>CM064869.1:3778862-4142234 GCA_032719365.1 Prinsepia uniflora | reverse complement strand
GACCCGTCTGGATTATATGTGGGTTTTTTTTGGGATGTCCGGGGGACATAGGGTAAACTATACTGTTATTGTACTGTACTTTCCTACCTGTGTATATTGTCTCCTCCAGGAGGGTCGTTGGCCTGGGTGGACCCTGGAGTAGTCACGGGGCTCTGACTGAGTGGAGTTGACCCCCGTTGGGCTGCTTACTCTCAGGAAGGCATGTTCATATACCTCGGGCAGTGACCGGATACCGGGAGCTGATGTACCTAGAGAGTCTCAGGTGTGAGACCCTGAGTGGCAACGCGTAGCTTAGAACCGTGACATCATTTGGGTTGGGTTTTACAGTGCACTGATATGTTAGTTTCACCTTACGATTATTATTGTGGTTCATTTGTTATGCTTTCATTATAATATTATGTTTTCACTGCATGCAAGATTTGGAAAACGGAGGGGTAAAACCTTATGATTATTTTATTATTAAATTGATTTCTAAACTGTTATTTTTGGCCCACTCACCCTTGTTTTACTGACCCCTCCAGACCCTGACACGGAAATAGAGGAGGAGGACCCGGAGGAGGAGGCAGAGTTTAGTTTGCCTAGCTGTGCACCTGTACACCCACTTGTGGGTAGGTTGAGCACCGAATAAATGTACTCTGACTAGTGTGCTCACATGTTGTATTTACTTTCCCTTGTCTGACAGTATCACTTTAAACACTGTGTTTGTACGTTATCTATCTATGTGAGTCTTCGGTTTTTATTTAAGGGTACTTTTGGTATGTTTAGAGTCATTGTCAGACGGGAGCGGGTCACGTCCCCGGTGGTCCCAGTGGGATTGGGACGGGTCCTGTCAGCTTGGTATCAGAGTATTAGGATTAGTAGTCAGAGTACTAGGTTAGCGGTTTGTACTTTGTACATGGTCGCTTTCGATGTCTTTTAACCTGTTTGCCTCTTCACAGTTGGATATGCCTCCCTGACGTGAACCCCGTGCACGTGTTGACGAGGGCAATGGAGGAAATGGAGACACTGCGAGCATTGAGCGGCTCAGCGCCTGGGTGCTACGCACTTCAGTGGGGAACAGACCCCGAGGAAGCACACCAGTGGATTGACCGCTGGGAGAGGATTTTCGAGGTCATGCACTGTCCTCCGGAGGAGCGTGTCGTACTGGCGACTTTCCTACTGGATGGGAGCGCCTATCGATGGTGGCACAACCTTGTTTTGGCCGGCTGGACTGCTCACACATTCCATGGGAGACCTTCCGAGAGCAGTTTCTCACCAGTTCTATCCACGGTCGTTTCGCAACGCCCGTGAGGCGGAGTTTCTGCAACTCCGGCAGGGGGATCAGACTGTAGCAGAGTACGAGGAGACCTTCCTGATGTTGTCTCGCTTTGCTGAGAACTTCGTGATCACCGAGGCAGACCGATGTCGCAGATTTGAGTGGGGCTTGCGACCTGAGATTCAGGCGATGGTGACTGCAACACCCTTTGCTTCCATGAGGGATCTGACTGATGCGGCGACCAGGGTTGAGAACAGTATCCTGGCTCGTCAGCGAGCTGAGGGGGAGACTCGGCGACGTGATCGCCCACACTTGGGATTCTCGGGCTGTCGTGGCTCGAAGGGAGGACATTCTGGTGGATCTTCGTATTCTGGAAGTCGAGGACGTTCTGGTCAGTTCAGGAGTCCTAAGCGGTCTGGACAGCGTTCTGGAGCTTGGCAGCGGTCGTACTCACCGATGAGCATCTCACCGGGAGGATACTCGGGTCGACCTAGGGAGGTCACTTGCTTCGCTTGTGGGGAGCCGGGGCACTATGCTTCTGAGTGTCCACTGATTCGCGGCAGTACTGCGCCAGCGCAGAGCACAGCATCCCAGACTGACAGCAGCCGGACACGCGGTGTTGTGTGTGGCCGTGATCGAGGGGCTAGAGGACGGGGACGACCTGCAGAGTCTATGGCTCGTGTTTATGCTGTTACCCAGCAGCAGGCCAGATCCATTCCGGGAGTGTTGACAGGTACTGTACATATTTATGGTATGGTTGTTCGTGCATTGATGGATTCGGGGGCAACTCATTTTTTTATTTCACCGCGTTGTGCGAGTCTGTTGGGCCGTGAGGTGACCGCACTTGAGCACGAGATGGGAGTGGGGACACCGATGGGTGTGACCTACCAGGTGAACCAGGAGATACGAGCTTGTCCTGTGGAGATTGAGGGAGTCGAATTTCCGGCAGACTTAATTCTGATGAATGTTCACGATTTCGATGTGATACTTGGAGTTGATTGGTTGTCGGAGTACAATTCACTCATCGACTGTAGTAACATGCGGTTGACTTTGAGAGGTCCAGGATTACCGGAAGTGATATTTCAGGGAGAGTGTGGAGACGCATCACCCAAGGTAATATCTGCACTCACAGCTACTAAACTCTTACAGAAGGGGTGTCAAGGTTATCTTGCTTATGTGGTAGAGTCTACAGATGAATCTTTGCGTATTGAGGATATTCCGATTGTGCGGGAATTTCCTGATGTCTTTCCAGGAGATTTACCTGGATTACCACCACCCAGGGAGATCGACTTTACGATCGAGTTACTCCCCGGGACTCGACCGATTTCACAAGCACCGTATCGTATGGCACCGGCGGAGCTACGGGAATTGAAAATCCAATTACAGGAACTGGTGGATCTAGGGTTTATCCGACCCAGTACATCACCATGGGGAGCGCCGGTCTTATTTGTGAAAAAGAAGGAGGGTAGTTTACGGTTGTGTGTGGATTATCGGCAGTTGAACAAGGCTACGGTAAGGAATCAGTATCCCTTGCCCAGGATCGATGATTTGTTCGATCAGTTACGAGGAGCGCGATATTTCTCCAAGATAGATCTGAGGTCAGGATACCATCAACTGAGAATAGCCGAGGGGGATGTTCAGAAAACAGCTTTTCGAACGAGGTATGGGCATTATGAGTTCTTGGTGATGCCCTTTGGATTGACGAATGCACCAGCGGCATTCATGGACTTGATGAATCGAGTTTTTCGAGCATACCTGGATAAATTTGTGATCGTGTTTATTGACGACATCTTGGTGTATTCCAAGAGTGTCAGGGCTCATGAGGAGCACTTACGAAGGGTATTGGGTAAACTACGACAGGAGCAGCTGTATGCTAAGTTAAGCAAGTGTCAGTTTTGGCTAAATAGTATTGGATTCTTAGGTCACATTATATCACCCGAGGGGATAAGTGTGGATCCTCAGAAAACGGAGGCTGTGACAAATTGGCCAAGACCGACCACGGTGACGGAAGTGCGAAGTTTTGTTGGGTTAGCAGGCTACTATCGGAGATTCGTAGAGGGTTTCTCCCAGATTGCCGCACCATTGACCCGGTTAACCCGGAAAGGGGTGAAGTTTGTATGGGACGACCAGTGTGAACAGAGTTTTCAGGAATTAAAGTTCCGATTAACCACTGCACCTGTCCTTGCATTACCAGACAGCAGTGGAGAGTTCGTGGTATATAGTGATGCATCGCTGCAGGGTTTGGGTTGTGTATTGATGCAGAATGGAAAAGTGATTGCTTACGCATCCCGGCAGCCGAAGACGCACGAGTTAAACTACCCTACTCATGATTTGGAATTGGCGGTGGTGGTTCATGCTCTAAAGATCTGGAGACATCATTTGTTCGGTGTGACATGCCGAATATTCACCGATCACCAGAGTCTTAAACATTTGTTCACACAGAAGGAACTCAACATGAGACAGCGGAGATGGTTGGAGTTGTTGAAGGATTATGATTGTACCATCGAGTACCATCCTGGCAAGGCAAATGTTGTAGCTGATGCACTTAGCAGGAAGTCGGCGGGATCAGTTGCGCATTTGAGATTGGTGTATCTTCCTTTGCTAGTGGAACTCCGGAAGAGCGGAGTTATGTTAGGGATGGACGATCAGGGAGCCTTGTTGGCTAGCTTTCATGTGCGACCCGTGTTGGTCGACAGGATCATCGAGGCTCAACTACAGGACCAGATACTTTGTGATTACAGGAACGAGGTTGAATTCGGACAGAGACAAGATTTCTCCGTCAGGGGCGATGAAGCATTAGTAAAGCTTGGGAGATTGTGTGTACCTGCGGTACCAGAGTTGAGGAGAGAGATTTTAGACGAGGCCCACAGTTCGGCCTATGCTATGCATCCAGGAGGGACAAAGATGTATCGTACCCTCCGGGACTATTATTGGTGGCCAGGGATGAAGAGGGAGATAGCTGAGTTTGTCAGCAAATGTTTGATCTGTCAGCAGGTCAAGGCAGAACGGCAGCGTCCGTATGGGGCTATGCAGCCACTTCCAATTCCACAATGGAAGTGGGACCATATTACAATGGACTCTGTCTTCAAGTTACCGAAGACAAGGAGTGGAGTTGATGGAGTCTGGGTAATAGTGGACCGGTTGACTAAATCAGCGCATTTTCTGCCTGTACGTGAGACGTACAAACTCAACCGTTTGGCCCAGTTATTCATTAATGAGATCTTCCGACTACACGGTACCCCAGAGTCGATCGTGTCGGATCGGGATCCGCGTTTCACATCCAGGTTTTGGAGGAGTTTACAGACTACTTTGGGTACGAAATTACACTTCAGTACAGCATTCCACCCACAGACCGACGGACAGTCTGAAAGGACAATACAAACTCTCGAGGACATGATGAGAGCCTGTGTGTTGCAATTCCAGGATTCGTGGGCTGATCGATTGCCATTGATGGAGTTTGCCTACAATAACAGCTACCATGCGAGTATAGGGATGGCACCCTATGAGGCACTGTATGGTCGACAGTGCAGAACACCGGTATGCTGGATGGAGATCGGAGAAAGAACCGCAGTGGGGCCGGATCTGATGGATATGACCCAGGAGACAGTTCGGGTTATTCGGGAGAGATTGAAGGCGGCCCAGGATCGTCAGAAAAGCTATGCAGACCGACGGATCCGAGATTTAGAGTTCGAGGTTGGTGACTTCGTCTTTTTAAAGTTATCGTCGTGGAAAGGGATTCTTCGATTTGGACGACGTGGGAGATTGAGTCCCCGTTATATCGGACCATATGAGATTGTCGAGAGGATTGGTCCAGTGGCTTACCGTTTAGCACTACCTTCGGAGCTTTCCCGAGTACATGACGTATTTCATGTGTCGATGCTACGGAAGTATCTTCGGGATGACTCTCATGCACTGCCAGAGCAACCACTGGAACTGATGACCGATTTGAGTTTCGAGGAACGGCCAGTGCAGATTCTGGATAGGAAGGAAAAGGTTTTAAGGAACAAGACGATTTCTTTGGTTAAAGTACTATGGCGGAACCACGAGGTGGAGGAAGCGACATGGGAACCCGAGGAATTGATGAGAGGGCAGTACCCATACTTGTTTGAGTAAATTTCGAGGACGAAATTTCTGTAAGGAGGGTAGGTTGTAACGACCCGAACCGAGAATAATAATATTTTAATGTAAAAAGACTATTTTGCCCCTAAAGGGGGGAAACTTTGACTTTTGGCCCGGGCAACAATTTGGACTTTGACCCATGACTATGACGTAGGTCGGGACGTCACGAATCCGTAGACAGGCGGCACGCCGAAATCGGAGTTCGTATGAAGAAGTTATGGTCAAGGAAGCGTTTTAGCGGAATTTACGAACCGAGAACAACGGAATAAAATATTAATTTATTACGGAAATCCGTGCCAACCTAATATTTAAATCAAACCGGTGGATTGGTGACAAGTGTCACCCATCCAAGCCTACACTATTCCCATAAAGCAACTAACACTATTTAAGCTATTTTTATATTATTTCTTTTTGCCTCCAATTAACCCCAGCCCTTGGATTTTCTGTGCAAATGAATCCTGGCCCTTCATTTCTTCTAATTTTCCCTTGTTCATGCACGATCTCTGTCTGCCTTTTCTTACAAACACACACAAACACACATACAGCCCCCCCCCCAACAAACCCGTGCATTTCTTCCATTTTCTCTCGACCAAGGCGATCAAACCAGCCATCCTCTTCGCACCAAACGACCACCCACAGCACCACCATCATCTGGTCTTCACAACCCGTGCAACCACCAGCCACCACCAACCCATTTTCCCGTCCGAAATTCCGTCCAAAAACTCAGACCCGTAACGTAGGTTAGGACGTCACGAGTCCATAGACAGGTGGCAGGTTCGATTCGGACAATCGGAGAAAAAGTTATGAGGTACGGAAGATTGAGGGCGTTATCGTAATTTCGATTTAATGAGGAAAATGTTGACTTTTTGGTAACTTAATAATTTTCACGTAGACCGAGGACCGTTAGGTAGGTCTCGACGTCCTGAGTACAACGACAGGCGGCACGCTGTCATCGGACGTCGGACGGAAAAGTTACAGGTCTAGAACGGTCGAGGGCAAAACGGTAATTAATTATACAAGGGGTATTTTGGTCATTTCCTTTCAGCAAAGCAGATGAAGACAAGTGGCAAAAGGGGATTAGGATATTTTTCTGCTTGTCCATAGGATTGTGGACACGTGGGGGTGCTGGATTGTTCCACAAAGGTCTAAAGTGTGCACGGCCACACTTTGTCCATTTTGAAACCGTGCAAACCTTGTGAGCGCAGAAAACAGAGAGAAGAATTTGGGGAGACGGTGATCGATTCAAGGGGTGAGTGCGGTTTTGGTGAACTGAGAGAGTGACAGGGAGCTTACGGTGAGTTGGTGGTGGTGCTATTGGACGGAAACCGTGCACGGCGGCACTGTGGCGGTGCAGCTAAGCTTCTGTGAAAACGGGGAGGCCGTGAGCTCGTGGAGGCTGTTGTGCCGTGTGGTGAGGCAAACCAAGGCTATAGGAGGTCCAAGGGGTTGCAGGGAGTCCAACAAACACCGTGGCAGGCGGCAGTGCTCACGGCGGCGACTGAATCGCAGGGTAAGTCTCTTTACTCTGTTTCCCGTGATTTTTCAAATGCAAAGTCGTGGAGTTGGGCTTAGAGTCGAGGGATTAGGAGGTCAGGGTGATGTTCAGGGAGGTCCTAGGAATGGTTTGTGATGGCTGCCGTGACGGGGACGTACACGGCGGGGCTCAGTCGACGGCGAGTACCCAGTACTCTGTTTTGGCCGTGACTTCAAACTTGAAGTCGTGGACTTCGGGGATGAATCGACGGATTCTGTGAGTTGGGTAGGACTAAGTAGGGTCCTAGGAAGGTGCTGGTATCGCCACCGTGAAGGGGGAAGCAGTGGACGGCCGGGAAGGAAAACAGGGGCTGCGGGCCGTCTGTTTCGCGGCCGTGAACGGCGGGTTTCCGGCCGTGATTCTTCGAGGTTAGGACATGGTTAGGTTGCTTAGGACGGGACGAAGAGGTTAGGATTGGATTGAACCGAAATGGTGGTCGGATTACAGAGAACCGTTCACGCCGGTTCAACTGTGTTGAACCGGGTGACTCGAGGAAGGAGATGCACTGTAGCAGGCGCGTGAGGCCCACGCGCAGCCACTTTGGGGGGCTCGTGGAGGCGCGTGGTGATGATTCCGGCCAAGCTTCCAACATGGTTTTGGTTCTAAATGTTCTAACGAATCCAATGGTATAGTTTTCGGGTTAATCGGACGGTGTTACGGGATGGTTCGGGAATCCGTACGGTTTAGGGTTTCGGATTAAAAAATTATTAAATTCCCGAAAGATTGGGGAAAATAGGGAAGGTATCCGTGATATAATTGTGACCCTATTTGGTATCTATTGACAGGACAGGAGACACCAGAGACGGTTGAGGAGCGCACGGGGCGCGAGTGACGTGTTGTGAACTGTGAGTGGACTCTTTCTTACTTTCGAGCATGCCTAACTGTTTTTATTACTGTTTTATGATTTCTATGTGTGTTTTTATGTCCTGATGATGATTATACGTGATTGAGATGTTGCCACGTTTTTCGAGACGTTTTCGGGATTTTGCACGTTTTTCGAGAAAATGCTGGTTTTCGGATTTTGATGCCACATTTGGGGATTTCCACTTATAAAGGTTTTTCTGATAATGATAAATGGGTTTGGTATGAAAATGGATATTTTTCCGGATTTGGGTTCGGAATGTCGGTTCTGAACGCCGAAAGGGCTTCGAACTCGGGATTCCGAATTCGAGTTTGGTGATGGGTTTCGGAATGGTTTTACACTGAAATGGATTGGATTTGCTGGATCTGGATATGGGTTTAAAGACCCGGATATTGATTGACGGGGGACGGGCCCGGATTGAGTTTAAAGACTCGGGAGTTTAAAGACTCGGATATTACGATATTACCCCCATAGGCCTATTGAGTTTAAAGACTCGGGAGTTTAAAGACTCGGATTTATATGTGAGGCCTGGTTGAGTTTAAAGACTCGGATAGGTCCAGCAGGTTTGATCGGGTTATACTCTGGTTTCTATATCAGTTTTATAGTGTATCTGTTTCTTATGATGTTTTATAGTGTTTCTGTTTCTTATGATGTTTCATATTATGACTTTTCTAATACTTCATTGGCATGCCTGGTTTTAAACCGGAGGGAACAAATGATTATATTTCTTTACTTTGATTCGCTGGTAAACGGTTTTAAAATTTTATTCCTTTTGGTCCACTCACACCTTCTATTTTTTTTTTAATTTCCCTCCAGGTCGTGGTGATAGCGCTGGGGTGAACGTTGAGGCAGATATTGAGGCATAGAGCTTCCGACGTTCTTCCGTTGCGGACTTAGACTTGTAGGACTTTTGATGCCCATTTTGTAGAACTATGCTCTGGCTTACTGTTGTATATATTTACTCCTTCGTCTGATAGTTATGCTTATAGTTGTATTAAGGTTATTTTTGGTACTGTAAGTGTGATTGTCAGACGGGAGCAGGGTTCATCCCGGGTATCGAGGTGATATTTGGGACGGGTCCTGACAATTGGTATCAGAGCATAGGTTGTGTTAATTTGTGTTGGGTCTAGGTTGTTATACTAACTCTATGCCTCTTTCAGCGTACGATTGATCATGCCTCCGAGACGTGAACCCCCTCCACGACCTGAAGATGAAGCGGCGAGAGGGACTGAGAGCGCTTCGATCGAGAGAGCCCAGAGGCTAGGGGCTACTACGTTCAGCGGTGGGGCTGATCCCGAGGAAGCTCACCGATGGATCACCCGACTAGAACGTATTTTTGGGGTGATGCACTGTCCTCCCGAGGATCGGGTATTGTTAGCTACTTTTCTGTTGGATGGAGCTGCCTACAAGTGGTGGTACACGCTGGAACTGTCCGGCTGGGATGCACATACCGTGACTTGGGAGACTTTCCGGGAGCGGTTTCTAGATCAGTACTATCCCCGTTCTTTCAGGGATGCGAAGGAAGCGGAATTCCTTCATTTGAAGCAAGGGAACTTGACAGTTGCTGAGTATGAGCAGAGGTTCCAGATGCTATCTCGTTTTGCCCCGGCATTTGTGGCGACGGAGGCGGAGAAGTGCCGCCAGTTTGAGTTGGGCCTCCGGGGAGAGATCAGGGCCATAGTGACAGCCGGCTCTTTTTCTACATTCCGAGAGTTGTCAGATGCTGCTGTCAGGGTGGAGGCCAGTTTACCTGCTCGACCACAGTATTCGGGCAGTGTTCGACGCCGAGAGCAGTCATTTCCAGGAGCATCGAGTCAGAGGCCCCCGAAACGGGGTAACTTTGGTGGATCAGTATCGGCTGGTGGAGCCCGGTATGGCAGACCAGGCAGTTTTCAGGGCTCGGGATTTCGAGGAGCTAGGTCACAGCCGACTCCTCAGGCGAGTGCGACTTCAGTGGCTTCTACAGGGAGGCATACCGGTGGACCCGGTAGGGACATTTGCTTCTATTGTGGAGAGCGAGGACACTTCCGTCGGGAGTGCCCATTGTTAGCTCTGGAGGGTGGAGCAGGCAGAGGTGCAGCAGAACCCGGGCGGAGTACTGCTTCAGTGTCAGGGGCGGCAGGCCCTAGGGGTGGCGGTGGTGCCACGAGCAGTTCCAGAGGGTGCGGTAGGTCATCGGGACCTCAGGCACGAGTTTTTGCGATGACTCAGCAGGAGGCTAGGTCAGCACCGGGAGTGGTGACAGGTACACTCACCATACTTGGTCACACTGTTTTTACTTTGATAGATCCCGGGGCTACCCATTCATTTATAGCTCGGAGTTGTAGTTTGGTTAAGGAGAGGGAGGTGTCTACTTTGGATTGTGCGTTAGGCGTGAGTTCACCTACTGGGGAGATGTTGGTAGTGACTCAGGTTTTGAGAGAGTGTCCGGTGATGGTAGGCCAGGTGGAGTTACTGGCAGACTTGTTACTCTTGGATTTACGGGACTTTGATGTGATCTTGGGTATGGACTGGTTGACGAGACATCATGCTTCTATCGAATGTTTCGATAGGAGAGTGACTTTTCGGAGTCCTGGATTATCAGAGACTACGTTTCAGGGGGATCAGCGTGCACTTCCTACGGGAGTTATTTCGGCACTCGAGGCTAGCAAATTGTTACGTAAGGGGTGCCAGGGTTACTTAGCTCATGTGGTGGATACGCGTGCTACGCCAGTGAGGGCGGAGGATATACCAGTGGTACGGGAGTTTCCCGATGTTTTTCCCGAGGAGTTGCCAGGACTACCCCCACACCGAGATCTTGAGTTTACGATTGAGCTTCTACCAGGTACACAGCCTATTTCCCAGACTCCTTATCGTATGACACCTGCAGAATTGAGGGAACCTAAGGCCCAGTTGCAAGAGTTGGTCGATATAGGATTTATTCGACCGAGTATGTCACCTTGGGGAGCACCTGTTTTGTTTGTCAAGAAAAAGGAAGGAGGATTGAGATTGTGTGTGGATTACAGGCAACTGAATAAGGTAACTATTCGGAATAAGTACCCCCTACCCCGGATTGATGATTTGTTTGACCAGCTCAAGGGAGCACAGTATTTCTCGAAGATTGATCTTCGCTCCGGTTATCACCAGTTAAGGGTTAAAGAGGAGGATATACCGAAGACAGCTTTCCGGACCAGGTACGGTCACTATGAGTTTGTGGTGATGCCTTTTGGTTTGACTAATGCCCCAGCAGCTTTTATGGATCTTATGAACCGAGTGTTCCGGCCATACTTGGATCGTTTTGTGATTGTCTTCATTGATGACATTTTGGTGTATTCGAAGAGTGCGAAGGCGCATGAGAAACACCTGAGGATCGTGCTTAAAACGTTGAGGGAGCATCAGTTGTATGCGAAGCTCAGTAAGTGTCAGTTCTGGTTGACCAGTGTCGGATTTCTTGGTCATGTGATTTCGGCCGAGGGCATTCGTGTGGATCCTCAGAAAGTTGAGGCGGTAGCCAATTGGGAACAGCCTAAGACGGTGACGGAAATCCGGAGTTTTCTGGGTCTAGCAGGTTATTACAGGCGTTTTATTGAGGGTTTTTCTATTCTTGCAGCACCGTTGACGAGGTTGACACGGAAGGGAGTTCGGTTTGAGTGGGACGATAAATGTGAACAGAGTTTCCAGGAGCTTAAAAGGCGGTTGACAACTGCTCCTGTGCTAGCCCTTCCAGACGATAGTGGAGAGTTTGAGGTTTACAGTGATGCTTCCTTACAAGGTCTGGGTTGTGTGTTGATGCAGCACGGGAAAGTGATTGCTTATGCTTCCCGACAATTGAAACCCCATGAGGTGAATTACCCTACACATGACTTGGAACTGGCTGCGGTGGTTCATGCATTGAAGATTTGGCGACATTACTTGTACGGTGAGAAGTGCAGGATTTTCACGGACCATAAGAGTAGGAAGTATTTATTCACTCAAAAGGAATTGAACCTCAGACAGCGCCGTTGGTTGGAGTTACTTAAGGACTACGACTGTACTATTGAGTATCATCCAGGGAAGGCTAATGTGGTAGCCGATGCTCTGAGCAGGAAGTCAGCTGGTTCTTTGTCGCATCTGAGGACAGTACGGTTACCTTTGCTGGTTGAGCTCCGTAGGTTGGGAGTAGAGTTGACTGTGGATGATCAGGGAGCACTCCTAACAAGTTTCCATGTGCGACCTGTTTTGATTGATCAGGTGATTGATGCTCAGTTTGAGGACCCTATTCTGGGCATCATTCGGATTGAGGTCGAGGCTGGAGAGAGACAGGATTTTGAGATCCGTGAGGATGGAGCCTTGGTTAAGAATGGACGGTTGTGTGTACCTGAGGATAAAGCTTTGAAGAAGGTGATACTGGATGAGGCTCACTGTTCAGCTTATGCGATGCATCCTGGTGGGACCAAGATGTATCGTACACTTCGAGAGCATTACTGGTGGTCAGGGATGAAACGTGAGATTGCCGAATATGTCAGTCGATGCTTGTTTGTCAACAGGTAAAAGCCGAGCGGCAGAGACCTTATGGAGCAATGCAACCTTTGCCGATCCCCGAGTGGAAATGGGATCACCTGACTATGGATTTTGTGTTCAAGCTTCCGAGAACACCGAAGGGACACGATGGTGTGTGGGTTATTGTGGATCGACTTACGAAGTCTGCTCATTTCTTGCCAGTACGGGAGAACTTAAGGTTGGAACAGTTTGCACAGTTGTTCATAAATGAGATTATTCGGTTACATGGGACTCCGGAGTCGATAGTATCTGATAGAGATCCGAGATTCACTTCTCGATTTTGGCAGAGCTTACAGGAAGTTTTTGGGACTAAATTACACTTCAGTACTGCTTTTCATCCTCAGACAGATGGGCAGTCTGAGCGGACTATCCAGATTCTCGAGGACATGATGCGAGCTTGTGTGCTTCAGTTTCAGGGTACTTGGGAATCACATCTGCCTTTGATGGAGTTCGCCTATAATAACAGTTATCAGGAGAGCATTGGGATGGCTCCTTACGAGGCTTTGTATGGGCGGCAGTGTCGGACTCCATTGTGTTGGACTGAAGTTGGTGAGAGGAGGTTGACTACTTCTGAGCTGGTGGAGCTTACTCAGGAAAAAGTGGTATTGATTAGGGATCGATTGAAGGCAGCGCAGGACCGCCAAAAGAGCTACGCTGACCGTAGGATCAGGGATTTGGAGTTTGCTGTTGGAGACTGGGTTTTCCTGAAGCTATCTCCTTGGAAAGGAATTGTACGATTTGGCAGACGAGGGAAGTTGAGTCCTCGTTACATTGGACCGTATGAGATCTTGGAGCGGATTGGTCCTGTAGCTTATCGATTGGCCTTACCAGCAGATTTGGAAAAGGTACATAATGTCTTTCATGTTTCTATGCTTCGGAAATACATTCGAGATGATTCGCATGTTTTGGAAGCACAACCAGTGGAACTGAGGGAAGACTTGAGTTTCGAAGAGCAACCTGTTGCAATCTTGGATCGGAAGGATAAAGTTTTGCGAAGGAAGACGGTTCCCTTAGTGAAGGTATTGTGGAGAAATCATCAGGTCGAAGAAGCTACTTGGGAACCCGAGGCCTTGATGCGGGAACAGTACCCTTACTTATTTCACTGAATTTCGGGGACGAAATTCTTTTTAGGGGGGTAGATTGTAACAACCCGTACCTATGGGAAGGGTAAAAATGTAATTTTTGTGAAGTTTTGTAAAAAGGACGATTTTGCCCTTGTGAATAGTAGACGAAAAGTTGACTTTTTGTATTATCGATTGGATGAGTGTTAGCCCTTGACCGTAACGTAGGTTAGGACGTCACGAGTCCATAGACAGGTGGCAGGTTCGATTCGGACAATCGGAGAAAAAGTTATGAGGTACGGAAGATTGAGGGCGTTATCGTAATTTCGATTTAATGAGGAAAATGTTGACTTTTTGGTAACTTAATAATTTTCACGTAGACCGAGGACCGTTAGGTAGGTCTCGACGTCCTGAGTACAACGACAGGCGGCACGCTGTCATCGGACGTCGGACGGAAAAGTTACAGGTCTAGAACGGTCGAGGGCAAAACGGTAATTAATTATACAAGGGGTATTTTGGTCATTTCCTTTCAGCAAAGCAGATGAAGACAAGTGGCAAAAGGGGATTAGGATATTTTTCTGCTTGTCCATAGGATTGTGGACACGTGGGGGTGCTGGATTGTTCCACAAAGGTCTAAAGTGTGCACGGCCACACTTTGTCCATTTTGAAACCGTGCAAACCTTGTGAGCGCAGAAAACAGAGAGAAGAATTTGGGGAGACGGTGATCGATTCAAGGGGTGAGTGCGGTTTTGGTGAACTGAGAGAGTGACAGGGAGCTTACGGTGAGTTGGTGGTGGTGCTATTGGACGGAAACCGTGCACGGCGGCACTGTGGCGGTGCAGCTAAGCTTCTGTGAAAACGGGGAGGCCGTGAGCTCGTGGAGGCTGTTGTGCCGTGTGGTGAGGCAAACCAAGGCTATAGGAGGTCCAAGGGGTTGCAGGGAGTCCAACAAACACCGTGGCAGGCGGCAGTGCTCACGGCGGCGACTGAATCGCAGGGTAAGTCTCTTTACTCTGTTTCCCGTGATTTTTCAAATGCAAAGTCGTGGAGTTGGGCTTAGAGTCGAGGGATTAGGAGGTCAGGGTGATGTTCAGGGAGGTCCTAGGAATGGTTTGTGATGGCTGCCGTGACGGGGACGTACACGGCGGGGCTCAGTCGACGGCGAGTACCCAGTACTCTGTTTTGGCCGTGACTTCAAACTTGAAGTCGTGGACTTCGGGGATGAATCGACGGATTCTGTGAGTTGGGTAGGACTAAGTAGGGTCCTAGGAAGGTGCTGGTATCGCCACCGTGAAGGGGGAAGCAGTGGACGGCCGGGAAGGAAAACAGGGGCTGCGGGCCGTCTGTTTCGCGGCCGTGAACGGCGGGTTTCCGGCCGTGATTCTTCGAGGTTAGGACATGGTTAGGTTGCTTAGGACGGGACGAAGAGGTTAGGATTGGATTGAACCGAAATGGTGGTCGGATTACAGAGAACCGTTCACGCCGGTTCAACTGTGTTGAACCGGGTGACTCGAGGAAGGAGATGCACTGTAGCAGGCGCGTGAGGCCCACGCGCAGCCACTTTGGGGGGCTCGTGGAGGCGCGTGGTGATGATTCCGGCCAAGCTTCCAACATGGTTTTGGTTCTAAATGTTCTAACGAATCCAATGGTATAGTTTTCGGGTTAATCGGACGGTGTTACGGGATGGTTCGGGAATCCGTACGGTTTAGGGTTTCGGATTAAAAAATTATTAAATTCCCGAAAGATTGGGGAAAATAGGGAAGGTATCCGTGATATAATTGTGACCCTATTTGGTATCTATTGACAGGACAGGAGACACCAGAGACGGTTGAGGAGCGCACGGGGCGCGAGTGACGTGTTGTGAACTGTGAGTGGACTCTTTCTTACTTTCGAGCATGCCTAACTGTTTTTATTACTGTTTTATGATTTCTATGTGTGTTTTTATGTCCTGATGATGATTATACGTGATTGAGATGTTGCCACGTTTTTCGAGACGTTTTCGGGATTTTGCACGTTTTTCGAGAAAATGCTGGTTTTCGGATTTTGATGCCACATTTGGGGATTTCCACTTATAAAGGTTTTTCTGATAATGATAAATGGGTTTGGTATGAAAATGGATATTTTTCCGGATTTGGGTTCGGAATGTCGGTTCTGAACGCCGAAAGGGCTTCGAACTCGGGATTCCGAATTCGAGTTTGGTGATGGGTTTCGGAATGGTTTTACACTGAAATGGATTGGATTTGCTGGATCTGGATATGGGTTTAAAGACCCGGATATTGATTGACGGGGGACGGGCCCGGATTGAGTTTAAAGACTCGGGAGTTTAAAGACTCGGATATTACGATATTACCCCCATAGGCCTATTGAGTTTAAAGACTCGGGAGTTTAAAGACTCGGATTTATATGTGAGGCCTGGTTGAGTTTAAAGACTCGGATAGGTCCAGCAGGTTTGATCGGGTTATACTCTGGTTTCTATATCAGTTTTATAGTGTATCTGTTTCTTATGATGTTTTATAGTGTTTCTGTTTCTTATGATGTTTCATATTATGACTTTTCTAATACTTCATTGGCATGCCTGGTTTTAAACCGGAGGGAACAAATGATTATATTTCTTTACTTTGATTCGCTGGTAAACGGTTTTAAAAATTTTATTCCTTTTGGTCCACTCACACCTTCTGTTTTTTTTTTAATTTCCCTCCAGGTCGTGGTGATAGCGCTGGGGTGAACGTTGAGGCAGATATTGAGGCATAGAGCTTCCGACGTTCTTCCGTTGCGGACTTAGACTTGTAGGACTTTTGATGCCCATTTTGTAGAACTATGCTCTGGCTTACTGTTGTATATATTTACTCCTTCGTCTGATAGTTATGCTTATAGTTGTATTAAGGTTATTTTTGGTACTGTAAGTGTGATTGTCAGACGGGAGCAGGGTTCATCCCGGGTATCGAGGTGATATTTGGGTCGGGTCCTGACAGGCGGTGTCAGGACCCACCCCAGTTTCACCCCAAAACCCGAGGTAAATCCTGCTTGTAATGACCCGGAAATTAGAAAAATGAAAAAATTGGAAACTTTGGGGAAAATGACGATTTTGCCCCTGGACTTGGGCAGACGGTTGACTTTTTATTCGAGCGGTCAAATGGACTTTGACCGATGACCGTGACGTAGTTCGGGACGTCACGAGTTCATAGACAGGTGGCACGCCCAATTCCGACATTCGAGGAAAAAGTTATGACGTGCGGAAGTTTGAGGGTAATTTGGTAAATCGGTCAAGGGGGCCGAAAGTTGACTTTTTGATCAGGACATTATTTGTACTTTCCGGAAGTACCGTTGGATAGGTCTCGGGACGCTGAATCCGTAGACAGGCGGCATGCGTCAATCGGAGTCCGAACGAGAAAATTATGGGTCTAGAACGAATAGGGGTATTTTGGTAATTTGTTACGATAAGGGTAAAACAGTAATTGTCTTTAACGGGTGAACTTAATCGATAAATTATATCTTAATTTGGCTGAATCAGCCTATTTGGATTGAGATTAATTCCTAAGTGACATGTGTCACTTGCTCATGTTCATTAGTGGCATATTTGAATGCCTTATACGGACAAACAACCTCCAAAAATCCTTGTTTAAATTCTAAACAAATCCTAACACTGATTGATCAAGGATGACCGTGGAAACACTGGGAGATTTAGAGGAAACATTTGAGTGAAAAACAGAAGGAAAATAGGAGAGAAAAACGGGGAAGGACACCGTGAACCCGAGAGGAAAAACCCGAAAATACCAACCACAAACACAAATCTCGAATTCGATCTTTCAGACATTAAAGAGTGAAATTGACAATGGATTAAGCTTTCTGGGACTGAGACGAGTCGATCCATATCAAAACGGAAGCCAATTGACGTGGAAATCAATAAGAACAGACTCTGCGACTCCTATGGAATTTGGAGCTTGAGTTCGATAACTTGGAGGTAGTAATCCTTGAAATTGATTTCAATTTCGTGTTTAAAAGAACTGTTATATGCTTCTGGTGTAAACAATTGAAGGATACAGGTTGAGTTTGAGTGGAACCCGAGTTGGGACCCGTCGGGTTTCGATGTTGAGTCGTGGGTTTTAGGACATGTTTTCATTAAACTGAGGTCACAGATCGGTTAGAAATATGGAATAGATGAGAATAAATGAAAGAACTGAAGCAATTGGGTTTAAATTGATAGAAACAAAACCGGGTTGCACCGCGGGTTGCAGACCCGAATACCAGTAAAACGGGTAGTAGGGACGGCTGTAGCAGTCACTGTTCATGGCGCGTGGGCTCACGCGCAGCCGCTTGCGGCGGCGCGTGAGGGCGCGTGGGTTGATTTCTGAGAAAGTGTCCAACATGTGTTTTACTCTGAATAGTGTAACGAACATTTTGGTTTTGGTTTCGAGTCGATCGGACACAGTCTCGCTAATGTTCCGGGGATCGAACGGTTTAGGTTACGTATTTAAATATTATTTAAATCTCGGAAAATTATGGGGGATTGATATGATGTAAATTGAGTTGTTAGTAACCCTGCATAATGATTTGGCACAGGATTCGGGATTTCTGACAAGTGTCGGAAAGTACGGAAACGCGTGCAGCGCGGGGAACGAACAGTTGGATGGTGTGTGAGTGGACGTTTGCTTTATAAATTGATATGCATGCATAGTTAAATGTTTTATATGATTTATGGCGTGCTTTGAATTGCATTGATTTGATATGATTATTTTGAGATTTAATGATTATTTTAATCGGTGTTGCGGGCACGTTTTTCAAGAAAATGTGAAATGATTGTTTTGGGCACAGACCCGGAATTTGTGATTGGTTTTGGCTTGGATGATAAGTTGGGAAATTGATTTAATGGATTTGTGATGTTTTCGGATATGATTTTACGGATTTGCTTGTATTGAATTATTTAAGAAATGAGATTTGGGCATGTGGCCCCGTGATAATGGTTTTGACATGGTTTTGATACTTGATTTGGAATAATGTTTTGATTGTGTATCGATGTTTGATGACTCCAGACGTGTAATTCCTGGAGGGACTCCAGATGCGTAATTCCTGGAGAGACCAGATGTGTAATTCCCGGTGAGGCTGGATGTGTAATTCCCAGCATTGGATGACGACTCTAGATGTGTAATTCCCAGAGGATCCTCGGATGTGTAATTCCCGAGTTATATGCTTTATTATTATGATGAACTAATTTTATAAAATGATTTAAATGATTTATGTGTTTTCCCTATGCCTGCATGGTTTGATAAACTGGAGGGTAACGAATGTGTTTCAAATGTGTCTTACATGATATTATTTTTGTCCGCTCACACCTTTGTTTTTTTGATGACCCTCCAGGCCGTGGCACAACGTTCGGGGCTAATCTCGAGGCGGAGGCATGAGCAGAAATCAGTATAGTTATCCCTGGTTTGACAGGTGCTGAAGAGTACTTTCGGGACTTCAGTTGACTTGTCAGACGGGAGCAAGATCATGCACGGTTTTCGAGGTCCAGTTGGGACGGGTCCTATCGCTGCTCCCGTCTGACTACCCGAAACATAACAAAAGTAAACTCACGATAAACCGCCAAACTACACAGTCAGACGCAGGAGAAACTTTAACACATCCCGAAGGCAAGTTTTACAGAGCATAGTTCTGAATACAACGGACAGAACACTGGTAACTATAAACACGCACACGGAAAACTTTACAACACTCCGGGATCCCTTTTGCGACTTCTATGCCTCAGACACTGCCTCGACGCTGAAACCCTGCTGTAGCTCCACGACCTGGAGGGCAATTTAAAAACCAGAAAGTGTGAGTGGACCATAAATAAAAGAAAAGTTTCCAAAACCACTTATAAGAAAAACCGGGTTTGGCCCTCCGTTTTGAAACCACATGCATAACCCAGTTATTAAAGCAGTTATAGTTCATATAAACCTTATCATAAAAACATAAACACTATAAAACACAGTTATAGAAATCATAACATAAGCATCATAAAACCGTATCATAAACCATGAATTTCAAATCATCATTATCCGATCAAACCTGCTGGACCTATCCGAGTCTTTAAACTCCCGAGTCTTTAAACTCAATCCAGGCCTCAATAATATCCGAGTCTTTAAACTCCCGAGTCTTTAAACTCAATAGGCCTACGGGGGAAATATCAATATATCCGAGTCTTTAAACTCCCGAGTCTTTAAACTCAATCCGGGTCTTTAAACCCAATCCGGGCCCGTCCCCCTTCAGTCAATATCCGGGTCTTTAAACCCAATAAACAGATCCAGCAAATCCAATCTAAAACCGTTGGAAACCTTTCCTAAATCCATATCCAAACCCGAATCTGAAATCACTGGTCTGATGCCCTTCCGACATCCCGAACCGTCATTCCGAACCCAAATCCGGAAATCCTACCAAATTCCACTTTCCGAAATCCAATTCTAAAACCGAAAACCCTTGATCACCGAAATCACGTTCCAAAATCCATTTATAATCATTGAAAACCATTTATCATTTGAAATCCCAAAACCATAGCATCATAATCAGAAATCCACCTTTCTCGTAAAACGTGCCAAATATGTTATTTCTCGAAAACCGTGCAATTATGAAAAACCAACATCACATATTCAACAATCATGAAATCACATGTAAAATCATAAAACAATTATAGAAAAATAGTTATGCATGCTTAAGTTTAGAGAAGGGGTCTACTCACAGTACCAAGCCCTCAATCGCATCCCGAACATCTCGTACGTTCCTCTGCTTCCTCGGGAAGTCCCGATCCTGTCAATAACCGCCAAAGTACGTTACTAACACGTCTACGAAAGTCCACCTAATTTTCCCCAAAAATCCCCGGGTCCTAATCATAACGAACCGGAACCCTAAACCTTCACCCTCGCGGAACGAACCTCAAACGACGTCCGAACAACCCTAAAAAAATTCCAACAGACTCGTCACAACACCTAGACCGCAAAACCCCCCCCATGTTGACAACTTCCTCAACCGCCGCCGCACGCGCCCCCACGCGCCACCCAAAGTGGCTGCGCGTGGTCCTCACGCGCCAGCTACAGTGCATCGTCTACCTCAAGCCGACCCGGTTTGAAACAGTTCTTGCAAATCGAACCAGCGTGAGTGGTTCTCTACCGTACCTGCACCAAAACGGCTCCTCTCTTCACCATCTTCATCGTCCCATCCTCAGCAATCCAGTCCCCTTACTCAAACACCTCGACATGGCCTAAAACCTGTCGACTCCAGCTCGAATAGAGACTCGTATTCTTCCCCTGTTCTCTTCTCCGGCCACCCAGGTCTTCCCCCGTCACAGTGGCTACCTTAAACCAATCCTAGGACCTCAATGAGTCTCACCCAACTCACCAGAACCGTCGACTCAATCCCAGACTTCACGACGCAACGGTTGAAACAAAACGGAAAAAACAGAGAACGACGGGTACTCTCCGTCGTTCTGGGCTCCGCCGTGCACTCCTCCTCCACGGCTGCACAACCAGAAGACACCTAGGACCCTACTGAATTCCCTAGACCTCACTAGACTCCTCGATTCAACCCCTAAAGCCACGACTTGGCGTCTGAACCTAAACGGCAAAACAGAGCAAGTTAATGGGGATGAGGAATTACCTGTCCTCCGGTCGCCGTCGTGAGCTCCACTAGGGCAAGTCGACTCCGATCACCCCTCACGACACCACCACGAGTCCAATTGCACCGTACACGGCCACACCACCCCCAGATCTCTCAATTCCTCCCTGTTTTCTCTGATTTTTCCCCCTGGTTTTCCCGTGGCTCTTAACTCACCCACACACTGATTCCTTACCTCCCAACCTTCTCACTATCTCCCTCTCAATCTCTGATCACTCCTCACACCCTCACCAAAGTTGATCGATTCTTCCCCAAATTCCCAGCCTCTATTTTCTCTCTGGGTCGAAGAAAAAACACGAACACACGGGCACCCCCCAATTATTTGGACCGTGCACACGCCTAGAAGCCACTAGGCCCTTGCCACGCGTCACAATCCTCCCCTCTCTCTCACAACTGTCTCAATCTCAGCCCTCCATATGTCCCTCTCTGTTGCACCAATCCCAGAGGACAAAGACCAAAATGCCCTTCCGTTTAAGCCAAAATTACGATCTTGCCATTCCCTTTCTAGACCCGTAACTCACACATCGTAAGTCCGATGAATACGTGCCGCCTGTCATCGAACTCAGGACGATGAGATCTAGCTAACCATCCTAGTTCAACGTGTCAAAACCCTATCATACGAAAAGTCAACTTTTCCCCTATTTTAACCAAATTACGGTTATGCCCTCAACCTTCCGAACATCATAACTTCCTCCTCGGATGTCGGAATCGGGCATGCCACCTGTCTACGGATTCGTGACGTCCTAAACTACGTCCTGGTCATCGGTCAAAACCCAATTGACCGCCTGAACTAAAAGTCAACTTTTTGCCCGAACTAGGGGCAAAATCGTCATTCTAGGCTAACGACCTTATCGGGACCAACTAACCACCCATTAAGCTCACTAATCTAATCTTAATCACGGTCTTAACCCTAATTTCCAGGACGGGTCGTTACAGGCGGCATGCGTCAATCAGAGTCCGGATGAAAAAGTTATGGATTGAGGAATGTTAGGGGCATTTTGGTCATTAGTGTATAGAAGGGTAAAATAGTAATTTGACTAGGATAATTGATGAATCACCCATTAGTGACTCATTTAGTCCAGTAGGTGACACATGTCACTGCAGTTGGAGGATTGGTGGCCTGTTTGTGTGTGTGTCGTGTTTGAATAATAACAAAGACAACAACAAACCGCCCAATCCATTTGTTTAAAATTGATCAAATTGATTGATAGATGAGGCCAAGGATAAAACCTGAGACGGTGAGATAAATCTACAAGGAAAAACGAGTGAGAAGTAGGGGAGAATTGAGGAAGATAGGTCCCTAAATCCGAAGACCCAAACCCGTGGAAGCTTTAATCGTCCAAAATTCGAAATTGAAGAATGAGACTGTAGTGATTCAAATTGAGATTCAAGTGAGTCTTCTGGGATCCATTGGAGTGTTTTGAGCTCAAATTTGAGGAGAATTGACTCAGGAATGAGCAAGAACACGATTGGTGACAATTCTGAAATTCCATGGCTGAGTTCGAATAATTAAAGGTAAGATGAACTCAAATTGAACTTGAATTTATGTTTACAATGGATATACGATACTTCCTGTGTAATTAATTTAAGGAAACAGCTTGGAATTGGGTGGAACCCGATTAAGAACCCGTTGGGTATTCATTTCGAGTCGAATGATTTGAGGACTAATTTCACGAAATTGTGCATACAGATCCTTAATTAAGATGGAATGGATGAAAATAAGTGAAAGAAATGAAGAAATTGGGATCAAATTGACTGAGAACGGATTGGGTTGCACCGCGGGTTGCATACCCGTTTACCAGACTTTGGGGTTGGGACGATGAACAGTAGTGGTACTGTTCATCGACACGTGAGTCCACACGCAGCCACTGTAATCGGCGCGTGAGGGCGCGTGGTTGCCTTTCTAGGGAAGTGTTCAACATAATTTTTTTATGTAATCAATGTAATGAACATTTTGGCATTGGTTTCGAATCGATCGGACACCGTCTCGATAGTGTTTCGAGGGTCCGAAGGATTATGTTATGTTTTAAATTAATATTTGATTCCCGAAAAATTGTGGGAAATTAATATGCTATTATTGGATTCATTAGTGACCCATAATGATGTTGTTTGACAGGATTCAGAATTTTCGAAAAATTATGGAAACGCGTGCAGCTCGGAAAGCGAGCGGTTTGGACGGTGTGTGAGTGGACGTTTGTTTTATAAACCGTTATGCATGCATAGTTAAATGTTTTACATGATTGATTGCATGATTTGAATTGCAATGATGTCCTTATGGTGTGGTATGATTAATTGTGATTTAATTATTATTTTAATCGGTCTTTCGGGCACGCTTTTCGAGAAAAGGTGCAAATGATGTTTTAGGCTAGGCCCGGAGTCAAAATGGTTTCAAAATGGATGTTTTGACTTAATTGGTGAGTCAAGGATGATTTCTGAATTATTTTAATGGTTTCAAATGAGATTTACGGATTTACGTGTAAATGGTATTTGGGCTTGAGACCCGGTCGAGAATGATTTTGATTTGGTTTGAAGTCAAGGACTTGATTGAAATGTTTTGGGATGTAATCCCAGAATGGTTTTCATTGTTATTGTGAATACCCAGACGGTCGGAGCTAGGGGATCACCTAGTGGACCGGAGCTTGGGGGATACAATGGTATGAATGTGAGTTGTTATGGTAAGCCAGCTTCTCGGATGCGACTGAGCCTGGATGTACCACTCGGATGTGTCTGAGCTTGGGGATGTGTTCGCCCAGATGTGACTGAGCCCGAGGGTTGAGCCCAGAGGTGTCTGATCCCGAGAGTGTGGCTGGATATTGGCCTACGCGTAGTGTGGATGTGATTATGTGATTGTTGGTGCACTTGTGAATAGTGCAGATTGATTGATTGTGCACTTGTGGGTATTGCTGTTTGATGTTGATTGTGATTACGTACTAGTATTGAGTACGGGTTTCTGGTCTATGTGGTCAGGTGATTATGTTTTCATATGTGTTGGCTTGAGAGCCGGGATTTGATATGTTTCATGTGATTTGGCTGGAAAGCCGGTGATTTTCATTCATATGTTTTACCCTATGCATGCATGGTTTGATGAAACTGAAGGGTAAATGGATTATTTTGAAATGCGTTTTAAACGATATTATTTTTTTCCATTCACACCTTTGTTTTTGATGACCCTCCAGGCCATGGCACGACGTTTGGGGCTGATCGAGAGGCGGAGGCATGAGCGGAAATCAGTGCAATTATCTCTGGTCTGATAGGTGCTGAAGGGTAGTGTCGAGACTTCAGTTGACTTTTCAGACGAGAGTAGGACCGGGCACGGTTATCAAAGTCCAGTTGGGACGGGTCCTGTCAAATTGGTATCAGAGCATTTGGTTACTGATTTTTGTTGTTATGTCATGCCTCTGAGACGTACGCCTCGTGCACGGCCTGAAGATGAGAGGGACGAGGATAGGGTTAGAGAAGGCCCAGATATTGAGAGAGCTCAACGGTTGGGAGCCACCGTGTTTCGTGGTGATTCGGTCCTGGATGGTGCCGATGATTGGATCACTCGTTTGTAAAGGATTTTTGACGTCATGAGATGTCCCTTGGAGGACATGGTGTTATTAGCCACTTTTCTTTTGGATGGCTATGCATATAAGTGGTGGCATGGTTTACAGTTGACTGGATGGGATGCCCATACGTTGGCATGGGAAACATTCCGAGAGCGATTCTTGGATCAGTTTTACCCCCGCTCATTTAGAAATGCCAAAGAGGTTGAGTTCCTCCAATTGCAGCAGGGAAATCTGTTAGTGGTCCACTATGAACAGAAATTCTTGCACTTATCTAGTTTTGCTCCTCTGTATGTGGCAAATGAGGAGGATAAATGTCAAAGATTTGAGCAGGGATTGAGGAATGCAATACGAGGCGTTGTGATTGTAGGCTCGTATTCTACCCTGAGAGAATTATCAGAAGCTGTTATTCGAGTGGAGGCTAGTTTACCTGTGCAAGAACAATCTTTGAGCTCTAGACGACGCCGAGAGCGTCAGGATACTGAACTGATAAGTCAGGAAACATCAAAGAGAGTTAGTCTTCACTCCCTTGTATCGCGACCCCAGACAGTGGTTCAGTCGAGTGGGGCTTCAATCCAATCGACGGGTAAACGGCGTGGTGGAGAAAATCGCCTTAGTATTGCCCTCTGTCACTGTTGTAGGGAACTTGGACATTTGCGAAGGAACTGCCCCTATCGACTTGAAAGTAGTTTAAAGTAATTGTATTGT
Source organism: Prinsepia uniflora (assembly GCA_032719365.1). Taxonomy (NCBI): domain Eukaryota; kingdom Viridiplantae; phylum Streptophyta; class Magnoliopsida; order Rosales; family Rosaceae; genus Prinsepia; species Prinsepia uniflora. Next base: position 4,116,988 of record CM064869.1, on the reverse strand, counting down.
TACATGATTTCGCGATACTTTGTAAATATTCTGTGTTATACACTTGTGTTGTAATATTGTATCATGTGTTTTGGTTGTGTCGGACTCGTGTTGCTCCGGATGGTTGTTTACGATGACGATATGGTATACGGATGGGCATGTTGGGCCCAGGATAAACTTGACCCAAGGATAAGGGGGTCAGATGAGTGACTTTTGGATTTTGGATATCAAATGGGACTTAGAGAGAGTCCGGAAATGGTTTAGTGTGTGTTGAGAGATCCTGAATAGGATGTGGTTCGCCTAGGGGTGTTTGCTAGGTGACCAGATATGCCAGAGATGGCATTGATGCTACTGAATGATGAATTCAGACTCGAAAGGAGTCGAGATGTTGGATTTGGACTCAGTAGGAGTCAAGAGTTGGTTTAGGACTCGGAATGAATCATGAGGTGATATGAGGGCTCCAGATGAGCCGGGAAAGACGGAAAAAGTGGTTATGGTTGCACTTAACGAATGAGGGTTCATGTGGGGAACCCGAGGTATTGAATTAGATGTGTGAATTGAGCCTCCGTGAATATTGTTGTTCAAATTTCGGGGACGAAATTCCTTAAGGGGGGAAGGTTGTAACCCCGGAAATTCGAGAAAGGACAAATTTGGAAAATTTGAGGAAAATGACTATTTTGCCCCTGATTATAAGAGCCGAAAGTTGACTTTTTTATCAGGACTTTGTTTGGACTTTCCAGAAGGACCGTTGGATAGGTCTCGGGACGCTGAATCCGTAGACAGACGGCATGCGTCAATCGGAGCCCGGATGAAAAAGTTATGGATTGAGGAATGTTAGGAGCATTTTGGTCATTTGTGTACAGAAGGGTAAAATAGTAATTTGACTAGGATAATTGATGAATCACCCATTAGTGACTCATTTAGTCCAGTAGGTGACACATGTCACTGCAGTTGGAGGATTGGTGGCCTGTTTGTGTGTGTGTCGTGTTTGAATAATAACAAAGACAACAACAAACCGCCCAATCCATTTGTTTAAAATTGATTGATAGATGAGGCCAAGGATAAAACCTGAGACGGTGAGATAAATCTACAGGGAAAAACGAGTGAGAGGAGGGGAGAATTGAGGAAGATAGGTCCCTAAATCTGAAGACCCAAACCCGTGGAAGCTTTAATCGTCCAAAATTCGAAATTGAAGAATGAGACTGTAGTGATTCAAATTGAGATTCAAGTGAGTCTTCTGGGATCCATTGGAGTGTTTTCAGCTCAAATTTGAGGAGAATTGACTCAGGAATGAGCAAGAACACGATTGGTGATAGTTCTCAAATTCCATGGCTGAGTTCGAATAATTAAAGGTAAGATGAACTCAAATTGAACTTGAATTTATGTTTACAATGGATATATGATACTTCCTGCGTAATTAATTTAAGGAAACAACTTGGAATTGGGTGGAACCCGATTAAGAACCCGTCGGGTATTCATTTCGAGTCGAATAATTTGAGGACTAATTTCATAAAATTGAGCATACATATCCTTAATTAAGATGGAATGGATGAAAATAAGTGAAAGAAATGAAGAAATTGGGGTCGAATTGACTGAGAACGGATCGAGTTGCACCGCGGGGTGCAGACCCGTTTAACAGGCTTTCGGGTTGGGACGATGAACAGTAATGGTACTGTTCATCAGCGCGTGAGTCCACGCGCAGCCAGTGTAATCGGCGCGTGAGGGCGCGTGGTTGCCTTTCTGGGAAAGTGTTCAACATACTTTTTTATGTAATCAATGTAACGAATATTTTGGTGTTGGTTTCGAATCGATCGGACACCGTCTCGATAGTGTTTCGAGGGTCCGAAGGATTATGTTATGTTTTAAATTAATATTTGATTCCCGGAAAATTGTGGGAAATTAATATGCTATTATTGGATTCATTAGTGACCCATAATGATGTTGTTTGACAGGATTCAGAATTTTCAAAAATTACGAAAACGCGTGCTGCTTGGAAAGCGAGCGGTTTGGACGGTGTGTGAGTGGACGTTTGTTTTATAAACCGTTATGCATGCATAGTTAAATGTTTTACATGATTTATTGCATGCTTTGAATTGCAATGATGTCCTGATGATGTGGTATGATTAATTGTGATTTAATGATTATTTTAATCGATCTTTCGGGCACGCTTTTCGAGAAAAGGTGCAAATGATGTTTTAGGCTAGGCCCGGAGTCAAAATGGTTTCAAAATGGATATTTTGACTTAATTGGTGAGTCAAGGATGATTTCTGAATTATTTTAATGGTTTCAAATGAGATTTACGGATTTACGTGTAAATGGTATTTGTGCTTGAGACCCGGTCGGGAATGATTTTGACTTGGTTTAAAGTCAAGGACTTGATTGAAATGTTTTGGGATGTAATCCCGGAATGGTTTTCATTGTGATTGTGAATACCCAGATGGTCGGAGCTAGGGGATTACCTAGTCGACCGGAGCTTGGGGGGATATGATGCTATGATTGTGAGTTGTTATGGTAAGCCAGCTTCTCGGATGCTACTGAGCCTGGATGTACCACTCGGATGTGTCTGAGCCTGGAGATGTGTTCGCCCAGATGTGACTGAGCCCGAGGGTTGAGCCCAGAGGTGTCTGATCCCGAGAGTGTGGCTGGATATTGGCCTACGCGTAGTGCGGATGTGATTATGTGAGTGTTGGTGCACTTGTGAATAATGCGGATTGATTGATTGTGCACTTGTGGGTAGTGCTGTTTGATGTTGATTGTGATTACGTACTGGTATTGAGTATGAGTTTCTGGTATGTGTGGCCAGGTGATTATGTTTTCATATGTGTTGGCTTGAGAGCCGAGATTTGATATGTTTCATGTGATTTGGCTGGAAAGCCGGTGATTGTCATTCATATGTTTTACCCTATGCATGCATGGTTTGATGAAACTAGAGGGTAAATGGATTATTTTGAAATGCTTTTTAAACGATATTATTCTTGTCCACTCACACCTTTGTTTTTTATGACCCTCCAGGCCGTGACACGACGTTTGGGGCTGATCAAGAGGCGGGGGCATGAGCGGGAATCAGTGCAGTTATCCCTGGTCTGACAGGTGCTGAAGGGTAGTTTCGGGACTTCAGTTGACTTTTCAAACGGGAGCAGGACAGGGCACGGTTATCAAAGTCCAGTTGGGACAGGTCCTGTCGTTGTGGCTTTGTGTTTGTGAATTTTTTATAACAATTTGTGTTGATAGATTTTGTTATGTGTATGCTTATATGAATTTAAATCATCATCAATAGGTTTTCTTTCATAATGACTGATCACAATCGAAATCCCAAGAAATCAAAGTTAAAGAGTTTGTTATCGTATTATATATAAAAAAAAATGATTCATCATCAAGTAGCAAGCCTTCAGAGTCTTTATATACTCCAATTTGTGATGAAACTTGTCCTAAGTCTCCTATTATCGAGCCTCAAGTAGAGAGAGTTGAGTCTCAAAGAGCCAATGATGATCAAGATTTTAATATGAATTATCTTGAACGTGATCCCGGATTACGTCGTTTAATATCCAAATATCCAGTTAATGAACATGACAATATTCGACGAGCATATGTTCTTTTAGGACCATGTCAACCTAAATTGGATACATACCCAAGTAGACTTGATGGAAAGCAATATCGTTGATTTCAAAGTGCATGGTTTGATAATTTCCCTTGACATGAATATTCCGTTGATAAAGATAGGGCATTTTGTTTTCCATGCTTCCTTTTTGACAATAGCTAATTGCATTCAACGTTTATCATTGATGGGTATCAAAATTGGAAGAGAGTTGGGGGAAAGCATTGTACTTTTCAACATCATATGGGTAGTTTAAATTCTCCACATCATCTTGCTATGCAAATGTGGAGTAATTTAAAAGACCCTTCCTCTCATATTGAAAAGGTGGTAAATACGCAATCATCAAAACAAGTTATGGAAAATCGGTTGCGACTAATCACCTCAATAAAGGGTGTGGGGTATCTAGCAACTCAATCATTGGCATTTCGAGGTAATGACGATTCCATTAACTCATCCAATCGGGGAAATTTTGTTGAGCTCATAAAGAGTTATGCAAGAATGAATGTAGAAGTTGAGAAATTTGTCTTAGAAAATGCTCCTCAATTTGCTAAGTATATTTCAAACGATATACAAACGGAGATACTACATATTTTTGCTAACAGAGTGAGGAAGAAAATTTTGAAGGAAATGGGACAGAGCAAATTCAGTATTCTTGTTGATGAATCACTTGATGAATCCAGTAAGGAACAAATGGCCATTATCCTTAGATTTATTGATTGTGATGGATATGTTCATGAGCACTTTTTTGATATTGTGAGTGTTGAAGATACTAATGCATCAACTCTTAAGAAAGAGATATGTAAAGTGTTTGCTAAACATGATATTCTTGTGGAAAATATGCGTGGACAAGGTTATGATGGTGCAAGTAATATGCGAGGTGCATGGAAAGGATTACAAGCATTGTTTCTTCAAGATTGTCCATATGCATATTATGTGCATTGCTTTGCTCATCGATTGCAACTAGCTTTAAATGGTGCAGCTAAAGATGTGAGAATTATTTGGAGATTCTTTTTTATGTTGACTAATATTGTCAATTTTGTTACTTCTTCCGCTAAGGGTCGTAATGAGCTCAGATTTATTCGAGAAGCTGAAGTTAAAGGATTGTTGGATTGTGGAGAACTTGAAACAGGTAAGGGACTTAATCAAACTCGTTGTTTGAAACGAGCTGGAGCTACACATTGGGGCTCTCATTATGCTTCTATTACTAGTTTGATAGAATTGTTTAAAGAGACAAAATTACTTCTTCTGGATATCAGAGAGCATGGACCTACCCAACAATTTCGTCATGATGCTGATAGTAACTATATTGCTATGATTTCGTTTGATTTTGCGTTTTCTTTGATTTTGCTTGATAAAATTATGGGAATCACTAACTTTCTCTCCCAAGTTTTTCAGAAAAAATCACAAGACATTGTAAGTGCTTTAAACTTTATTTCAAATACAAAACTTCAGTTTCAACAGTTATGGGAACATGGTTGGGATGAAATATTTGGAACTGTGAAATCATTTTGTGAACTACATAATGTTGATATGCCTGATATGAGTGCTCGTTATATGATGGGCACATGTCGTTCTTGTCAACAAACAGATTTTATTACAGTTGAGCACTATTATCAGATTGATGTCTTTAATGAAGTTATAGATCATCAGCTGGATGAATTGAGTGATAGATTTCTGGAGAATACAATTGAACTTCTCATACTTAGCACATCATTGGATCCTCGTAATTCCTTCAAGTCATTCAATATTGATGATATATGTAAACTTGCTGAGAAGTATTATCCTAGTGATTTCCTTCCAAGTGATTTGAAAGTTTTGAGAACAGAGTTGAAATGTTTTGAGAATGATATGCATCGCCAGCCTTACTTCAAGAACATCACCACTCTTCCTGAATTATGCCAAATATTGGTGGAAACAACTTTGGCAGATAACTATTGTTTGATATATAGGCTCGTTCGGTTGATATTGACTCTTCCTATTTCAACTGCAACAACAGAATGGGTTTTTTCATCTATGAGAATTATAAAGAATCGACTTCGAAACAAAATAGAGGATGAATTTCTTGCTGATTGTATGACCCTCCACATTGAAAGAGACTTCACTTATACTATCGGCAATGAAGAGATAATTGAGGATTTTGATGCTATTAAGACTCGAAGGGTACAATTTAAAATTAGAAAGTAATAATTTGTACTTGAATTGCAGGTTTAATTATGGTTTTTGTTGTAATTTGTTTTTTTTTTTACTATCAAATTTTTATTTACGTATATACGTAGATGCATTTAAGGGTAAGGCTTATTACGTTCCCCTGATTAGGTGTATCCTTTTATGTTTATTAATAAAATTCACTTGTACCGTGGAGTTTTTTCAAAATTTAGTATATAAATTTAGTACATCCGAAATTTAGGGTCAGGAACCGGCCCTGTTACCAAAAGCCAAGAATGGGTCAAAAATGTTAATTCCTAATCTAGTTATATATCAAACAGCCACGAACAAAAAATGCAAAGATAAAAAAAGTTGAGATTCTGCTCCAATCAACCCATTTTTTCATTTCAAATCTGACCCAAAGAAAAAAAAAAATCAACTAAAATGGGGACGTAGAAGCACTGAGTTGGAAAACAGTCGGCCAATATGATTTTATAGATGTTTCGGCTAAAACCCAACTCAAAAATAGAGAATTTAGTTGGAGAAATGGAAACATTCCAAAAAACAAAAACCAGATTTAGGATACACAAACTCTGGTTTTCATCTTGCCTGAAAAAGGGTTGAGTTGATCGACTTGTGATTTTGTCAAAAACCAACGTCGAATTTGATCGTTGTTGCTGCAATTTTCAGCGTTTGGTCACAATCAAAATCATAATCAACTCGATTCAATCAAATTCTTCTCAAGAAATAAAACAATGGCGCCAACAGGTTGTGGCTGCTTCCCGGTGACACTGAACAGATCCAGAAAGGGCAGCTTCAAGTTTGTTAGAACTTCATCCTCCATCGCCGGTATAAAAATCTAATTCCGCATATTTCATTTCTTCGTTGCCCATTTTCGATCTTGAGAAAATTACGTCTTGACTCTAGACTCTTGACGTCTTGTCATGTCAAGTGTCGGATTAATATGATCATTTGTATCCAATTTGATTTCAAAGTAATTGATAAGACACGTTTTTGGCCAAATTCGTAACACTTGATATATATTTTGGCTGCATGATTGCAGGCTCTTTGAAATCATCATTTTCCTTCAAGAAAAAGAGTAGCCAGGAGAAGAATGCTCTGGTTGTTTGCTTTGGGGAGATGTTGATCGACTTTGTCCCGACGAGTGCCGGAGTTTCTCTGGCAGATGCAGAAGGCTTTAAGAAGGCTGCCGGTGGAGCGCCGGCTAATGTTGCAGTTGGAATCTCCAGATTAGGAGGCTCAGCAGCTTTCATGGGCAAGGTGCTTCAATTATGCATCTATTGGCATCATGCACTTATATATTCTTTCCAATTTTTTATTAATTTACTTCCATACATTGTAATTTTAACAATGAACTCCCTATGATTAGGTTGGTAAAGATGAATTCGGATACATGTTGGCTGATATTCTGACACAAAACAACGTCGACAATTCCGGCCTGTGTTTTGATCCGAATGCAAGGACTGCTCTGGCTTTTGTCACTCTCAGAAGCGACGGGGAACGCGAATTCATGTTCTTTCGCAATCCAAGTGCTGTTATGTTGCTTCATGAGAAAGAAATCGATGTCAAATTAATCCGAAAGGTAACAATAGACCGTAACAATATTTTCCCGCAGAGTAGCTATCGGTAACTCCTTAATTACCCAATTTAATTATCTAGAAAGTTGCAAAAAAGGCACTTCAACAACCTCCATAGTTGAATTGTCATTTTAGAAAAACAAAAATGAGTCACTATACGTGAGGATGATAGAGAAGCACATAATTGCCAACAGTCATCAACTACATAAAGAGATAAAATTTTCTATCTTTGCATGATATATGGGGTTATATGGCAATGGAACTCCAGATTTAGAAAAGTACTTAAATGATTAAAATATCTATGATTTATTAAATTAGGGAGAATTGTTGGATTGAGTGATTTGTCAAAATAACTTTCTTGGTATTTGTGGTTAAAATTTAGCAGAACACAGAGGAAATTATTAGTTCAACTTTGGGTTCATGGTTATAGGAAAGAGGATATAACCCAATAAATAATAGTTGGGATTGTCCGTTTTCATTAACCTTCGGAAGGCACTTTCCAGAGCTGGAATCTCCTCATCGAGGGAACAAGGTACTTCAATGGTATAGGTACTTCAGTGATATACTCTCTGTATATGTATAGTGGAACTCCTTCTAACAACCGAGGCTTTCCGTTATCGTTTCCAATCATATGATCTATTAATGCAACTGACAGGATTATATTTTTGGTCCATTTTTTACCGTTTAGGTAACAATTATATGTGATTAATGAACTGATACAGGCCGGTATATTTCACTACGGGTCAATTAGTTTGATTGAGGAGCCCTGCAGATCAGGTCATCTAGCTGCAATGGACATTGCCAGAAAGGCAGGCTGTTTCCTTTCTTACGACCCGAACTTCAGACTGCCGCTGTGGCCATCGGCCGAGGCAGCCCGGCAAGGCATCATGAGCATATGGAACCAAGCTGACTTTATTAAAGTACGTGTGTGTTTATGTTAAGATTTCTCAGTTGAGCTACTAATTTGAATTATCAGACTACCATTTTAAACGCTGATAATGTCCTCATTTTGCATATTGTATGTGTGGCGAATAAACTTTTATAAAATTGCAGATAAGCGAGGAAGAAATTGAATTCTTGACGGGCGGTGATGACCCTAATGATGATGATGTGGTTTTGAAAAAGCTTTACCACCCGAATCTGAAGCTTCTTCTTGTAACTCTAGGGCCAAATGGCTGCAGATACTACACAAAGGTTAATGAAACTGCACAGTATATTAAAAAAAAAAGGTGGTTTGGTAACAACTTATTCAAAAATAGGGGTCTTCAAAATATTTTTACAAAACTGCACCCTATATAAGTGTTATAGTAACTTGATAGTAACTTATTCAATTGCATACTCCACCAAAAAGAAACACTAAACTCCAAATCGCGACTACGTTCTTCTTTTTCTTCTCCATTGCTTCTTCCTCATCACAACTACCCAACTACCTACCAAGAACAAAATCCTTCCTCCATCATTGCAAATTGACAACTTCTTCGCTTCCATTGCTTCTTCCTCATCAGATCATTTTCTCCATCGTTGCAATTCGGCGTCTTCTTCCCAAATCTTGCTACATAAACTAGCTCATCATCTTCATTTCGCTCTCATCCTCTCACGCCCCTCATCTTCTCATCAGTCTCATATCGTCGCCGTTCTCATCTTCTTATCACTCTCTCGTTCATCATCAGTCACAACCATGAATTTGAACTAGTCATTCCTCTTGTTTCTGTATCTCTAATTATTTTCTTCATCTTTATTTTTCGTGCTTTGTGCTTGTTGAATTTGTTTAATTATGTGTTGGACATTAAAAAATTAAAGGAAATAACTAATTGGGGAGTGAGAAAGATGAATTTGTAGGTGTGAAGTTGGGAAGATGATGTTGGATTGAAGGCCATATAAACCATTTTCGAATTTGCAGATATGATATGAGATTAGATCTTATCTGGAATAAGGGACACTATGAGATTATGAAAACACTATCAGATATTTTGACACTATCAAACTACAGAGATAACAAATAGCCTTAGTTGATGAAAATTTCGAAATTGAAGGCCCCTATAAAACTTATATAGTCTTACTATAACACTTAAAGTGTCTAATTTTGTAAAAATATTTTGAAGGCCCCTATTTTTGGATAAATTTTTACTAAATCACATATTTCCATCAATTTTCCAAACCTTTTATTATCATTTCTAATTAAGATATTTAATCCTCTCTTCATCTTTCCGACTTAAGGATTATATACTGTCATATTTAACTTAAGAAGATTGTAATAAATAAATAAAAACTTAGATGAAAAGACAACTTTTTTTTTTTACAACTAAGGTTTTATTTATTTATTTTAGTTTTTTTGCCGTAAATCCCATTTTTTAAGAATTTTAATTCTGCTTGTTTACCTTTAGGAAGATGGTGTTTGAGTACGGGGGTGATGTTAGAGCTTATGACTTGGGGATTTAAATTTAATCTAAGGAATTAACATCTTAATTTTTTGGTTTAAGGGCACTGTAAATTTGAAATCAGGGATATGGGGCACGGTTGATTGTTAATTTTTTTTTTGTTACTTTGGGTTGGATTCATCATATTTTTTTTAAAAAAAAAGAATTTGTCAGGGTCTTCATGTCATCAACTCAAAATAAAATAATTATTCAACGATATGCATTCGGATAAAGAAAAATAACAAAAAAAATTAATAAAAAGTCAAAATTTTAAAATTTGTATGCATAAATTCTCTTTTTTTGATACATAAAATTAGAATTTAGAAATTCCAAAAGGTTAAAAATAAGGAATTTGGATACTCTAAATCCCCACTTTAAATTCGATATGTCATTTCTTAAATTTCATCTTTATAATTATAATTTATGTGTAAATGTTAAATTCTTTGCTTATATTTTATTCTATTTTTATATTATCCAAATAAGAAAATTTACAAATTTAAAAAAATTAATTTCTGTCAATTTAAATTACATAATTTTATAAATTTTTGTTAATCTTAAATTTTTCAACCAAACACACTGTAGTTATGATATGTAGTAAAATTATAATTGTCGAATACATAATGATTATCAAACGGGCTTAAATGTTTGCAAGATCTCTCGTCATTGCAGGAATTTAAGGGTAAGGTTGGAGGTGTAAAAGCTGATTGTGTGGACACCACCGGCGCCGGTGATTCGTTCGTTGCCGGCGTACTCAACAGCCTTGGTTTAGACCTGAGTCTGTATAAGAATGAAGAAAAGTTGAGAGACGGTCTGTTGTTTGCCAATGCCTGCGGCGCTCTCACGGTGCAAAACAAAGGAGCCATTCCTGCACTCCCCACAAAACAAGCCGTCCACCAACTTATTCTACAACAATAGATCAAATCAAAGTTGGGGCCGGCTTTTTTTTAAGTTACATTAGGAGGGCAGTTTGGGCAGGGAATTTGGGTGGCTCATGAGTTTTTTTTCTTCCGGTGAGTCGAATATATGTCGAATTTACCTTTCACCCCGCCCAATACATCTCATGCCACGGGTGACTTGTGAGTTTTGGCTTTCCATGCCTCTCCTCGTACTAATTAACTGGCTTGTATCTCCCCAACATTGTTTGTGTACTTTCGCAACATGTACGTTGTAATATAAAAATAATTTTGGTTCTTGTCCATCGGCACCACTAATAACAAGTAAATATCAAAGGATGAAAAGCTCTTCATACAAGAAAATAAAATAAAATATTAGACAAAAATATACAAGAGATCGAGTACGTTCATTAGAATTTTCGGATGATCATATATATAAATTACTTGCAAGAAAACAAAACTACATATGATATCCCTCTCAGAATAATAATGCAGTTTTAAATATTTGTTGCTAAGCTCCTCCAGTGCAGACTTGAATTTAGTGGAGCTACCTAGCAACAATCCAATCAATGCAGATCCGATAAAATAAAACAAAACAAAACAATCTGAAAAAACTTAAATAAATAAAAAAACTATAGAAATTTATTATTAACATACATCAATCAGATGAGGTGTCTGAAGTGGTGTATAGCTCCTGGCTAGCGCCTGAGTCTACTCTCCGGCAGCCCGATGAACAACTCAGTCTCGACGTCGGAATTGGGGCTGCTTTCGGTGAACCCCAAGTTTTCTCTTATTTGCTCATTTGATGCTGCTTGTTGCCTTGGTTGCCTTGGTTGTTGAAGACTCCCACACTACAAAAACACCAATTTCAAATCAAACTCTCACTACTCTTTCAATTCCCATCACTTCTTGCTTCAAATTTCTCCAACCATTTAGCTTTCGAAGCTTCATATCCATCACAATTATGGGATGAAATTCACAGCACAAAACTGTTTACACAATCACCATCTAAGATTACATTTCATCTAAATTTTCGTTAAATTTGTCATGTTTCAAGTAAGGATACGTAGTAACTTACATTGACGTAGAAAGGAAAAATGACTCATATTGAATAACCAATATGTCACTTTTTTGGATGCAAAATTGGATAAAATGTGGGTAAGTGCAATGATAGGGCTATCAATAATAGTTAATGGGAGAAATTTGCTGACACAAAAGTCGAGAGGGGAAATTTAAAAAGGGGCACAAGTTCAGTAGCAAATTGACAAATTACTCAAAATTATTGGAATAAAAATCGGCCATTTTGCCAATTTGCTTTGTGAATTTTCATTTTAGCCAATTTTATTCCCTATATATTGTCATATTTTGTCTAATTTTACATCAGATTTGTTGTAATTCAATAACATTAGTTGAGAAACAACTAGTCATAATCAATGTCATTAATAATCAAACGTGACTTCTTCAGATGAAAAAAATTAGATACAATAAAAGTAGATATAAAGATATAGAAGAAATTGACTCGTTAATAATAATTAAAGAAAATAAATTGACAAATTACTCATCAAATACATACCTCGACCTTTGCTTCTTGTGACAACAACTCAACTACGAAATAAGAAAAAGAAGATGATACCATAACAAAGGGTTTTACCTTCTCAATAAGTCTTTCGTTTTCAGCCGCGAGGACTTTCTCCTGATTTTTATCAACAAAACATATTCATACATATTTTGCTATTTAATTACCACAAGATGATAACAAGCTAGAACAAGAATTCTTGTTGAAATGAATTGTGATTCACATTTTTAGAATCTTATTGTAGCATTTTACCTTCTCTTTGAGTCGCTCAATATGCTCCTTGAAAACCTGAGTCTGTAAAATATCGATTTAGCAAAGTAACATGATCAGAACTGTTGTCATCAGATTGTGTCAGAAAAAATGAAACATGTGTTTGGTTGATTAACGACGCAATAATTCATAAACCTTTCTTGCTCGAACGCTGCTGACACTCTTCTCCAACTGGTGTTCGATTTCTTGTAGTTCTTCAAGAGTGCATGATCCAAGACTCTCTCCCAACAGTTTCCTGAGGCATTTGCAATTTCCAGGATCAGAAAAGAGGGCTTTTGGCCGGAAAAAGGAGGAGGAAAACCGAATTTTATGTACTTCAGCGACTCGACATGATGTTAGCTAGGATACAAGAAAAGTTTCAGACAAAGCCATGAACCGTTTTGATCCTTCAAGAACTTCAATCTGCTTTATCATGCTAGTTGCTTCTTGCTTCAGGTGCTGAATGAAGAATGCCAATTTAAACGAAAATCAAGACACGACAAAAGGAAGTAATCCACGTATATAAATACACTATCAATCAAGATGAAGAATTTCGGGGATATTGATGTTAATTAAGTACCTGCATGTTTTGTTCATTGGAAGCCGATTTGTTGTTTGTTTGATTGTCTTTCACGTGCTTCTGATAACGATCTATAGTTGTCTGCATGCTGAGTACAATGAGCAACAAATTAACATATTTCCAAACATTATCAACTGTGGTATGAACACTCACATCATAACGCGTAAAGTAGCATAACCTAAAATCTGTCTGACCTTATTCACCATTCATACAAAAATTTGAGAATTATATCTAATTCGACTATGAAGTTTTTGTCAAGCTTGATTAAATATGATTATGAAAATCAATCAAGCAAGAATTGAACATGAAATTGCTACGTGCCTACGTTCATGGGACAACGAGACAAAAAAAATACTTCAACTGTAACAATTAATGATACAACAATAGGATGAAAGAAATACAGGCAATCCAACATATATATATATATATATATATATATATGGAGGGTTGAAGATAATCTGATTAATGCAAGACTGCACTAGTTCACAACTAAAAAATTTCTCCATAAACTAGTTGTTAATTCCAAAATGATAGGAAAGAGATGATTAGAAAGAAAGTCACAGACTATTTATGTACCTATCTATATATATATAAGTGCTTTCCTACTTATATGAAATTAATGGGAAAAAATCCAACATGAAACTTAAATTTTCAGACATTTTCTAACATAGTATATATTATGCATATACGACTTGCCACCTTAGGACCTCACCTTCTGCAGACTCGAGGTTTAGAGCTCAATACCAAATGGGAAGACTAATATATGGACAACCTTGAGGAGTGATTCTTTTGGGTGGCTATGGTTTTGGGATCGTTGTGAGTGTTATGAGAGACAAAATTAGAACTTTTGAGACCGAATTATTGTAATCAGATTGTAATTTGATAATCCCACAACAACGTACACTTTAAATCTGGATGCCCTTTCATCACAACTTGCATATCTCCCCCTTCAAAACTCTGAGGTAGATGTGTTGGATTGAAGAGTGTTTGATTTGTAGAGTTCGATTGGAGGCTCGTGTGAGGTGGGGTATCCATCTAGGGCAGCAATGTAGCAGTTGCTTGTACACAAAGCAAGTTTGGGTAGATCATGAGGCCAATGGAGTTTGGTGATCAATGGTGTGAAAGGTCCAAAGTATTTGTGTTCTACTAGAAGTAGAGTGTGGTGAAGACATTCTACATGTTGTGGAAGATATGCTTTGGCAGTTTGGTCAATAATGTAATTAATTTTTGCGTTTCAGTAAGTTATTTCTTTACCGTAGGAAATAAGAATAGAATTGGACAATGAGCTATATATTAGTAGGGTTTGATGTAGAGTCTGAAGGGGAGGGGGTTTTCTTCGGGGCTCGAGAGAAGGATTTACTTCATACTTGGTTTCATAGATCATACATTTTCATGCCGCAAACTCAGCTATTAATTTGGGTTTTATGTGCCCCTATATAATTGTGTTATTATTTTATGTGACTTAGTAGAAATAGTTGTTATTTTTTTTTCCTTTTTGTGCGAGGGACTAAAGCTAAATACATGAAGAGAAATAAGGCATGTATCATATGTATGTAGAAGAAAAAAAGTACAGGAAAAAAGGAAGACACAAAACATACACGAAATTAAAACTAAAATCGCCCAAACTACATTAAGTTGTTTTCACTTAAAATTTTTTACATTCATCCTTCTTTCTTTCTTTCTTTCTTTCTTTCCACCCTCCCACCATTCTTCTCATCTTTCATTTTCCCGAGTCCTAATATATGCCTTCCTTGCAACTCAATAACGAGAATAAAAAAAATTGAAACAGTTATCAAACAAGTTCTTATTTATTCAAACTTTAAATAGTTATCAAACAAGTTCACACCAAAAATCTAGGAACCATATAACATAATTGTTACCGTTCGCTATATCTTCTTTTTCAAGATGGAACTAAAGCACTCACACAGTTCAAGGAAAAAGTTTAAATTTATACATAAAATATACAGCTTAGTCCCAAACAACCAAGTATATGCATAACAATAACCCTAGACCACCATGAAAGTGGTTGAAAAGTAGCTCTATATACACATATAAGAAATGATGTTTGAGCGACTTCTGTTATCATGATTCTCAGTGATTCATGACCAGAGACGGTCAAAGAAGAAGATGAAAACTACGTACACTCATGGAATATAATTAAAACTCTACAGATGTTGATGATAAAAAAAACTTAACGTTCTGAGTTGGATCCCTCTAGAAAGGGGGGGCCATGGAACCCATCATTCAAGTTTAGAAAGGTTATTGATTAATTTATACTTTTATGACACATCAAACCGTCAAGTGATATTATCAATTTACTCATGCTAAAATACATGTCTATTTTAGTTCTCTGACATATTAATCATATTATGCATCCATGTTACAACAAGTGACAATGTCACTCTCAATAATATCCAAATTGTTTTCATGAAGTTTTGAGTTTCACTATTAAAACTGTAGAAATTACTATAACAGCATATCAGCCATCACCAGAAAAATATTAGCCCTCACGTACATACTTGTTGGCTGGAAATTCTAGAAAGATCAAAGATTGACGTGTTTGAAAATGAAATAGATATGAGTCTCCATCATCAACAGTCTCTTTTTTCTTTTTCTTTCAAATGCACTGTGGTAAAAATTTACTGCATACCTAGGTCATTTAACAATTTGAGTAATTAAACTTCCTTAATTATATGCGTTAGTGTTTGAACTAAATAGAATTTTACCTATTGTGTAGCTTAGAAGTACTTATATTGTCTAAAATGGACATATCTTTCTTACACATTCCAGTATGAATCTCCTATCTCAAATTTTAAATTAATTAATATAGAATATCACTTATATAAAAATAAAAATAAATCGTCTTTAAGTGTAGAAACAACATTATGCTACAACAATAATATTTAAGTAATTCAAAGTTTTAGTTGGTTTTTGTAAATGCCTCGTAACAAAATTAGCTTGGTAAGAACAAGGGACTAAAATCCAAAGAATCCCTTAATTGTCTCTCTTTTCTTTCCCCCTTTTTTCCACATCCTTGACCTCTATTTTCAATAAAATCAATCAAAATAAGAATATTATCAAAAGATCCTTAATAATTTAAAATTTTAGTGACTGTTTCCCTTTTTCTAGCTAGCGTTTTCTTCCCTTAATCTCCCTTCCATTAATGAATTAAGATGAATAAAAAAAATAAAAAAAAACCACTAATGAACCAAAAGTCAGTGGAAGAAACTAGATCAATGAGCCAGTAACTTCAAAGAAGAAACTAAAAAGAAGCAAATAGTACTCCTATGAACTGTTGAACTTACTATAAATAGAAATGTTGCAAGGACAACTAAATCAAAACAAACATCCCATAAAAGCTCTTGCTTTAAGATTCTGCTGAATGCAGAGGTTGCATGTATGTATACAGATATACAGATATATAGAAAAATTATTATTCAGGGTTCACCCAAGAAAGGAGAAAAGAATAAAGGACTAAATTTTAAACATATACGAACCCTAAAGTGTGCAGAGCTGGGTTTTTTTTTTTTGGCAGAGCTGTTAGTATTGAGCATGATTTATTGTTGTTAATAATAATGGATCTAATTTTTTTATATATAAAATAAATAAATATACCTGGAACTTGCAAATTCATAGAGCTTTCCCCTTGGAGAAAATATGATGAGACCAACTTCAGCATCACAGAGAACTGAGAGCTCAAAGGCCTTCTTCAGCAACCCACTTCTCCTCTTTGAGAATGTCACCTGACGACTTGTGGCGTTCTCTATCCGCCTCATCTGGGTTTTGCCTCTCACCATTTCAACACCTAATTATTCGAAAAAATACTCCGATTTCGCCCTCCTTGTTTCAACAACAAATTAATTAATGAACTCTCGTGATCAATCAGCTTTCATTGCAACCAATACTTGAAAGCAAAATGTGCCAACAAGGGTAAAAAAACGAAGAGGACAAAGAGAATGATTAGTGAACTTACCCAAGAGCCAAAATTAACCCGAAAAAGGGTTTTTTCTTTTTGGGTTGTGGAAAATATTGGTTTTTTAGTTGTGGGTTGAGCTTAGAACTGAACAGATCGTCTTCAATTCAAATGGGTGCCTTCAAGGAAACCATGAGAGTCCATTAAAATCAAGATATATAGGGGGAGAAAGAAGGGATGAGAGAGTCAAAGCCTCAAATGGAATAATTAAGTGAGTCTTACCAAATTAGCCCTCATAGGTTGACGAAGAAGAAGAGGAGGCCAAAAAGGGAAACAAAAAAAAAACAAGAAAGCCTGCGTCTTTGAAAAATAGAGATATTGCAAAGATGGGTATTGTGATTGATTGATTCAAGAACCAAAAAATAAAGAAAAGGACAAATTTTGAGCTGAAAATTTCTGGATATATATATATATATCAGCTAAAAATGGAAAACAGAGAGGAAAAGCAGCTGTGAGAAATTTACCCAATATGAAAAAAAAGAAAAAAAAACAAACAAACCCAGAAAAAAGCTAAATAGAAGAGGAAGATGCCAAACAAGGAAAGAGAGATATATAATATAAAAAAACCCACAAAAACCCAGAAAGGAAGAAATTATAGAGAGGAAGGTTTGAGATTGATTGACCTTTACTACTTAAGGGGTCACACCCACAACACACACAAACAAACACACCTACCTTTCTTTCTTTTTCTTCCCTTCTTTTTTCTTTCCTTTTTATTCCATTTATATCTTCATTAATATTGCCTCATTTTCTCTCAAAACCCCCACCCTAAAAAAGAAACATAACATTTGTACCGTATAGTATTTATTATTCTGAAATCTACCCTTTGCTTGTTTTGGTAAAACCCAGAAAACAGGCCGTGGAAAAAAAACCTCCACACAAAAGGCAAAAATATGTATATGAGAAAAAAGGAAGCAACATATATGTTGCTTGTTTCATGAAACTTCCGCTTCCCATAATAAAAAATTATAAACAAAGAATCGAATGATTTTCTTTAATTTCTTTTCTTATAGTGTGGAATTGTGACCATTAGAATTGAGAATTGTATCGCTGAAGGCAGTTGGGTTCGGGGAATCCTAATGTGCGATGTATGGTTTATATAATTTTTTTTTAAAATTAATAAACCGATACATTATAGAGAAGAGACATTTAGGTCTCTGTGACTGGGGGGCGTGGAATGTGATGGTTGCTTGTGAGTTGTGATAATAATATTATTTTTTATCTACAAAAATTTTATGAGTTGGATTTTTTTTTTCTTTGGAAGTGGTTTCGTCAGGGGGAGATATGTTCACATATTTATTTTTATTTTTAAAGTCCAAAAGCAAGAAAGTTAAAAAAAAAAAAGAAAAGAAGGAAAGGTGGATAAAAATATGGAGGCGTAGAATTAAAAATAGTAAGTATAGTACAATGTTATCAACACGTCAACATCGTCCGTACAACGACGTACCCAGCTACCCAATGAGAAGTCGAAAACGCAACACAGCTATATTATTAGGTTTCCCTGCCTGCACTCCCCACACAGGCCCACCAACTTGTCTGCCAAAGCCAAACGTCACATTTAAATTACCTACTTTCTTTTATTAGTTTATCCAACGGACTACCGTCTGTACCGGTCTTTATCGGTATCATGTCAAAAATTAAAAATTTACTTTCAAATATTGAACATACGAATAACAAACATAACTCATAATTTTTATATCGAATTCACTATTTATTTTTTCGTTGCGTGGCTTAAGTATTTCGAGTCTAGTCGAGGGTGGATGCACTCGCTCATCCTCTTTTGGTTTTTTTATTCCGAGTCTAGTCGAGGGTGGATGCACTCGCTCATCTTCTCTGTGTTTTTTATTGGGTGAAATTAAAAACATCCTTATATAGTAAAATAAATTATCATTGGAAGCAATTTTAGCCTGTAGGTACCCACTTCAATTAGAATAGACTAAAATTGAAAGGATGATTAATGGATTGGTGGGGTATGAAGCCACAGGCTGTGGATGAGGAGCTGGGTTTTTTAAAAAATTTCTGCTCTTTTATTGGTTTGTTTTTTCTTTTGTAAAGAAAGAATCTGTGGCTATGAATTTAGGAAAAGATGGGTCATGGTCATGTCTTAGCTTATTATCCTAATTAAGAAAGGACACGTGTATCACTATATTATAATTTTAAAATAAAATATCGCTTTGTATCATTATCTTGAACATTGATTTCAACTTCAAATCACGTGTGTATGGAAAAAATTCACATATTGAAAATGCATAAATTTTACATTGGTGGTACCACCATTTTAATTTATTAAATTATTTTTTATATTATAATTAGAATTGTTTATTTTTTAAATTATTATGTTAAGATCATGATTATATATCTACCCATTTAATAGATATTTAGGTAAATAAATGACTCGAAAAATAATTACCACCCTTATGGGTAGATATATGGTCACATTACCCGTTATGACCTGTTTATTAAACGGGTAGGTTTCGGGTCACATAACGGATTGACTCGAAAATGACCCGAAATTTTAATCGTGCGGGTTAACCCAGATAAATTTCGTACGGGTTTCGAGTCGTGTCAAAAATTGCCACCCTTAATTCTTATGACAAACCGCCTATTTAGTTGATATATTTAAATGTCTAAACGAACTCTAATCTGAATGATATTTTACATAAATAATTTTGATATGAGAATTTAGAGAATGACCAATTTTAATTATGATATATATATATAAGAATAATTCGATAAATCGAAAAGGTAATATAAGAATATATCAGCTGACACGACCCATCCCAATCCCCCAAGGATTACCATGGAATGTGTCATGCTCCCGTCTGACAAGAGGTGTCAGACAAGGGATAACCTGTTGCCACTGCTCAACCGGGCTTCCAGAGTGCGTAAGGATCGATGGAGGAGGTGCGCGATGCTCAAGTCTCTGCTGCAATCGCATCCGGAATCAACCTGAAGGGCATTAAAAAACAAAAGCTGTGAGTGGACGAAAATAAACAAGTCTGTTTAAAACATTTATAAGACATTTATGCCCCTCAGTAAAATCATATGCATGCACCATCATTTTAAATCATATATCATATAATATGAACCATAAACATAATTTTAGCCACTGCACCATACACTCCAATCCGACATCCCTGATGTCTGACGCCCCCTGACGTCTAATAAGGTCACAATCACAAGGCTACGCGTGCCACTCGGGTCTCAATTTCCGAGTTCAATCCCCGAACCCCGTTCGGGTACAGCATCCCCGATGCTTAGCGTCATAGACGCTGGACGTTCTAGACGTCCGTGACCTCTCCGGGGTACCTCATCTGGAGAAGACAATATAATATGGAAGGATCTATACAGTGCAGTACCAAATACATTTTATTGATATCCACATGCAAAGCATATATATATATATACATAAATAAAATCCAAACCAATCTTTAAGTTTCATCAAACGGGTCTCAAGCCCAAATACCGTGAAACGTGCCATAACCATAATTTCCATATCATCAAACCGTTATTTGTTTTTAGCATGTGAATATATATACAATGTAAACCAGAAAACATTTATTCAATTCCATTTTAGGGTCCCCGACCCGCAATCACATGTAGAAATCAACTGGGTCCCTGACCCGATTTCACAAGTTAACTGGGCCCCTGGCCCGATCCACAAGTTAACTGGGCCCCTGACCCGATTCACAAGTTAACGGGGCCCCTGGCCCGATCCACAAGTTAACTGGGCCCCTGGCCCGATTCATAAGTTAACTGGGCCCCTGGCCCGATTTTATTTTATCAAGTCCGTAACCGTTTCATGAAATCATATCCAACCACATTTACGGAAATCGGTGCAAATTCAGAAAACCTCGGTTTACGTGCAAATACGTAAATCACCTCGAAATGCGTGAAATCATTTAAATTCACCGATATCCAAAGTAAATCATTTAATCATAAATATAACAATCATGAAACAGTTATGCATGCATCGAATTTATAAAACCAATGTCCACTCACAGACCGTTTAACCGAGCGTCTCGATACGCGTGCCATAGGCCTTCCCGGGCCACACCACTATCACCGGGACTCCCAATCCTGTTCAAATCACATTAGAGGGTTACTAACCTCCACATAAACATCCTATTCAAGTCCCGTAATTTTCCCGAATTTTTAAGTATTTTTAAACTCGATTTAAAACCTTCGGACATCCCGAACAATATCGAAACGGGATCCGAATGACACGAAACCAACGCCAAAATGCTCGTTACATTGTATAGAACAAAAGTCATGTTGACCTCACCTCGAGATTCGTGCCCACGCGCCGCCACGCGCCGCCGTGAGTGGCTGCGCGTGAAAGCCACGCGCCTGCTACAGTGACTGCTACAGTCACCATCTTCACCCGTATGTCTGGTAAACGGGTCTGATTACCCGCGATATGACCCGGCCAGATTGTAACGACCCGTCCCAAATTCCTAGATTAGATTAGTGACTAATCACGATTAGTGCGGTTAATCGGTGATTAGTAGGGCGAAATCGGACGAACGATGCAAAATGATCGTTTTGCCCCTAGTCATGCCAAAACGTTGACTTTTCATTCGGGAGGTCAAACGGACTTTGACCGATGACTGTGACGTATTTCGTGACGTCACGAGTTCATAGACAGGTGGCACGTTCAATTCCGACGTTCGAGGAGGAAGTTATGACGTTCGGAAGTTTAGGGGCATTTTGGTAATTTTGGTTAAAAGGGGCAAATAGTTGACTTTTTGACCAAGAGGTCCGATGGCCGAGGGCCGAAGACCGTTACGTAGATAAGGACGATAGGAATCCGTAGACAGGCGGCACGTCGAATTCGGACGTTCGACGGCGAAGTTACGGTTCATGGAAGTTCTAAGATACTATTCACGGTGACGCGTTTTACGAGGCACTTTTGGACTTAAGTGGGCCAGATATTTTACAATGGCCCAATGGATGAGTGACAAGTGTCACTCATCCATTGCTCATTATGTTCCCATACATGCATACCATCCCTTAGTCGTGCAAACCATCCCCCACAAAACATAACCCGATCTCACCATTTTCCTCTTCTCTGTACAACCCAAAACCCATCCAACCCAACCCCATATGATCACCTATGAGACCAGAGATGGAAGGGAGGACAGGAGGAAGTGGTGGCCGGGCCAGGACCGCGCCACCATGCACGGCGGAGACCCAAACCCGAGAATGCACCCGGTTAGCCATTTTCGATCCATTTTTCCATTCTTCTCGTTATGGGTCATTTTGGTTGGTTTTAATGAATTAAATGGGTTATTAGGATGGTGTTAGTAAGGTTTTAGGAAGCATAGGACGGCTGTACAGCCATGGGTGCAGTTTGGAAGCTTGAACCGTATGGTTCAAAGATGAAACCATAGGATTTTGGACGGTTTTAGGTAGTTTTAGTGAGGGGAATTGATAGGGAATGAAGAGATATGAATTATAGGATTAATTAGGGTTGAAATCGGACCAAAATAGAGGGAGAAAACCTCTGAAAAATTCTCGCCGGTTCGGAACAGTACTGCTACAGTAACCGGTCCAAAAACAAAAAAAAAAAACCAGTTTTCAGGGATAGGTGATGATGAACAGTGTTTTCGACCTTTTAGGGGATCGTGAGGACGCGTGGTCCATAATTTGGGAAAGTGTTCAACACGGGAAATCTTCTATTCGATGTAACGAAGATTTTGGGACTGGTCTCGTGTCAATCAGACATCATTTCGATATGTTTCGGGGCATTGGAAGGTTTAGGGTAGATTTAAAAATAGTTAAAAGTTTGGAAAAATTACAGGGCTTTGATAGGAGGTTAATTAAGTAGTTATTAACCTTCTATTAAAATTTGGACAGATTTGGGAGTCCCGGTGATAGCGATCAGCTCGGGAGAGCCTATGACACGCAAATCGAAGCGGCAGCTCGGACGGTCTGTGAGTGGACCTTGTTTTCTAAATTGGTTCATGCATAAATGTTTATTATATGTTTTAAATACTTGTTTGTGATTCCATGAGTGCATTTGGATGTGTGGTTACGTATAGGCACGTATTTCGAGGTTTCGACCCTATACGGTTCCTATACGGGTCCGTACGTCTTTATTGGTCTGAATGAAATGGTTTTGGATTTCCAAATGGATTATGAATATGATTTTATGATGTTGATTTGGATGCTTGTTAATTATATGGTTTCACGTATTTCGAGGCGATTTACGTGCTTGCACGTAAATCGAGGTTTTTCGGTTTTACACTGATTTTCCATTCTTGTAGTTTTGGATATGATTTCATGAAATGATTTTGGATTTGAAAAGGTAATTCTCGGACTTGAGGTCCATTTGATTTACGGAATCGGGCTGGAGGCCCAATTGGTTTACGATTCGGGCCGGGGGTCCAGTTTCTATGTGGATTCGGGCCTAGGGCCCAGTTATGTGTTACAAATGGTTTTTATGGTTCATGACGGTTTATGGGAACCGGCATGAACCCTTGAAATGGATTTACGGGTCATGACGGTTTATGGGAACCGGCATGAACCCATGAAAGGATTTTATGGTTCATGACGGCTTATGGGGGCCGGGCATGAATCCTGGAAAGATTTAAAGAATGATTTCAAAAGGTTTTTCATATTCCATCCTTTATATATGATTGTCTCCTCCGGGGAGGGTCGTTGGCCGGGGTGGACCCCGGAGTAGTCACGGAGCACTGACTGAGTGGAGTCGCCCCCCAGTTGGGTTCCTTACTCTCAGGATGGGCATGGTTCGTTACCTTCAGGGAGGGTCATTGATCTACGGACATTGACCTGGGTGGACCCTGGAGAGACTTGGGTTTGAGACCCCGGTTAGCACACGTGTAGCTTTATTTTACCGTGACAGGTTCTGGATATGAATATAAGGGATAAACATGATTTAAATTGGTTTGGGAAATTATGTTTATAATGATAAATGGATTTGGGCTGAGATCCCTCATATGTTCACTGTGTTATGGTTTTCTGTAAATGGTTTTGGGCAGGAGCCCGTATAACTTGTATTTACAGAATTTTGGGGCTGAGACCGTAATTTTGGTTGTTTTAACATATGTGTTTGGATAAATGGTTTTACTATGCATGCATGCTTTTTAGTGGAGGGTATAAAGGTCTTTGATGAAATGTTTTTATAAATTCTTTATTTTTGTCCACTCACAGTCTTTCTGTTTTTAATACCCTTCAGGTTGGATACGGTGTGGACTGTAGCAGAGATCGAGATATCACATACCTCCTCCGGATCCTGGCGTACTCTGATAGCCCGGGAGGGCAAAGGTCGAAAATATCCCTTGTCTGACACTTCGTGTCAGACGGGAGCAGGGTCATCCCGCACTAATCCCGGGGGGATTGGGGTGGGTCCTGTCACAGATAACCCTCAATTCGACCTCGATTCCATCCGTTCTTGATCCTAAAATAATCATTAACTAATCAATTTCAGTTCTGTGACATCGATTAACATCAACCAATCCATAATCGTGCCATCAACCCGTGATCACCCAAAACGGGTCGATCACCAAAACTCCACGAATCCTCAACCATTGTCAAATTAACTTTCCAGTAAGCTTATTAGGATTAATACGAACCAATTCGAATGCTTAATTGAACACGACGTTACCTCAATCACCATGACTCAAGCTTGGATTTTCCGGCCGTCCACCGTGTCCGTCCACGGCCCTAGGAGCCTCAAAGCTTGCCCCAAATGATCTGGATCGACTCGTGGAGGTTCCAGAAAGCTCAATCAATCATCAATTAGGCTTGGGCTGGCCTAAAAACCGAAGTTCGAATTTGAATTTCTCAAAAACCAGTTTCGGGTTTTTGAGCCTTCCTCCACCATTTCCACTCCATTCCTTTCATTCTCAATCTCAGAGTGAACCTCTCGACTCACTCTCAATTCTAACAATCCAAATCAGCCATTAAAAGCACCCAAAACCATCCTCAATCCACTGAGTAATGTCCCCTGCACTGACCCGAAAACAATAGAAAAACCAGTGTCCATGTTATGCACTCAATTGCCAGCTCAATTACATGTGCAATCACACCTCAAACTGTCCCAATTCAGTCATTTAATTGATAAAAAATCCATGGGATCGATCGCACAAACCTCCCATTTTCACGGCTGTTTCAATCAAACAGTACCCCATGAAAATTACCATTCTGCCCCTGTGCAGAAAATTACCAAAATGCCCCTCACGCATCCTGACCCGTAACTCGGTCATACGGACTCCGATTGATGCGCGCCGCCTGTCTACGGACTCAGGGTATCGAGACCTTCCTAACGGCCCTCGGCCCTCGGCCATCGGACCTCCCGATTAAAAAGTCAACATTTTCCCCCTTATCGTCGAAATTACGAAAGTGCCCCTGAACTTCCGATAGTCATAACTTTCACCACAAATGTCGGAATCGAACGTGCCACCTGTCTATGAACTCGTGACGTCCCAAACTACGTCACGGTCATTGGTCAAAGTCCATTTGACCGTCCGAATTAAAATTCAACGTTTTGCCCACGCCCAGGGGCAAAACGGTCATTTTGCACAATTCGTCCGAATTCACTCAACTTATCCCAGATTAGTCATTCTAATTCATAATTAAATATTATTAAATCCCGATACTCGGGATGGGTCGTTACATCAACAAGATGATCTGTAACGACCCGGACATTCAAAAAAAGGGAAAATTCGGAAATTTGAGGAAAATGACGATTTTGCCCCTGGAATTGGGCGAACTTTTGACTTTTTATTCGAGCGGT
This sequence comes from Prinsepia uniflora, assembly GCA_032719365.1. Classification (NCBI taxonomy): domain Eukaryota; kingdom Viridiplantae; phylum Streptophyta; class Magnoliopsida; order Rosales; family Rosaceae; genus Prinsepia; species Prinsepia uniflora. Next base: position 4,091,222 of record CM064869.1, on the reverse strand, counting down.
CAAACGGACTTTTACCGATGACTGTGACGTAATTCGGGATGTCACGAGTTCATAGACAGGTGGTACGCCTGATTCCGACATTCGAGGAAAAAGTTATGACGTGCGGAAGTTTGAGGGTAATTTGGTAAATTGGTCAAAAGGGGCCGTTTTTTGAATTTTTTATTGGGACATTGTTTGGACTTTCCGGAAGTACCGTTGGGTAGGTCTCGAGATGCTGAATCCGTAGACAGGCGGCATGCGTCAATCGGAGTCCGAACGAAAAAGTTATGGGTCTAGAACTATGAAGGGCATTTTGGTAAATTGTTATGGCAAGGGTAAAATAGTAATTTGCCACAGCAGGGATACATTAGTGGCTGAGTCAGTTAATGAGGATAAGGGCTGATCTCTTAATGACACTTGTCACCCTAATTACAAGATTAGTGTAAAAGTATGGTTTAATATTTAAATCAAACGGATATGAACTCGCCGTTTGGGTTTTGATCAACACATATGAATTGATGGTTTGATTCAAACAGAAAACAGAGGGATTGAAGGGGGAATTGAGAGAAGAAAAGAAAGGAAATAAGACAGTTAATTGGGACCTCGAATTCAAATGAAACCCAACATAAAACCCAGAAAACCCGAAAATACCTTTAAGGAAGCTAGGATCGAATTTGATGTTGTGCGTGTTTTTTGAGTGAAATTGATGTTGCAGTTAGCCTTCTGAGAGTGAGACGAGTCGAACGAGATTAAAAAAGAAGGAAATTGGGTTCAATTGGCTGTAGAACAGAGAGGATGAGGTTTCAGGATTTTCGAGCTTGAGTCGAAGAGATTGAGACGCGGAACCATGAAATTGATCATGGGAATATGTTTATAAGGAACCAACGATGCTTCCTGATGCATCAATTGAAAGAAAACAGGGATAATTGATGAAGATTGGATGATGAACAGTAACCAGCTATGCTTCGATGATCAAACTCGAATCGTGTGGATTCAGGTAAGGTTTGATGTTATTGACTTCACAGAACCCTGATTAAGTCTACAACGATGCTAACAGACATTTGAATTGGTCAAAATGATGTCGAATTGATGGAAATGGAACCGGGTCACCTCGCGGGTCGCAGGACCCGTTTACCAGTCAGACGGGTTGGAACGATAACTGTTCACGGTACTGTAGCAGGCGCGTGGCACCCACGCGCAGCCGCTTGCGACGGCGCGTGGGGGCGCGTGAGGGGGAATCTCGAGGTGTGTTCAACATGAAACTTGTCCTATTTAATGTAATGAACATTTTTTGTTTTGGTTGCGAGTCGATCGGACGCCGTCTCGATTATGTTTCGAGGGTCCGACGGTTTATGTTATATTTTAAATTAATATTAAATTCCCGGAAAATTACGAGAAATTAGTAGGATGTAAATTGAGTCCTTAGTGACCCTGAGTAATGATTGTGGACAAGATTCGGGATTCCTGGAAAGTGGCAAAAATTACGGAAACGCGTGCAGCTCGGGAAGCGAGCGATTTGGACGGTGTGTGAGTGGACGTTTGTTTTGTAAATTGATATGCATGCATAGTTAAATGTTTTACATGATTGATTGCCTGATTTGACTTGCAATGATGTCTTGAGCATGTGACATGCTTATGTGTGATTTAATGAATATTTTAATCGGTCTTTCGGGCACGTTTTTCGAGGAAATGTGCAAATGGTATTTTGGGCAGGGCCCGGAGTCAAAATGATTTCAAAATGGATATTTTGATGAATTGATAAGTCAAGGATGATTTCTGGATTATTTTAATGATTTCAATGTGATTTCACGGATTTACGTATAATTGGTATTTGAGCCTGAAACTCTGTCGGGAATGCTTATGACTTGATTTGAGGTCATGGATATGATTGATATGTGTTGTGCTATGGATTGTGATTGTGATTGTGGCTACTGGATACTGGATCATGCTGGATGATACGGGTGCAGTGCCTAGACGTGACTCGGATGTTGCGTGAGTGCAGTTCCCGGAAACGTCTAGAGGATGCGTGTGCAGTTCTCAGACATAATGGATATGACTCGGATGGTGTCTGAGTGCAGTTCCCGAGGTTGGCCTACCCATAGTGCAGATGTGACAGTGTGATGGTTTGTGCACTTGTGAATAATGCGGCTTGATTGATTGATTTCTTGAGTAATTGATTGTGAACTTGTGCATAGTATTGCTTGATGTTGAGTGTGATTACGTACTGGTCTTGAGTACGAGTTCTGGTCTGTGTTGCCAGGCGACTATGTTTTCATGTGTTTGCCCTGAGAGCCGGGATTGGACTTGTTATGTGGTTTGGCTGGAAAACCGGTGATTGACATTCATATGTTTTTCCCTATGCATGCATGGTTTGATAAATTGGAGGGTAAATGATGTGTTTTAAACGTATTTCAAATGATACTAGTTTTGTCCACTCACACTTTTTCTGTTTTGCTGACCCTTCAGGCCGTGGCACAACGTTCGGGGCTGCTCACGAGGCGGAGGCATGAGCGGAAATCAGCGCAGCTATCCCTTGTCTGATAAGTGTTGAAGGATCGTTTCGGGACTTCAGTTGACTTGTCAGACGGGAGCAGGATCGGACACGGTTATCGAGGTCTAATAGGGACGGGTCCTGTCATGATATGTGTCGTAGATCTCAACTATCTGTTTTACCCATTTATGCCCAACCCGAATCCGACCCGTTTAATAATCGTGTCAAGAATGTCCAACCCGAACCCGACATGTTAATGACCTGTGTAACCCGTGTAACCCATTTAATAAACAGGTCATACTCAAAACCCAATTAACCTATAACCCGTTTGATCCGTTTAACCTGTTTAATATGTTTAACATATTTAAATTATAAGATTTAATAGATATTTAGGTAAGTAAATGAGTAGATATATGAGTTAGTAATAACACGTTTATTAAATGGGTCAATATATAAGTCAATATACAGGTTAACCTGTTAACCTGAAATCTACCCATTTATTAAACGAGTTAACATGTCATTATACGGGTTAACAGGTTGACCCGAAATCCAACCGTTTAATAAATAGGTCATAACGGGTTGACTAGAAAATGACCCGAAATTTTAATCGTGCGGGTTTCGAATCGTGTATCGAGTCGTATCAAAAATTGACACCCTTAATTCTTATGACAAACCGCCTATTTAGTTTATATATTTAAATGTCTAAACGAACTCTAATCTGAATGCTTTTTTACATAAATAATTTTGATATGAGAATTTAGAGAATGATCAGTTTTAATTATGATATATGTATAAGAACAATTCAATAAATCGAAAAAGTAGTATAAGAAAGTACCACCAAAATGAAATGCAAGTACTATCCATCTTTAAAAGTTGAGTTAGAATTGAATATCATTTTATTTAAAATAACTTTAATGTTTTACTAACTATTTGATTTTAGTTTCATTTATTCCGCCTCAAATATGAAAAATGAGAAAGGGATAACGAAAAGCAGAGGATGGAAGGGAATTTGTGTTGTAATACATTATTTATATGTAATTAAATAATTTTAAAAAGTGCCACTAACCCAGTTACCCAAACACTGGCAAGTGATGGAGGGGAAAATGGCAGCAAAGCCATTACATGATCCAAAAGATATTTTATGAATAAAAGGACCCATTGGTTGCTGCAAAGACATTTTTATTTATATATATATATATTTTTTGTTTTGCTTCCAAATAATTAATTAATTCATTTAAAAAAAATATTTATTGTTTCCAAGTGGCAGTGACTGGTTGGTTGGATGCCTTTTTATATGCGTTGGCTTAGGTTTCTCCACACCTTTTGGGTGCTGTGAGTGAACAACAATAAAGGCAAAGATATTTATGTAATGGAGGCCATGTGGCGGCAATCCATCCCTCCCAAATTTTCTATGTTCCTCCTCATGAATGAGGAATTTTTTTAGGCATTATTGGTGACGTGATTTATTATTATTGTTTAATGATGCTTTTTTATATATTATATAAAGAAATTTTGAGACCAATCCTTGCAAATAGTAATGTCAACATCAATATCTATAATATAATTTTTTTTTTAATATATAGGCTAGTTTTGGGGTTAGGATTATATTGAATGTGATAAAATTTGAAATTTTGAAAGTAAAAGTGAACTTGTATTATTAGAAGTAGAGTAAACGTGAAGGATATTTATCTCATCTAGTCGTATCATTTTGTGCATATTGAATAAGTACTTTTTGAGTGATTTCATTTCTACTATTTTAGTTTGGACAAAATAGACTCGATAGAGTTTACATAACTCAATTTTCTATGGGAATTTACGATTAGTGATATCGAATTGTATGGACAAAATTACAATCGTTTTAGTGTATAACACTCGCACGAACAACAAATATACTTGCGTGAATCGGTAAAAGTGTTAGCATTTCAGAATTGAGTACGAGTATATATAAAAACAAAATACTTTTGAGATCTATGCCATGATATACAAGTTAGTGGTACTACTATTCATTCTGTACATTCAATACAAATTATTTTCAGCCGATTAATTATATGTGCATATATATTGGCTTGGTACCGGTTTATTCATGTTGAGTTCGTATCATATCACTAATCGTGTTTTATTTGAATAAACCTAACCGAACTCAGTCAATTTAATAATTATATCAAGAATTACCAACTTGAAAACCAACACATTAATGAATCAGATAACCTATGCTATCTTTTTGATAAACATGTCATGTTCGAAAACTAATTAATTTATGATCTCTTTAACCTATTCAAACTATTTGATATTTTCACACTGTAAATTCACCTAATACACCATTGAAACTTAATATTTACTACCAAACAACATTAATATATTACTAATTCATGATGTTCATAACCCGAAACAACATCAAAATTAATAGATCATAAACACACCGGTATTTAATGTATAATTATTAATGGATGCAGGTGAATTGAAAAGTAAGCAAATGGATATGGGCTTGACGATGGCTTGAAGTCGGCCTACTTGTTCCAAAGGTCTTGTCGTCCAAAAGTGTATTCCTCCCAAGATTCTTCGTGGAGGACGATGAATTTTTGCCACCTCACTGTCCCCACCCTTTCAATGAAAGACCTAGGTGACGGGGATGGTAGTTTACCTTCACCTCAATTATGCCAAATTTCTTTGTGACAATGTAATAGGGCGACGAATTTTTTGTTTGTTTTTTTTTTTTTAATCAATAAACTCGATTCATTAAGAATTCTGGGAGCCAACAAAGGTAACAACATACATAAGCACCAACCAACTGGCACAGCAACATGAAAGACATAAGTGAGCTTAAACATAAACATCAACTCGATCTTCAGATCAGACAAGAATCAGAGTCCACCGTCGTGCAGAAGAAGATCGACAGCCCTTCAAGGGCGCATGGGACAAAGGAGGCCATCGTTTGCATGCACATAAACCAAGGCAGATGGAGGTCTCTTTTCAGTCCGGACCATATCGCGCATCTCCCTCTTCATCAATGATGGAACCAGAAGTTTCACACACATTCTTACCATAATAATAATGTGATTATTTTAAAGTGATCCGCCTTTCCTCATTTGGTATTAGTGGTTTACCAACTAATAATGTCATAGTTCGTTGGACTTACTACCGATTTGAATTATCCCATGCTTGCTTACTTAAATTTTCCGATAATCAAGGTCATTGATTTGTTCTAAATTATGTAAAGATCATCCATCCCTGCAAATAGTTAATAAAATTGAAGCTTCTAATCAACGGTTTTTAATTAAAACATACATCGATTATTAATTAAAACATACTTAAACCGTTAGTGTCAATAATCAAACGGAGTAATTATATATAGATCTTTTGTCAGAGTCTAAATTATAAGTTAGTCTATTACAGGAAATAGAAACTGTAAATAAAAAAAAATCTTAATTTTGTTTATTGTTGGTCAAAATGCAACATTAATTTTAGTCTCTTAATTTTTTAAAGAATTATAAGCGTGTCATTGAATATCATATAGTTTGATTTTATTTTACGTAATTTATTTATAGTAATTTTAATTGTACATAAAATATAATTTACCTAGGAGAGTTTTAATTGTATAATAAAGGAATATTATACCTAATATACATTTGTCAAATAGAATAGAAAAATAAGAAATACACAAATAATTATTAATTTACATACAAAAGAATAAAATAAACATGTAATTAATAATTTACCTACAAAGGAATAAGATAATTTTTTTTATTAAATAAATAAAGCACACGTGAGTCTGTAATTATTCAAAGTACCAAATAATATATATGAAGTTTGGTGGATTAAAATAATTTTCATTCTTAAATTTTTTTTTTAAAATATAAAATATTAATATCTAAATTTTTACATTTACTTATTTATTTCTGATAAGGATATAAACGATATTAGAAAATTAAAAAAAACAATAAATATCTTAATAATACAATAAATAAATTATTTTACATGTTAAGTGAACTATTTAATATATTATACTTAAAAATTGCACTAATTTATAATTATTTTTTTAATAAATCCAATATATGCCAAGTGCATTAAAAACATTTCCGTAAGGAGAAAGTACATTGACGGTATTGCCCTTGCTCATTTCACTAGTGTATTAGGGACTTCCTTGCAGAGTAGGGATAGAGAATCGAAAGATCTACAAAATTAGTGGGAGAGAAATTACAAAACTCACAATCATCGATTGATATCAAATTGTTTCAACCTTTTTTCAGCACAAGAATTTCACCCGAATATAATGCCCAAAGTAATTATGTAAGATCACTATGTAAATAATGATATATAAAATTACAGATCAAAAAAGCAATCAACTCAAAACTCTGGTACGAGCAACTTAAGGGAGCAAGGTCAAAATACTTGCCCTCTCCTCCCTCCCTATACTTACCCCACCCGAAGCTCCGCCTCTTCGGCCTAGCTCTCCACCCAAAACAAACCCTAAAGAGAAACACATGCACTTACACAATCTCCTCCAGCAACATGTTACCATCTTCCGAAAAGTCCTTATTAAGTAAACAAGGTGCGAAAAGCGCAATCAGTAGCGGGTTTTTTCTCAGGCAGGTCCAAAAATCATCCTTTCTGATTCTTCCATCATTATCAGAATCAAATAGATTGAACAGTTCGTGGACCTGCAAGTAACCTATAAACATGAGTCCTCTTACAAATGGTGGCACAACCAGAAGAAGTTAGCGGTAAATATTTTAAAATAGACTGCTGTGATGCTCCATTATGTACAAGCGACGTTTGAAAAATCATAATTGTTAGAATAGAAGGGTATGCCCATCACCTCATGCTCATTCAAGTCCGGGATTGCTTGCGTGATGGACTCACCAAACTGATCCAAAAGCAATTAAAAACCACGAATCACAAGTCAACATTTCATAACCAAAATAAGTTGAACTTGAAAGAAAAAAACAAAGGAATAATCACGGCATACGTTTTGTTCTGAAATGTAGTCATTCTCCCCAGAAACACATTCGGTAAAGGCTAATCCACAGGCTTGACGGAACAATGGCTGCTTGAAGATATGCACTGACGCAAACAAGAACTGAAAACAAGGCAATGAAAAAATCATGTACTACTCAGTATCATTACACACAAAACTAAAATCAAAACAGAATCAGACGCACAAATAGTTTCATTAATGTATTTTTATTATATGGTATGCAACACTATAAGAATATACAAAGGTAAGTCTGGTAGTTGATGATGCCTGTCAACATGCATTATACGCTTGTGGATTTCTAATTTAAACCTCCCCACTCAATATGCTTTACTTTCGATTCCAGATGGTGTTATGCATATCCTGTTAAAATATTTTTTTAAATGAAGTAACCATTATTAATGCAATCGAGTATTCATGCACACACACCTATTGCAGGCCTATTCACAAACAGAGAGCTTGGAGTGCTGGTTTACCTGCTTAAATGTGATTGCTCCAATTTTCTCAACATCGATGAATGCAAATATCTGTAACCAATATATCTCCATGTTATGAGAAAGATACGGAAAAGTAAAAGTTACAGAAGTTGGAAATATGTGACATGTGGTAATTTTAATTGTCTCTAACCACAAAGCAAGCTGTAGTATAGACCGCTGAAGTAAATCCGCAGGGAGAAGGACAAACACTCAAAGCAAATAATTGGATATAACAACAAAGTAACTCCAAAAATAACCAGCAGATTGGTATATGAAACCATGAACCATATCTTTATTCTAAAAGGGAAGAAAAAATTTGTCGTGGTGCATGAAAGCATCAATTTGTGTTGTGTTTGTGAACTCTTCCAAATTCACATACACAATTTGGATGTTAGCAGAAAAGCAAGAATATATCATATTACCTGTCTAAACTCCATATCAACATTAAGTTCAAGAAGGTTGCAAACCAGTAGAAGAAGTGGAAATTACTTAGCAAAGGCCATGGTAACTGACCTCTTCAGAAAGGGTACAATCCTTGAGTCTTAAAACCCCCAGGAAACCATGGTAGTTGACATGACCACTGCACAATGGGTTCAACAGTAAGAATCATACAGGCATTACTAATTAATACTAGCTGCATTATCCAAGATTTGTTAGTGAAGCTCGAAGTTGCAACATGAGACAACTTCAGGATCAACATTGCACAAACATGACAATCTAAAAGCAGGAAGAACGCATATAATATTCACATCGTAGTATAGAAAACATGCATCTTTTCCTTATCTCATGCTTATAAACAAGAATGAGACGTGGTAGCATCTAAGAAATTGTTTAAGCAAGTAATTTTCACATGCTAATTATATTTATCTAGGATAAGGACTGACCATAACTTTGTTAAGAGCATATGCAGGGAGGGAAGATATCTATACGGAAAGAAGGTGGAGACAACATAACTACATATGGACCAAAAAACTTAAATGAGATCTGAAATTCATATAAACCCACAGCAGGAATACATGATAAAAATAATAAAAGTTGACAAACATCACTCAACAAAAGATGATTCAGCTACATCTGTCATTTTAATTACCTTGAATCTGGATTCATAGCAAGAAACTTGTCCAGAAAGTCCACAGCTTCCATGCTGCTTATATGAAGTAACTGAAACACAAGATATAAATTACTTAATTCTCTACGGGGTCTCACAAATATCATTAAACAAAACAACGGGCATATTGACTTATCAATGATAGAAACCATATTGACTTAGACACTATTGTATATTTTTAACTGACTCGTACTAGGAAAAGCTAGAACTAACACATACCACGCAGGAAAGTAGATGTGTCATATTGTACCGAAGAAAAAGTAGCCACTCTAGCTTTACTTAGAACAAAGGAATGTCGATTATTGAAATGGCATGTCAATGTGTCGAAGTGTTGAACTAATGAAGAATATATTGACACAATGCCAAGGAAAATGCCATTATGTATAAGGCTTGGGGATATGGATGCACAGTATCAGTCTTGGCCAAAGAATTAGAGTTGTCTCCCTTCTATCCACTAAGGGTACCTTTCAAAAGGACTCATCCTTATTTATTGAATGGTTTTATAGGGGAACTTTGAGAAGATCTACAAATACTAAAGACTAATTTGCAATGTCACACAGTCGAAAAAAGATGATACTCAGAGGAAATCAATGAGATGTATGAAAACTTGTTCATCTACAGACAAGGATGTACAATTATAATTTCTTTCTAGTTTCTAAATTTATATATGGGGTACTCATATGCAAGGACTTACTGATTTCACACTTGCCATTTCAACCATATAATCCGAGGGCCGCACCTATCAGAATCAGAGTAGAAATATAGTACAATATAAAGCATCATTCAGTAGCTCATATAATTAAATTTGAACTAACAAATAGAAGCTTGTATGATTCTAGGGTTCTTGAGCTTTTTCTCCGGTAATACATAAATGGATGGAGGTTAGGGTGGGCCTCAGGTCTCAGCTTGTTTACAATAAAATTGAAAAATTGCTAAAGGAACATGTATTAACAAAGATGTATACCTGTTTCGATTTTGACTGAGATGCTTTCATGAGAAGCATTAAGTCCCCATAAGAATGAGGTGTCTGTACAACATTTAGTGTAGTTGCAATAGCATGACTAGTCTGCATGAATATAGAAGTGTCATCTTCTATCAATAATCTACAAAACAATGGCATAACAGAAACCAGTAATGTGAAACTAAACTTATCCAACCTATGTATGGTTGTACTTGTCTACACATTCATGACCAAATCAGATCAATTAAACGCAGATTCTCACCCTCTCAGAAAAACGTACAGCACTTTCTTTCTTGTTATTAGGGGGTGAAACAACAGGAAGGTATTCTACCTGCTCAGTCCAGATCAAATGATGTAAATCAATGTCCATGCATACAGCTTTTATAACACAATGCAATGCAGCAACCAAGATTAAATTGGAGAAAGAGATTACCTCCATGAAATTGTGAAACTGTGTGAACATTCTACACATAAGCCTTGCCAAAGAAATGTGCCCCCTACGCATCATCCACAAGAACCATAATAAAATGCCCCTCAAGACAGCACCAACTAAAAGCTGATATTAGAAAAGTGTCATACCAGGATTGGTCAAAGTGTACATGGGGATAGCGTACAGCTACAGGCTGGATTGGGTAACCAGCTATGAATGCACCAAGTTCAAATGAAATGAGAAATCTTCCATTGGTTGTGGTTCCCTCTGGAAATAAAAGCACTCGAGGAAATCTACCGCAAGAAGCTTTTCTCTGTATTCAGATCCTTGAAAACACATTTCTGTATCAAATAGCTTATAAAATTGACAAGAAATGATTAAAGCACTATGTCCTAAAGTATTATAGATTCAAGCTATTTATCCAGTAAATGAATATATATTCCAAAGAGGTTCGGTAAAAATATTGCTGCCAGCAGCATTTGAATTAAAGGAGAAAGCATGTACATATGTGGAACAAATATGGATATACGTTGCATTAATATCGTGACATAGGCCAAAATTTGACATGAATTAGAAGCATGTCAGACGAATTTAAAATTATTTTATTTAGAACCAACAACTTCTTTGGTTTAGACAGCATATTAATGCATTTCAAAATACAAAACTTTATCACTATGTACCACATAATGTTAAATTTGGACATTTCCTGTTTGATTGTTATCCACAATGTAGATGTCAAGTGCCAACTTGTCATAAAATAATAACCAATATACACACAGAAAAAGTGTGACATGGATTCTTTATACAAAAATGTAGGAAATTCAAGGATTCTTCACTAAATAAATTTACATCAAGTTGCAAAGGCTCAAGGAAGTTTTAAAGGAGATTTAAAGCAAACGAGGACACATTGAGGCTCCGTTTTCTTTTACAGTACAAATAAATGTGAGATATTTCAAGGTAAGGACATCCAAATAGAAAAGAGGTTATGCTGAAGAGCATATATGGATACTTTTATAAGAAACGACACACAGAGACAATGGCTGACAACCCATGAATCTAAATTGTTCCAGAACTTACTGATCAAACAATGATAAATAAGAATTGACAGAAACTTTCTACCTTTATTTCACTGACAGCATGCTTCCTTGACGATGCTGAAAATCTATTAACATATATGACCTGGTAACATAAAACAGTGAGACAAACCTTGACAGTGGAATAAAAAGGCCAACAAGTAAAGTCGTTTATGGAGTTTGTTAGCATATGAAGTGCTGGTTAAAGAGGAATTTCTGTAAAAGGGAGATGAGATTGCCTGCATTGCTCTGATGATCGTTCCAACAAAAGGAAGGGAATCATGGGATTCAGATGCCACAATTGTAGGAAATAACTCATAGAAGTAGAAGATAGGTTCAATGAAAGATACATGGTTAGATACAACTATTGGAGCCATTTCTCTAGGAGCAGGTTTCCCTTTCCGTCTTATCCAATGGTAGCTGCAACAAGAGGTGCAAGAGTAAGAAAAAACTCTGAGGCAAATTCCTCTTTCTTCTAGAATGTTTATAGATACCACGATGAATATTAACTATAACATGAAAAGTGATAGAGTGCCAAACCGATTACCTATACCACCCAAGATATTTTCATCCATTTTTTTCATTGGATATTCTATTTACCAAAGACAGCCTAAATTCAAAGGCCAACACCTATTGCTCCACTATGCATTGGATTTTTCTAATCCTTCCTTTCAATTGAATCTAACAAATATATCCAGTCTTAATTACAATAACTAAATCTCCAAAACTCAAAAGTCATTGCTTGCTCAATTATTTTCAGCATCCCACACGGTAAACGAGAAGCAATTTACATTTGCACTCAAATAATCTAATTGACTTCAATTACAAGTTACAGCACTATTTCGAATTCCACTTTCAAGTCTTTTCCTCCAATTTCCGAGCAACCAAACACAGCTTAAAGAAAAAAAAAACAGAGAGAAATAACATAAAATTCTAAACAAAATCCACATTAAACTTACCCAAATGCGAAGAGAATACAGCGAGTACAGACCCTGGTGATCCACATAATGTTACATCTCCACCTAGGCATAGGGTTCTGCTTGTCCTTCCAACCCAGAAGTGCCAATTTTGTTGCTACAAACCCAACCAACAAAGAGGCCCCAAATAGCACAAGCCGAGCCAGTGCGATCGGCAAGCAAATTGCGATCTTCAACCACTCATAAACGCCTGTAATTTCCAGTGTATTGTTCCTGAAGGGGTCGGCAGTGGTCGAAACGGGCACGGAAAACCCATCCGACCCGAGGAAGGCAAATGGGTTGCGAAAGTGGTGGGTCTGATGGCTGTGGTTGCCGTTGTTGTGATTGTGATCGCATTCGGTGTCATCTTGGACGGTGAGGATCAAGTGGGAGTGATCCGAAGGTGGAGAAGAGATGAGAGGCGAGGTGAGATCGTTGTCTGCCATGAATTCACCCTGTGTTTTTCATGGGGCGGTAGCTTTTAACAGAGTGTGGCAGCCGAAGCTACACGCTGCGGTAAGAGAGAGATTTTTTTTCTGAAGGTAAGAGATAGAGATTGAAGGCTACAAAACGTTGATAGATAAATGATTAAAATAAATAAAAAGTTTTACGAAAATGAAATTTATTTTCATCGTTTTCAATCTTAAGATTTGTAACATTTGATTTTTATTTTTTATTTGTGGGATGTTGTTTGTCTAAAAAAATATTACATTTGTTAGGGACTAATTATTGTTATTTGACCGATCAGATAAAATTAATCAATAATAAAACATTTATTATCATTACTTTAAGTCATAATAAGATTTATATACTTATAATGATTAACGAATAACTATGTTAATTAATCGGACACATAAAATAACATATAAGTTATATTTTTTTAAATTTTATATTGATATTAACATAACTGGTAACATTAAAAAAAAATCTCAATATTGTAGTCGGAAATTAAAATATAGGGACATATATGATGCTGTTCGATACGGATATTGTCAATATCTAAATTTAAACTGTTAAAATTTTAATAATTTAATACGGTTTGAATTTTTTAAAATTAAAAATAAAACCGTACGGTTTGGATTGATACGATTTAAAACTGTTTATGCATAAAAAAACAAAGATACAAATAACATTAACACTTAAAAATGCTAGAACCAAATACCTAATATGAGATTAAAAATATTAGGCATTTGACGTTGATATTTTGATTAACAGTATGAACACTTAATGGTCCGGGTTGGCTTATTACTAACAATATAAACACAAAGTTAATTTTTAATATGTATAGCGAAGTGTAGTATATAGACCAAAGTGATATACACTTTGATAATAGATTCAAAGATGTGAAGTTAGCAGACATAACACTAAGTATATAGACCAAAGTGATCTACGTTTTGATAATAGATTCAAAGATGTGAAGTCGGCAGGCATGACACTGAGTATATAGACCACAGTGATCTACGGTTTGGTTTATAAGCTACAAATATCAAACTGGATGCTTTGATTATAGATTCAAAAAATTTGTAGTATATAGACCAAAGTGTTCATATGGTTTGGTTTGGACCAATACTGATTGTTTAGTCATGTCCGGTTTTGCTTATTTTACATATTTTGTCTCCTTTTATTTTTATTATTTTTTTGTATTAATAATTAATTTAAAAATTAATAAAAATTAAAATATTTCTTAACAGTCTGGTTTGGATTTGACGGATTTCTAAAATGAAAATTCAAATCCAAACCGTTACTAACGGAGGGGTTTGGATTCTCAAAATGTTTTACTTTTATCCGGTCAAACCAAAACCGTTAGATAAATAACGATTTGGAGCAGATCGGTTAATGATTTCAACGGATTCATGCCCACCCCTAATGATATATAGTAAGTTGGTAAATTTGAGTGATGGATGGCCCTGTCATGTGTCTCTTAGCTTCTTGTTTTGAAATGTGAGTGGTGGATGCATGTATTAGGGTCTACTTTAATGAATGAATGAAAATATTTCACTTGAATGGATTTATTTGTTCAGAAATTTTTTTTTGCATTGCATATGATGTCAAATTTATAATAATAAATACAATTTTTGCATCTCACTCTGATAATACATTCTCATTCAACTCTTTCAATTTATCGAATTTTGTGTGTATAATTATCATAATCAGAACCATTATTGTGACGCCTCAGAAATTCCAGGAATGTAAAATTGAAAGTTGGAATGTAAAATGATGTTTTTACCCTTGGTTTCTGATGGTCAAAAGTTGACTTTCATTTCGAATACGTTTTGCACATCTTACGAGGACCCTTGTGTAGGTCTCGGGATAGTGAGTTCGTAGACAGGTGACAAGTCGAAATCGGAGTCCGGATGTGGAAGTTACGGGTCTGAAAAGGTTAGGGGCATTTTGGTAATTTATGCAAACAAGAGCAAAATGTTTTTTTTTGCTGATTTTAATGACTCAGCTCAGTTTTACAGATTGGTGACATCTGTCATCATGAGAGTTGAGTTGTTAGCACTACATGGGGGGATTATGGATCTGTTATGAGTTAAATTTAAGTGTCATTTGAAATTGGGGGTTGAAGGAATGGAAAAACAGAGTACTTGACCAAAATAGAAAATCACATTAGTTGATCACCATATGAGCTACTTGAAGAAACCTCGAAAACAGAGAGATTGAGAGATTGAAACTAAACCCCAGAGAGAAAAAGAAGAAGAAACTAGATAGAATTGAGCCCGAAACCCAGAAAACTCGAAACTAGAACTTGGAAAATTGAGAAATCGAATGTTGAACTCCGGACTTCGATTGTTGAAATTGAGCTGAGAATTGTGTTCTTTGGTCCTTAACGAGTCGGACTGAGGTTTCAACGTAAAGAATTAGGTATTGGAAGGCTTCGATTGAACACCAGGAACTTTAGCCAAAATCCGAGCATGGGTTGTCGAGTTGAAGGTATGAACTCGTGAGATTGAGCTTATGTAACAACCCGTTCCGAGATTTGGGCTAAGTAGAGTGATTAAGGTGTGATTAGTAAGGGTAATCAAGGGTTAGGTGGTCCCGAGGGGTCCGGGAACATAGGATGACGATTTTGCCCCCCTGCTTTGGGCAAAACTGTTGACTTTTATTTCGGGTGGTCAATTGGGGATTGACCGGTGACCAGGACGTAGTTTAGGACGTCACGAATCTTTAGACAGGTGGCACGCCCGATTCCGACATCCGTGGAGGAAGTTGTGATGTTCGGAAGGTCGGGGGCATTATCGGAATTTTGATAAAGTAGGGGGAATAGTTGACTTTTTGATTAATCGAGTTTTGGTAGGGTGACCTAGGATGGTTAGATAGTTCTTGTCGTCCTGAGTTCGATGACAGGCGGCACGTATTCATCGGACTTACGAGGTGAGAGTTACGGGTCTAGGAAGTTTCGGTAAAACCGTAAAATGAGTAAAACAGGAGGGTATTTTGGTCATTGTGGCACCTTGGGAATTGTGCACAGAGGAAAGGAATGGACGGCTGGGATTAGGCCAGGTGGGAGTGTGTGGAGTGGATGGTGACACATGGCATGTGTGTAGAGGATTCTGGTGGAATCCTGTGCATTCACGGCCCAATTAATTGGGGTGCACCCGTGTTATGCATTCTGGTCCTTCGATATACAGAGAAACAGAGTGAGAGCTTGAGGGGAAATCGATCGATCTGAGTGCAAGGGTGAGTGGTTAGGGAATTGTGAGTGTGTTAGTGAGGCAGGGCGGAGCTGGTGGCCGTGAAATTGAGGTGCAATCGTGCACGGCGGCACGGCGGAGGTGAGGAGAAGAATTGGGGGAAACAGGGAGGCCGTGAACGTTTGGTGGTGGTTACGCCGTGAGGCGGTTCAAATCAAGACAAGGAGAGGCTGAGGAGGTTGCAGGGAGTCCAACGACCACCGTGGTAGGCGGCAGCGCGCACGGCGGAGCTGCAATCGAAGGGTAAGTCTTCCTGCTCTGTTTTTCCGTGGAATTTCATTTGGGAAGTCGTGACTCTGGGCTGAGAGTCGAGAGGATTGGAGGTTAGGGTAGTGAGCAGGGAGGTCCTAGGTGTCGATTTGGGTGGTCGCCGTGACGGGGCCGTACGCGGCGGAGCTCAGTCGAAGAGGGGTTTCTTTTACCCTGTTTCGGCAGTGAACTTCGAACGGTAAGTCGTGACGTTTGGGGTTGAGTCGAAGGTCTAGGAGAGTTGGTTTAGGTTCAGTGAGGTTCAGGGAAGAGTTTGGTGAAGCCACCGTGAAGGGTGGTGAGTTGGGTGGTCGGATCGTGAAACAGAGTTTTGGGGAGGTTTGATTTCGAGCTTGAGACGACGGGTAGGAGGATATGTCGAGGTGATTGGAGGATGGGGATGCTTAGAGTAAGGTTGGACGAAGCTTTAGGTGAAGAAAGGGAAGGAAATCGTGCAGGCACGGCGGAGAACCGTTGACGCCGGTTCAAGCTGTAGTCTACTGTGTTGAACCGGGTCGACGTGAGGTTGAAGGTGCACTGTAGCTGGCGCGTGGGGCCACGCGCAGCCACTTTGGGCGGCGCGTGGAGGCGCGTGCGGCGGTTCTGGGAGAAACGGTCAACATAGTTTTTGGTCTAGGAGTTGTTGTGAGTTCAATGGAATTGGTTTCGAGCCAATCGGAAGTCGTTTGAGCGTAGTTCCGCGAGGGTGAAGGTGTAGGGTCCCGGGGTTTTAAGTCTTTGGTCCGGGGATTTTTGAGGGCATTTAGGTGAGTGTTCGTAGACGTACTAGTAACGTAATTTGACGGTGTTTGACAGGATCGGGATCCTAAAAGTGACGTGAGGGATCCTAGTAGAGTTTAAAGGCTTCTGTGTGCGTGTACTTTCTCGGTTTTTATTTTCTTTGTATGTTCGTACTATGTTCTGTAAATGCTTCCTTCGGGACTTTGTGTCTAATTACTCCTGCGTTTGACTGGATTTGAGTGAGTTTTATTTGAGTATTGCGTCGGGGAGTCAGACGGGAGCGGGATTTACCTCGGGTTTCGGGGTGAAACCGGGGTGGGTCCTGACAATTGGTATCAGAGCATAGGTTTGTCGAGTTTGTTGGGTCTGTCGGTTTGTTTGACTACTTCTATGCCTCTTTCAGCGTGCGGTTGACGATGCCTCCGAGACGTAGACCCTCTCCACAACCTGAAGAAGTAGCAAGAGAGACGGAGAGTGCCACGATTGAACGAGCCCAGCGGCTCGGGGCTACTACTTTTAGTGGCGGGGCTGATCCTGAGGAAGCCCAGAGGTGGATTACCAGACTGGAGCGGATTTTTGCGGTGATGCATTGTCCGCCGGAGGAACGAGTGTTGTTGGCTACCTTTTTACTAGATGGTGCGGCGTATGAGTGGTGGTATACTCTCGAGTTGTCCGGTTGGGATGCCCATAGTGTAACTTGGGAGACGTTCAGGGAACGGTTTCTGGAGCAGTATTACCCTCGTTCTTTCCGGGATGCCAAGGAGGCAGAGTTTTTGGATCTCCAGCAGGGGAATATGACAGTGGTAGAGTATGAACGGAAGTTCCAGATGTTGTCTCGGTTTGCTCCTGCTTTTGTGGCCACTGAAGCCGAGAAGTGCCGTAGGTTTGAGTTGGGCTTGCGCGGTGAGATTCGAGCCGTAGTGACGGCTGGCTCTTTTGCTACCCTCCGAGATCTGTCGGATGCTGCGGTGCGAGTTGAGGCTAGTTTGCCGGTGCGACGCCGGGAACTATCTATTCCTGGAGCTTCGAGCCAGCGGACACCGAAAAGAGGTAATTTCGGTGGATCGTCCTCGTCGGGCGATGATCGTTTTGGTAGGCCTGGTAGTGCCCAGAGTTCAGGATTTTGGGGTTATCGAGTACCGCCGACTCCGCAAGCGAGTGCGACGTCGGTAGCGTCCACAGGGAGACCGAGCAGTGGACCAGGTTGGAATGTGTGTTTTTACTGCGGGGAGCGAGGTCATTTCCGACGTGAGTGTCCACTGTTGCCACAGGAAGGTGGTGTAGGCAGAGGAGCAGCGGAGTCTGAACAGAGTACAGCATCAGGGACAGCGGGCACTAGAGGAGGTGGTGGCACAGCCACGAGTAGTTCGAGGGGACGTGGTAGAGCGTCAGGATCTCAGGCCCGGGTGTTCTCGATGACTCAGCAGGAGGGTCAGTCGACACCAGACACGGAGACAGGTACTTGTTTTACTTTTGGTTGTCCTGTTGGTTTGGTGTTTGGATTTCGGGGTAGAGTCTAGGAGTTTTCCTAGAGGACTTAGAGTGTACCGTAAGTTCCGTAGCAGGGTGACGGAAGGTATAGGAAAGGAGTGACTATAACTGATCGATTGGAGACTGTGGAAGGAGAGAACCCACAAGCTAGAGTTTGCCTTTAGGACTTTGTGAAGTTAGTCCGACCGTGGCCGGAATAGTAGCCGAGGGAGATGGGTGGTTGTATACGAGGATATACTCTATGACTTCTGTCGGGTACTGTGAAATGAGGTATTTTATAATACCTTTGTTTTCTGTTCATAGAGTTTCCCTTGCGTACACCATGTAGTTGTTACATAGCTAGGGTTGGCTGTGGTAACAGTAGTTGGGGACGGAGTGAAATACCCAAGGTGGAGATGATAGACAGGAAACCTAGGAGAGGTTGTTCTTTACCGGGTAGGGAACCCCAGGTGTTGGGAACTAGCTGTGGAATTTCGGGGACGAAATTCTTTTTAGGTGGGTAGATTGTAACAACCCGTTCCGAGATTTGGGCTAAGTAGAGTGATTAAGGTGTGATTAGTAAGGGTAATCAAGGGTTAGGTGGTCCCGAGGGGTCCGGGAACATAGGATGACGATTTTGCCCCCCTGCTTTGGGCAAAACTGTTGACTTTTATTTCGGGTGGTCAATTGGGGATTGACCGGTGACCAGGACGTAGTTTAGGACGTCACGAATCCTTAGACAGGTGGCACGCCCAATTCCGACATCCGTGGAGGAAGTTGTGATGTTCGGAAGGTCGGGGGCATTATCGGAATTTTGATAAAGTAGGGGGAATAGTTGACTTTTTGATTAATCGAGTTTTGGTAGGGTGACCTAGGATGGTTAGATAGTTCTTGTCGTCCTGAGTTCGATGACAGGCGGCACGTATTCATCGGACTTACGAGGTGAGAGTTACGGGTCTAGGAAGTTTCGGTAAAACCGTAAAATGAGTAAAACAGGAGGGTATTTTGGTCATTGTGGCACCTTGGGAATTGTGCACAGAGGAAAGGAATGGACGGCTGGGATTAGGCCAGGTGGGAGTGTGTGGAGTGGATGGTGACACATGGCATGTGTGTAGAGGATTCTGGTGGAATCCTGTGCATTCACGGCCCAATTAATTGGGGTGCACCCGTGTTATGCATTCTGGTCCTTCGATATACAGAGAAACAGAGTGAGAGCTTGAGGGGAAATCGATCGATCTGAGTGCAAGGGTGAGTGGTTAGGGAATTGTGAGTGTGTTAGTGAGGCAGGGCGGAGCTGGTGGCCGTGAAATTGAGGTGCAATCGTGCACGGCGGCACGGCGGAGGTGAGGAGAAGAATTGGGGGAAACAGGGAGGCCGTGAACGTTTGGTGGTGGCTACGCCGTGAGGCGGTTCAAATCAAGACAAGGAGAGGCTGAGGAGGTTGCAGGGAGTCCAACGACCACCGTGGTAGGCGGCAGTGCGCACGGCGGAGCTGCAATCGAAGGGTAAGTCTTCCTGCTCTGTTTTTCCGTGGAATTTCATTTGGGAAGTCGTGACTCTGGGCTGAGAGTCGAGAGGATTGGAGGTTAGGGTAGTGAGCAGGGAGGTCCTAGGTGTCGATTTGGGTGGTCGCCGTGACGGGGCCGTACGCGGCGGAGCTCGGTCGAAGAGGGGTTTCTTTTACCCTGTTTCGGCAGTGAACTTCGAACGGTAAGTCGTGACGTTTGGGGTTGAGTCGAAGGTCTAGGAGAGTTGGTTTAGGTTCAGTGAGGTTCAGGGAAGAGTTTGGTGAAGCCACCGTGAAGGGTGGTGAGTTGGGTGGTCGGATCGTGAAACAGAGTTTTGGGGAGGTTTGATTTCGAGCTTGAGACGACGGGTAGGAGGCTATGTCGAGGTGATTGGAGGATGGGGATGCTTAGAGTAAGGTTGGACGAAGCTTTAGGTGAAGAAAGGGAAGGAAATCGTGCAGGCACGGCGGAGAACCGTTGACGCCGGTTCAAGCTGTAGTCTACTGTGTTGAACCGGGTCGACGTGAGGTTGAAGGTGCACTGTAGCTGGCGCGTGGGGCCACGCGCAGCCACTTTGGGCGGCGCGTGGAGGCGCGTGCGGCGGTTCTGGGAGAAACGGTCAACATAGTTTTTGGTCTAGGAGTTGTTGTGAGTTCAATGGAATTGGTTTCGAGCCAATCGGAAGTCGTTTGAGCGTAGTTCCGCGAGGGTGAAGGTGTAGGGTCCCGGGGTTTTAAGTCTTTGGTCCGGGGATTTTTGAGGGCATTTAGGTGAGTGTTCGTAGACGTACTAGTAACGTAATTTGACGGTGTTTGACAGGATCGGGATTTCCCGAGGAAGCCGAGGAACGGGCTGGACGTTCGGGACGCGAGTAGGGCTCAGTACTGTGAGTGGACCCTTTCTCTAAATTTGAGCATGCATAACTGTTTTTTATAATTGTTTTATGATTTTGATTATGATTCTATGTTTATTGAATATGTTTTGGTTGGTTTTACATTGTTGCACGTTTTTCGAGAAAAAGACGGTTTTGGCACGCTTTTCGAGGAAAGGGTGATTTTGGAAATGTTTTCGGGATTTCAAGGGATTTTGGAACATGATTTTGAGAATCAAGGTTTTGGTTTTGAAATCGAAATTGACAATTGGACTTTGGTTTTAAAGGATTGAAAGTGGATTTCCGGATTCGGGTTTGGATATGGAGTAGTAAATGGTTTTCAAATGATTTTGAGATTGGATTTGCTGGATCTGGATATTGGGTTTAAAGACCCGGATATATGTGACGGGGGACCGGCCGGATTGGGTTTAAAGACCCGGATTGAGTTTAAAGACTCGGGAGTTTAAAGACTCGGATATATATTGATTTTCCCCCGTAGGCCTTGAGTTTAAAGACTCGGGAGTTTAAAGACTCGGATATTATTAAGGCCTGGATTGAGTTTAAAGACTCGGGAGTTTAAAGACTCGGATAGATCCAGCAGGTTTGATCGGGACATTTATGAGTTAATGTTCATGGTTTATGATACAGTTTTCTGATACTCATGCTGTGGTTTTTCTAACTGTTTTATAGTGTTTCTGTTTCTTATGATGCAGTTTATGGTAAATTGATTTATAACTGTGTTCATAACTATTGGTTGTGCATGTGGTTTTCAAAACGGAGGGTTTAACTTGATTTTCTTATAAATGGTTTTTGAATTTTTGTATTTTCTGGTCCACTCACATTTTCTGTTTTAAATTGCCCTCCAGGTTGTGGAGCTAGCGCGGGGTCTTGACGTCGAGGCAGAGTTTGAGGCATAGAAGTGACGTGAGGGATCCTAGAAGAGTTTAAAGGCTTCTGTGTGCGTGTACTTTCTCGGTTTTTATTTTCTTTGTATGTTCGTACTATGTTCTGTAAATGCTTCCTTCGGGACTTTGTGTCTAATTACTCCTGCGTTTGACTGGATTTGAGTGAGTTTTATTTGAGTATTGCGTCGGGGAGTCAGACGGGAGCGGGATTTACCTCGGGTTTCGGGTTGAAACCGGGGTGGGTCCTGACAGCTTATGGAACCTTAATTAGGAATATAATGATGCTATTAGATGAAAGAATTATGGAAATTGGTGCAGAATTGGGCAGGATTGATCCAGGTCAAGCCGCAGGTCGAATACCCATTTTGCAAATAAACGGGTCGAGAAGATGAACAGTAACGAGGGCACTGTATCAGGCGCGTGGTCACTGTTTTCGAGGTATGTTCAACATGATTTTTAAAATAATCGATGTAATGAACATTTTGACACAGGTTTCGAGTCGATTGGACACCGTTTCGATATAGTTTCGAGGGTCCGAAATGTTATGTTATGTTAATACATATTGTAATCCCGGAAAATTATGGGATTTTAATATGAAATTAGTTTAGGTGTTAGTGACCCTTAGTGGTGGTTTTTGACAGGATTTGTGATTCCTTGAAATTACGGAAAAGCGCGCAGCTCGAAATTGAGCAACTTGGACAGTGTGTGAGTGGAAGTTTGTTTTATAAACTGTTATGCATGCATAGTTAAATGTTTTCCCACGATTGATTGCATGATTTGAGTTGCAATGATTGCATGATGATTGGATATGATGAAATGGTTCTTTAATCAGTATTTTGGGCACGATTTACGATGAACTATGAAAACGATGTTTTGGGCT
This sequence comes from Prinsepia uniflora, assembly GCA_032719365.1. Taxonomy (NCBI): domain Eukaryota; kingdom Viridiplantae; phylum Streptophyta; class Magnoliopsida; order Rosales; family Rosaceae; genus Prinsepia; species Prinsepia uniflora. The sequence continues at coordinate 4,068,457 of CM064869.1, read as the reverse complement.
AGGCCCGGATTTGAAAATGATGTTTTAACTTAGATTATGAGTCAAGAATGATCTAAAGGATTTATTTAATGATTTTCGGATGTGATCTTACGGATTTGCGTGAAAAATGATATTTTGGGCTTGAAACCCTATGAAAATGATATTTTGGGCATGAGCTTGTTGGAAATGGTTTGACTTGTGATTGAAGTCAAACGTGCATGGTACGTCTAGATGTGCGTGTGCAGTTCCCGGACATGCTCAGATGTTGCGAGTGCAGTCCCTGGACGTGGCTCGGGTGTGCGTGAGTGCAGTCCCCGAGTATGTGGTACGTCTAGATGTGTGTGTGTAGTTCCCGAGTTGGCCTACGCGTAGTGCCGTTGTGATGTTATGATTGATATATGTGAACTTGTGAGTAGTGTTGTTTGATTATTGTACTTGATATGTAAGTATTGGTGACGAGTTGACAAGACCCATCCCGATAATTGGATAGGATCCTGCTTCTGAGGCACTCATGCCTGAGCAATACCCCTATTTGTTTCATTAAATTTCGAGGACAATTTTTTTTAAGGGGGGTAGATTGTAATGACCCAGAACGTTGAAAAGGGAAAAAATGTAAATTCGGAAACTTTTGTGTAAAAATGACATTCTTACCCTTGTGAATAGTGTGGTTAAAGTTGACTTTTTACATGACATGTGTTTTTCACGTAATTCAAGGACCATTAGGTAGGTCTCGATTGACAGGACCGTCCCTGAAGGGACATTGATAATCGTGCCCGGTCCTGCTCCTGTTTGGCAAGTTGACTGAAGTTCCCAAATTACCCTCAGCACTTGCCAAATAAGGGATAATCATACGTGTGCTCACTCATGCCTCCACCTCTCGAATAGCCTCGATCATCGCGCCACGACCTGGATGGTCAGTAAAAACACAAAAGGTGTGCGTGGACGAAAATAAATCAGTTCTAAAACATGTTACAGAAAAGACATTTTACCCTCCACGTAAAACCAATGCATGCATTCGGAAATCATTTCATAATTCGTTTCATTTCCAATATAAGAAAATCGTGTATGAAAATCAAAATCATTTTCCTTTGCTCAAACCTCGGCCTTAACCTGAAACCATAAACACGAGGCATCAGCCCAAAATCATGAATCAAAAGCCAAGTACATAACATAACCCGAAATCCATCAAGTCATATAAACCGGGCTATTTCCCAACACATCCGAAAACATCAGAATCAACAGTAATTCACAAGTCAATCGATCTGCTGGATCTCAGGTGCGCCTGAGTTTTTAAACTCAAAACCATGCGCATAATCAGGCCTTCCCGGGATATCAACGAGTCTTTAACCTCAAGCATAATCAATAGGCCTCAGGGGATATCACAATAACTGAGTCTTTAAACTCAAAACATGTCAATCAAGGGCCCTCCCTCGTCATCAATCAATCGGGTCTTTAAACCCAAAACATCATCCAGCAATAGTACCGGGTCTTTAAACCCAAAACCATTTGTAAATCACAACAAATCCAGAATCCATCGTAAACCAATTTTCCAAGCTAAATCCGAGATCACACTTAATCGAAATGGAACTCATGTCCGAATTTCACATTCAAATCCCCAATCATGTTCGTCATCCATTCCCGAATCCGAATTCGCAATAATGATTTCGTAAGCCGGCATCCGGAACCGTCATCCCGAACTCAAATTAAAAAATCCACTTTCAAGTTTCCGAAACCCGAAATCTCGTTCACCAAAGCCACTTTTATGAACTCGGCATTAAGCCCGAATCGTTTTTCCCAAAATCCATTTTAAGTCTTTGAAATCAAATCGTATTTTAAATACCAAATTCAAATCACCAAAATCACGGTCAAACCACAACATATTCAGAATCTTGTAAAACGTGCAAATCCGTAACACTCTCGAAATACGTGCCAAAATCATAAATCATACTCACAATCATAATCAAAACATCATCAAAACCATGATACGCACAAACCGTATAAAACATTCATTAAACCATCATCAAAGCATAGGTGAAACCATAGTCTCGAAATACGTGTAATTACGCATTGCATATTGAAATACGTATAAATACGGAAATCGTAATTATCACAAGTCATAATCATAATCATAGAAATCATAGAAACAGTAATGCATGCATTAAGATTTAGAAAGTAAAGTCCACTCACACACCGTCCATATCGCTCGCTTTTCGAGCTGCACACATTTCCGTAATTTCTGACATTTTCCAAGGATCTCGAATCCTGTCCGAAATCATTCTTCAGGGTCACTAAGGACTCAAATAACATCATACAAATTTCCCATAATTTTCCGGGAATTAAATGTTAATTAAAAACGTAACATAAACCTTCGGACCCTCGAAACAATATCGAAACGGTGTCCGATTAACTCGAAACCAATGCTAAAATGTTCGTTACATTGTATAAGACAAAAGTCGTGTTGAACTCACCTCGAGAATCGGGCCCACGCGCCCTCACGCGCCTGCTACAGTAACCGTACAGTCGTCTTCCTCACCCGACTAGCCTGGTAAATGGGTCTGCGACCCGCGTGCTCGACACGATTCAATTCCTGCCATATTCAACTTGTTTTCTTCAATTGAACCCTCAAATAGCATCGTAATGGACTTAATTAAGGGTCTGTAACGTGAAGTTCAGTCGTCACTACCTTAAACTACCTCAATGGAATCCAAGCTCTAATGAACGTTCATCGTCCCAGTTCATCAAACAGTCACTGATTTCTACAATTAAATAGTTAGGGAGCATCGTAGGCTTACTATAAAGATGCTTTTGTAATCAATTTCATAAAAACTTACCTCCAATTACACGAACACAAGCTCGCGATTTCTAGATTCCCACCATGTCCGTTCATGGCTCCAAGGGCTTCGAACCTTGCATTCCTTGATTTGGATCGACTAATTAAGGTCTCAGAAGGTTTATTCGAACCTTAATTTGACTTGGGCTGGTCTAAAACTGAAACTTCGAATTTAAATTTATCAAAAATAGGTTTCGGGTTTCTCTGTGTAATTTCACTCAGCCCCTCGTTTTTCCTCTCTAGTTTAGTCTCTTCATCCTCACTTTTCCCTTTCTGAATTATTCTCTACTCTCAAAATATTGTTGGGGAGGTCGATCAAGCTCAATGGTGGTATGTTCTTTGTTTTCCATTTCAAGACCACCGCCCGGTTTCAAGTCCCAATTCAACCACACTCACACACTGAACAAGACCCGTGCTCTCCCTCTATCTCTGTTCCCTCACTCAAATGCATAAACAAATCAAAAGCAACGGTGCTCCATTCCCAACCTCACTCGTGCACACACTCACGCCCAAAAGCCATTATCTGTTCTGAGGATTGTTCTCTCTTAGTGAAATTACTATTTTGCCCTCCCTTCACATAATTACCAAACTGTCCTTCACACTTCTAGACTCGTAACTTGGTCGTCCGAATTCCGATTGATGCGTACCGCCTGTCGACGAATTCAGCGTCTCGATACCTACCCAACGGTCCTTGGCTTATGTGCAAAGTCCATATCATTTGAAAAGTCAACAAATTGCCCCTTTTTAACCAAAGTACCGAATTACCCCTGAACTTCCGAACATCATAACTTCCTCCTCGAATGTCGGAATCGGACGTGCCACCTGTCTATGAACTCGTGACGTCCCGAACTACATCATAGTCATTGGTCAAAGTCCATTTGACTGCTCGAACGAAAAGTCAACTGTTTATCCAGTTCTAGGGGCAAAATCGTCATTTTCTTCAAATTTTCCACATTTTTGTTTTTCGACTGTCCGGGTCGTTACATCGATTCCCTGAGTCCGTAGACAGGTGGCACGCTGAAATCGGACTTCAGATGAATAAGTTATGAGTCTATGACGATGAAGGGCATTTTGGTAATTATGTTAAGGAGGTCAAAATGGTAATTTTGACGACAGTGGATTAATCAACCACATGGAGATATCCTTCATTTCCTGAGTGACACATGTCACTTAGAATGGCTGGAGGAGTGGCCTGTCGACCGTGGGTGTGTGTGTGTAAAGTGAAGACGTGTGTGTGAATTGAAACAACAACAAACAGAGCAACCGTTTGAATTGATAAGGATCAGAGGCTAAACCATTGTGAGAGACTGGGAAAACGGATACACTTGAGAGAATTAAGAGACTGAGATAGAAAGGAAAACACGAGGGACAGAAAGGAAACCCAGAATCGAAAAATTGGAAAAATAGGGTGAGAATTCAAATTTCAATTGTGAGCCTGGAGGATCCAAATTGAGATTAAAGTTAGCTTCCTGAGACAATTTCGAATCAATCCACATCAAAATCGAAGGAACTCGACCTTGTTTCGATCAAGAACCGAAGCTCCAGTTCTTCAAAAAATCGAGCTTAAGTTCGAGTGATTAGAGGTAAGGAATTGTGCAATTAGTTTTGTATTGATGTTCATTATGATCCTAAGTTTCTTCTAGTGTGAATTAATTCGAAAAATTGAGAGGAATTGAGTGAGATTGAAGTTGAAACTCGTTCGAAGATCCATTGGGGAATTGATGGATTAAGGCTCTGATTAATGTAATTAATGAAACAAAACTTAAATTGAGATAGATTAGATGGAACTTGGTGAAAGAATTGAAGAAATCAAGGTCGAATTGAGGGAGGACGAATCGGGTCATGTCGCGGGTTCTCAGCCTCTTTATCAAAGAAACAGGTGGAAGGGATGCACTGTAGCAGCTACTGTGCAGACGCGTGGCTTTCACGCGCAGCCCTTTTGGGCAGCGCGTGAGGCCATATCTCCGGTCAAGGTCAACATATGATTTTACCCTTTTAACGTAACGAACATTTCGGGACAAGTTTCGAGTCGATCGGACACCGTTTCGGGGTAGTTTTGAGTGTCCGAAGGTTTAGAGTTTAGTTTAATTACATATAAAAATCTCGAAAAATTAGGGAAATTAATGTGAGCTTAAATGAAGTGTTTGTGACCCAAACTTATTATGTTTGACAGGCCAGAACATTCCTGAGGCATCCGGGGAGCGTGCATGTAACGACCTGTCCCGAATTCCAGGATTAGATTAGTGACTAATCAGGATTAGTGAGGTTAATCGGGGATTAGTTGAGCGAAGTCGGACGAACGATGCAAAATAACCGTTTTGCCCCTAGTCGTGGGTAAAACATTGACTCTTCGTTCAGGCGGTCAAATGGACTTCGGCCGATGACTGTGACATAGTTCGAGACGTCACGAGTTCATAGACAGGTGGCACATTTGATTCCGACATTCGAGGAAGAAGTTATGACGTTCAAAAGTTTAAGGGTATTTTGGTAATTGGGTAAAAAGGGGGCAAATAGTTCACTTTTGACTTGGGAGGTCCGATGGCCGAGGCCTGAGGACCGTTACGTAGATCGGGTTGATACGAATCCGTAGACAGGTGGCACGCTAAAATCGGACTTCGAACGAGAAAGTTATAGGTCACGGAAGTTCGGTTACACTATTACAAACATTACGAGGCGAAGTCACTTGGCATTAGCTGATTGGTTGACTTTTAGTGTGGGACCCTTGGATAAGTGACAAGTGTCACTCATCCAATTGGTCATTTACCCAAAAAAGTGGATATCACATTGATTGGTGAGATTTGATTAAAATAATAATATTTTAATTATTTTATAATTTCCACTTATCCCATATTTCAATCCTAGCCATCCATTCCTATCCTCCCTCAATCTTCACCGTCCATCTCTCTTGCTCTTTTCTGATCATCATCATCATCATCTAACAATCTCTCCTCTCTCCCCGCGACACCATATTCCATTTTCTTCTTCTTTCTTTCAAAACAAAACACACAATGTAACGACCCGTCCCAAATTAACGGGATTAATTAAGGATTAATGACGAATTAACAAGGCTAATCGGGGATTAGACGAGGATTAGCGGAAGTTCAAGGCAAAATGACGGTTTTGCCCCTAGAATGGGCAAAATGTTGACTTTTTGTTCAGACGGTCAAATGGACTTTGACCGATGACCGTGACGTAGTTCGGGACGTCACGAATTCATAGACAGGTGGCACGTTCGATTCCGACATCCGTGGAAGAAGTTATGACGATCGGAAGATCAGGGGCGTTTTGGTAGTTTTGGAAAAAAGGGGCCAACAGTTGACTTTTTGACCCGGAAGGTCCGATGACCGAGGGCCGAGTACCGTGATGTAGATCACGACGATACAAAACCATAGACAGGCGGCATGTCGAATTCGGACGTTCGACGACGAAGTTACGGTTCACGGAAATTCGAACGTACTATTGCACGTTTTTCGAGACGAGAACTTATTTGGCATTTAGTGGGCCCCAGCTTTTTCTCAGAACCAATGGATGAATGACAGGTGTCCTTCATCCATTCCTCATCATTTTCCTTCATGCACCAAACCTTCCCCGTTCATCCATTTTCTCCCATTTTTCCCAAACCAACCCGATCACCAATTTTCATCCAAACCCAAACCCTTGACCTGTGAGAGTAACTGAGAGGACGGAGAGATGAAGAGGACCGACTGGAAGTGGTGGCCGGCCCAGGAAGCACCGCCGTGGACGGCAGAGGAGGAGCCGATCGAGGTAATCGGTTTTACCCGATTTTGTTAATTTTCCATTTTAATTGTTATGGGCCGATTTGGATGGTTTCACTGAAGTAAATAGGTTGCTAGGAGTGTGTTAGGAAGGTTTTGGGAGGTTTTGGACGTCGGGGAAGCCCTGGGGAGGAGATGGGATATTTGAACCGTGAGGGGTTTATTGGACCGGTCGGGTTTCGTGGGTTTTAGGGCTTTTAATCGATTGGGTTAGGTTCCTAGGACAATTATAGGAAGAATAGGATCGATTAGGATGGAAATCGGTGAAAAACTGGACCGGAATGAGCTCGAACCGGTCACGCTGGTCCAAGTTGCAAGAAAAACCGAACCGGACCGGTCGACTGGAGGTTAGGGGTGACACTGTTCACTGGCGCGTGAGGCCCACGCGCAGCCACTTCAGATGGCGCGTGGGGAGGAATTTGAGGAAGGTTCCAACATGTCAAATCATCTATTCGATGTAACGAACATTTTGGGACTGGTTTCGAGTCGATCGGACATCGTCTCGATATAGTTCGGGCTGTCCGAAGGTTTCGGTGAGCATTTAAAAATAGTTAAAAATCCCGGAAAATTAGGGGGCTTTAGTGAGGGGTTAATTAAGTAGTTAGTAACCCTCTAAAGTGAATTGGGCAGGTTTGGGAATCTCGGAGACGACGGTTGACCCGGAAAGGCGTACGGTGCGCATATCGAGGCAGTAGCGCGGACAGTCTGTGAGTGGACTTTATTTATGAAATCGATGCATGCATAAATGTTTTATATATGTTTTAATATGTGTTTTGGGATGCCTTAAGTGCATTTTGGTGTGTGTTTATGTATGGGCACGTACTTCGAGGTTTTCAGGTTTTATACGTGCTTATACGCGCTTACGCTTTCGGTTTTCATGAAATGGTTTTGAAAACTAAAACGACCCCTTTGGGCTTGATTATTCGGGCATGAGACCCATTTGAATTTGGTTTAACTCGGGCATGAGACCCTATTGACGACCCGTAGGTCTGAGTCGTGGTGGCGACGGGTGCTGTGTGCACGGCGACAGACGATTTGACGCTCGCCTCCGGATTGGGATGCGTTCCTTCCGGAGAGGTCACGACGCACGTCCCATTGTCGAGCAGCCACTGGAGGCTTGACTTCGGAGTGCTGACGGTTTAGAGGATCGATCGGCGACGTGTGCACCATGGTCCCGAGATGGTCGCCGCAGTGATGTGTTCACGGTGACATACCAGGATTGAGAGCGGTCCTGGATTGATGGTTGCACGCATCGTTACGATCGGGATCGTGAATGACCCTGAGATATCGGGCTCGATGCCCAGTTGATTTGAGTTCGGGCTCGAGGCTCAATTATTGTGAAATCGGGCGAGAGGCCCTGTTGAGTTCTATGTTCGGGTTGGAGGCCCATTTGCTTTGTGTTATCGGGCGGGAGTCCCGCTTTTATGGGTTTTGATATACTGGTATGTATATACCCTCCTTATGAGATGATTGATTGGTCTCCTCCAGCGTCGACCTGGAGAGTCACGATCCACAGACCAGAGTGGGTATCCCCATAGGGATCCTGTTCCAGGAGTGGAGGTTACTTATGATGTTGTGGACCCGGACCAGATTCCGGAGAGATATGTGGACTAGATCCAGAGAGAGAGAGCTCGGACTAGATCCAGAGACTGAGCCTCCCAGATGGAGATTCCTGGGAGAAGACTCGGAGTGAGACCCCGAGTAGTGTGCATAATAGATAGATATGATGACATCGTGACTATATCGGGGATGTGATCCCTAGGGGCTGTGTGCCCCGAGATGGCATCTTCTCCGGAAGTGCCTAGGATGGGTTGTATATGTATATATGTATATGTGGACAGGTTTTCACTGAGATGGCATTGGGCTGAGACCCTCGCGTATTGGTTTTGGGCTGAGACCCATATGAGATGATTTTGGGACGAGTTCCCACGTGTTTTGGTTTGGGCGGAGGTCCCATGTGCTATTTGATTGATTTCGGGCTAAGGCCCAAATGATTTAATGGTTAATGACGGTTTATGGGAACCGGGCATAAACCCTAGAAATGGTTTTTGAATGCATGCATATGTTTTTAATGAAGGGCATAAAGGTCTTTTATGAAATGTTTTTATAAAAACTATTTGTTTTGTCCACTCACAACTTTTATGTTTTGAATGCCCTTCAGGTTGATCGGGGATGTGGCTGTAGCAGAGATGAGACATCGCACTCCTCCTTCGGATCCTGGCGTACTCTGATAGCCCGGTTGGGCAAAATACGGAATTATCCCTGGTCTGACACTTCGTGTCAGACGGGAGTAGGCACGTCCCACGCTAATCCCGCGGGATTTGGGGCGGGTCCTGTCACACAAACTACACGACCCCACCATCCTTGTTGTGTGTGTGCAACCGTGAGCGTGATCAAGATAGGAAGAGACTGAGATGGTGAGGGCAGGACGGTGACGGGCCACTGCGGCGGTCCACGACGGGAGGAAACCCGAGACGGTAGGTTTTTAGTTTAAAATTTGAAACTTGGTTTTTGATCAAACCTAACCATTGGGTTATGTCTCTGGGGGTCTAGTGAGGCAAATGGGATAGTTTTTGAGTGCTTGGATGACCGAGAAGGATGACGGGTGGAGGTTGCAGTCACCACCGCCATGGCCGATCAAGGAGGTACGGGTTTTGTGAGTTTACTTATACTTTTAAATGTTAAATAGATAGGAAATAAGATTAGGAAGCTCTAGAAATCAAAATGGGAAAGAATGGATTAGAAATGAACGAGATTGGGTGCTGGACCGGTCCGGTTCTAACTAGCGAACCCGTTCGGCGAGAGGTTGCTGGTGACACTGTTCACCGCGCGTAGGCTTCACACGTAGCAGCTAGCGGCGGCGCGTGGGGGTATGTGGTGGGTCTGATGGGGAAACTTCCAACATGTGAAACACTCTATTCGATGTAACGAACATTTTGGGACTGATTTCGTGTCGATCGGACACCGTCTCGATAATGTTCGGGACATCAGGAGGTTTAGGATCAGGATTTAAAATAGTTAAAAATTCGAAAAACTTACGGGGCTTCAATGAGAGGTTAATAAGGTAGTTAGTAACCCTCTATTACGATTTGGACAGGTTTGGGAGTCTCGGTGACGACGATTAGCCCGGTGAGGTTTTTGGCACGTAAACCGAGTCAGCAACTTAGGACGGTCTGTGAGTGGACCTTGATTTCTAAACTGTGATGCATGCATAAATTTTTTATATGGTTTATGAATATGATTCTATGATGTTGAATTGGATGATTGTGATTTATATGATTTCACGCATTTCGAGGTAATTTACATGCTTGCACGTAAATCGAGGTTTACGGTTTTACACTGATTTTCCGTACTTATGGTTTTGGAAATAGTTTAATGAAATGGTTTTGGATTCGAAAAGGTGAACTCGGGTTCGAGACCCATTTTGTAACGACCCGTCCCGAATTTCTGGATTAGATTAGTGACTAATCACGATTAGTGAGGTTAATCGGTGATTAATTAGGCGAAATCGGACGAACGATGCAAAATGACCGTTTTGCCCTAGAATGGGTAAAACGTTGACTTTTCATTTGGGAAGTCAAATGGACTTTGACTGATGACCGTGACGTAGTTCGTGACGTCACAAGTTCATAGACAGGTGGCACGTTCAATTCCGACATTCGAGGAAGAAGTTATGACGTTCGGAAGTTTAAAGGCATTTTGGCAATTTTGGATAAAAAGGGGCCAACGGTTGACTTCATGTTGACCACTTCGCCGGAATCCCATCCACGCGCCCTCACACGCCGCCGCAAGCGGCTGCGCGTGAAAGCCACGCGCGTAACACAGTGTTGCTACAGTACGTCGTTCTCACCCGAATGTCTGATAAACGGGTTGGAATACCCGCGATAGAACTCGACTCAATCTTACCCAATTCGACCTCAAATCGATCCATTCTTTCAACTGATCCCATCTAAACCAACTCCATTTAAGTTCTGTAAGTTCAATTACCTCAATTAAGGTCTAAAACTTCACGACTCACGATCGAACTTCGACGGGTCTCCTATTCGGGTTTCTCGATTTCGTCCCTGATTTTCCAATTAATTCATTCAGTTAGTCTCGTGAGAGTGTAAGGAACGTTTTTACAAGGTCAATTTGAGATTTCCTTACCTCCGACTGGTAGAACTCAAGCTCGATTTTCAGCAGCCATGGAAGCTTCTGTTCTTCCTCAATTCGACACGATTCCTCTTCATTTTTGTTGCAGGGAGCTTCGTTTTGATCCCAGAAACTTAACTCAATCCTCAATTTCTCTTCTCCTAGCTCACAAATTCGAATTCAAATTTCCCCCTAATTTCAAGAATTTTCGAACTCAGAATACACCCAGTTCTCTCAGTCCCTCGAGTTCCTCTTTCTCAATTCAGTTCCTTAAGCTCTTAATTGCACAATGACGCTGAGCTAGTGGTTTATCACGGATCAATTGAACAAAATGATGAGGTCAAGCCATGATTTAGGGGTAAATGTCAAAAGTGTATATCATTGTGTTTTCCATGATATCATTGTATATCATTGTGTATATCTGAGGTAAGATGAAGACAAAGGACAGGTGTCATTGTCTGATCAAGGTTAAAAGACCATTTTGCCCCTAGTTTGACAAATTACCATTTTGCCCCTAGCCTTTCGTGACCCGTAACGTTCGTATCCGAACTCCGTTTTCGACGTGCCGCCTGTCGTTGTACTCAGGGCATCGAGACCTACCTAACGGTCCTCGAATCGTGTGAAGATTAGTTGTCAAACAAAAAGTCAACATTTTCCCCCTTTTCGTCCAAATTACAAAAATGCCCTCGAACTTCCGAACGTCATAAATTTTTCCATGATCGTCGGAATTGGGCGTGCCACCTGTCTATGGACTCGTGACATCCCGAACTACGTCACGGTCATCGGTCAACGTCCGTTTGATTCACCAATCAAAAATTCAACAAATTGACCATACTATTCACAAGGGTAAAAACGTCATTTATTCATTATTTTACAAAATTACATTTTTTCGAATTTCCGGGGCGTTACAACCTTCCCCCCTTAAGAAATTTTGTCCCCGAAATTTCAATGAAACAAATACGGGTACTGCTCTCGCATCTGTGTCTCAGGTTCCCACGTAGCCTCTTCCACGTTCTGATTTCTCCAAAGAACCTTCACTAAGGGAATCGTCTTTCGTCGAAGCATTTTATCCTTTTGGTCTAAGATCTGTACAGGTTGTTCTTCAAAACTTAGGTCTTCTCTGAGTTCAACGGGCTGTTCCTCCAACACATGGGACTCATCATACACATATTTCCGTAGCATTGACACATGGAAAACATCATGGACCCTGGAAAGCTCGGAAGGTAATGCCAATCTGTAGGCAACTCGGCCAATTCTTTCAACAATCTCATAAGGTCCAATGAAACGGGGGCTCAATTTCCCGCGTCTGCCGAATCGCACTATGCCTTTCCAAGGAGATAACTTCAAGAATACCCAATCTCCAACTGCAAATTCAAGATCTCTGACTCGGCGGTCCGCATAACTCTTTTGTCTATCTTGGGCTGCCTTGAGTTTGTCTCGGATAAGTTTAACCTTCTCCGTCGTTAAGTCTATCAATTCGGATTTAGACAATTCCCTTTCGCCCACCTCAGTCGAACACAAAGGGGTTTTGCACTGTCGTCCATATAAGGCTTCATAAGGAGCTATCCCAATACTCGCTTGGTAACTATTGTTGTAGGCGAATTCCATCAATGATAGATGTGACTCCCAAGTACCCTGGAATTGTAACACACATGCTCTCATCATGTCCTCCAAGGTCTGGATAGTCCGCTCCGATTGCCCGTCGGTCTGAGGGTGGAATGCCGTACTAAAGTGCAATCTCGTCCCCAAAAGCTTCCTGTAAGCTTTGCCAGAATCTGGACGTAAATCGTGGATCTCGATCAAATACAATAGAGACAGGAGTGCCATGTAGTCGAACAATCTCGTCAATGAATAGTCTGGCATACTGCGTCAACTGAAAGTCTTCCCTCACAGGTAGGAAATGTGCTGATTTGGTAAGCCTATCCACAATTACCCAGACTCCATCGTGTCCTTTAGGCGTTCTGGGAAGTTTAAACACAAAATCCATTGTTATGTGATCCCATTTCCGTTCCGGGATCAGTAGTGGTTGCAGTGCTCCATAGGGTCTTTGCCTTTCAGCCTTCACTTGTTGACATACCAAGCACTTACTAACATACTCTGCAATCTCCCGTTTCATACCCGGCCATCAATAATGCTCTCGTAGCGTACGGTACATTTTCATCCCACCTGGATGCATAGCATACGCCGAACTATGGGCCTCTTCCAGAATCTCTTTCTTTAAAGTTACATCTTCGGGCACACACAGCCGTCCGTCCTTTACTAGAGCTCCATCCCTTCTAATTACAACATCTTGTCGTTCCCCCGCATCATCTTCAATTCGGAGGACACACAAGATAGGGTCTTCAAGTTGGGCTTCAATTACTCGATCAATCAGAATCGGTCGCACCTGGAAACTAGCCAGCAAGCCACCTTGGTTATCCAATCCCAAAGCAACTCCAGTCCTACGGAGTTCAACCAATAAGGGAAGCGCACCATTCGTAGATGTGCCACAGTATGAGCTGATTTCCGACTCAATGCGTCAGCTACCACATTAGCTTTTCCAGGATGGTACTCAATCGTGCAGTCGTAATCCTTGATTAGCTCCAACCATCGTCTTTGTCTCAAATTCAATTCCTTCTGTGTGAAAAAGTACTTCAAACTTTTATGATCAGTGAAAAATCTGCATGTCTCACCATACAAGTAATGTCTCCAAATCTTCAGGGCGTGTACCACCGCAGCTAATTCCAAATCATGGGTAGGATAGTTACGTTCATACGATTTTAGTTGTCGAGAGGCATATGCAATCACCTTTCCATGTTGCATTAACACACACCCCAAACCTTGTAGGGATGCATCACTGTACACCTCAAACTCCCCACTATCATCCGGAAGGGTTAAAATAGGAGCAGAGGTCAACCTTTTCTTCAGTTCCTGGAAAATTTGCTCGCAGTCTTCACCTCAAACAAACTTGATTCCTTTCCTGGTTAGGCGGGTCATTAGAGCAGCAATCGCAGAGAATCCTTCCACAAAACGTCTGTAGTAACCGGCCAAACCCAAAAAGCTCCTTACTTCGGTCACTGTTTTCGGCTGCTCCCAGTTTTCTATCGCTTCAATCTTCTGGGGATCAACTCGAATTCCATCCACGGAAATCACATGTCCCAGAAAACCAACACTAGTTAACCAAAATTGGCACTTACTCAGTTTGGCAAAAAGCTGGTTCCTCCTTAGCGTATCAAGCACAATCCTCAAATGCTCTTCATGTGCTCTCTTACTGCTTGAATACACTAGAATGTGATCAATGAACACAATAGCAAATCGGTCAAGGTACTTCCGGAATACTCGGTTCATCAAATCCATGAATGCTGCAGGTGCATTAGTCAATCCAAATGGCATCACTAGAAATTCATAATGACCATATCGAGTTCGAAAAGCTGTTTTTAGAATGTCCTCCTCTCGAATCCTTAACTGGTGGTAACCAGAACGAAGATCAGTCTTCGAAAAATACTTAGCTCCCCTTAATTGATCAAACATGTCATCAATCCGAGGCAAAGGGTACTTATTCTTTATCGTGACTTTATTGAGTTGCCTGTAATCCATGCATAGTCTCAAACTTCTTTCCTTCTTTTTCACAAACAATACTGGGGCTCCCCATGGCGATACACTCGGTCGAATGAACCCCACATCCACGAGATCTTGCAACTGTACTTTCAATTCCCTTAACTCAGCCGGTGCCATCCGATAAGGTGTCAAGGAAATAGGTCATGTACTAGGAATTAGTTCGATGGTGAACTCAATCTCCCGAGAAGGTGGTAATACTGGTAAATCCTCAGGGAATACATCTGGTAATTCACACACTACTGGGATATCCTCGGCCTTGGCTGGTGCATCCCGCACATCAATAACATAAGCTAAATAACCCTGGCAGCCTTTCCTCAAAAATCTATCTGTCGAGAGGGCTGATATGACTCTAGGGGTTAACATCCTCCGATCTCCCTGAAATATCACTTCAGGTAATCCAGGGCTCCGAAGTACCACCCTCTTATCGAAACACTCGATAGAGGCATGATGGGTTGTCAGCCAATCCATCCCAAGGATAACATCAAAGTCACACAAGTCTAGGAGTATCAAATCAACCTCTAGATCCACATCCCCTATCACAATAGGGTATCCTCGTATCACCTGATTTACTACATACAACTCTCCAGTCGGTGTACCGACTCCCATCTCACACCCGATCGCAGAAATCTCTCTATCTGCTAACAGTGCATACTCCCGAGAAACAAAAGAGTGGGTAGCTCCCGGGTCTATTAAAGTACGTGCATGATGGCCAAAAATAGTAAGCATACCTGTCACCACCTCCAGGGCTGCCCAGGCCTCCTGTTGAGTCACTACATAAACTCGAGCATGTGGTCCCAGGCCTCCAGGGCTGCCCAGGCCTCCTGTTCTGCCACCTACTCTCCCACTTGTAGCATTTGAAGCCGAGGTTGTACTAGGGCCCCACTCAGTAGAGCCCCATCCGGTACCACTACTACCGACCAATTGTGGACAGTCTCTTTTGAAGTGACCCGGCTCCCTACAGTAAAAGCAGACAAGAACATTGCCCCGGTCATTACTCTGTCGGTCAGTGGATCCCACCGATGCCTTACTGAACTGTGCAGTCGCTGGTGGTCGATACCCAAATGTCTGTGTACTCCCACCTCTATAACTCGGACGAGTGCCACGAGAAGATCCAGAGCCATAATTACCTCTCTTGGAGGACCTCTGGTTCGCAGATCCCTGGTACTAACGGTCCTGGCGTCGACCAGAGCCTGAGTACTGCTGTTGCACTGGCAAGGTCACCTCAACTCGTACGGCTGCATCGGACAACTCTCGCAGGGTGGCATAAGTTCCTACAATCACAGCTCCCCGAATGTCATTCCTCAGTCCTTGCTCAAACCTTCGGCACTTTTCCTCCTCGTTGGCTACGTATAGAGGAGCAAAACTGGACAGGTTCAGGAATTTCTGCTCATAGTCTGCCACTGACAAGTCCCCCTGAGGTAGTTGTAGAAATTCAACCTCCCTAGCATTACGAAATGAGCGAGGATAGAACTGATCCAAGAAACGATGGCAGAAGTCCTCCCAACTCAGGGTGCGGGCATCCATCCCTGTCAGCTGCAATCCACGCCACCATTGGTAAGCTTGGCTACTCAGCATAAATGTGGCTAGTGGAACCATATCTCCCGGTGGACATTGCATGTCAAGACCCGACCCTCTTCTGTCAGGTCCCGATTCATCTAGCACGATATTGTCCGCTTTGGGCCTCTCCCTCACGGTTTTGTTTTCGGGAGCTCACGGTGCAACTTCCCAGGGGGTCACCCATTTGAAATTGCACCAGCCTCAACTCCCTTAACTTTGGGGTTCCAATCCCCCCCCCCCCCCCCCCCCCCAAAGCCACTGAGCTCCCAAAAGGCCTCATGCTAGATAGGTGTGTGCCTACACCTTTAAGGCACACCACTATTCCCTTCCCAGACCATTCCCCCCTCGCAGGAATGTGGGATCGTTCACCGTTCACTCCAGGACACGGGTCTTACATTGCATAATCTCGAAGATCCGCTCAAATTGAGTAATCCACTCATAGGCCTCTTCTGGGTCAGTCTGGCCAGTGAAACCAATGGCCCCTAAACGTTGAGCTCTCTCTACGTCTGGACCCCCAAACTCATCACCAGCCTGGGTACGGGGCTCGCGTCTCGGAGGCATATTGTGATGTTCTGTAAGAGAAAAATATCAGTATCACAACGCGTGCATACTAATGTGCAAGACTCAGACTGTAACCTAATGCTCTGATACCAATTTGACAAGACCCGTCCCGATTATCCCTCGATAGTCGTGATGAATCCCGCTCCCGTCTGACAACAATTAAAAATACCAAAAGTAACCAAACTTATATACATACACCACACAACAAATCCCAGAAACATTGTCAGACAAGGGATAGTTAAGTTTTACAGACCAATGACGTCACAAGTTTGACTAGTCAAAGACAATACAGAGCATAGGTACTATTACAGATAGGGATCAAATTCCTACTCTGTAAAGTGTCTGAGTGCGCAACGTCTACTTATTCTTTTGCCTCGCTTGCCTCGTTTTTAGCCCTCGTACCTGTGCACTGGCCTGGAGGGTGAATAAAACATTAAAGGTGTGAGTGGACAAAATAAACTTTTCAAAATATATTTACCGAAACTCAAAGTTTCCCCTCCAGTTTTCACAAACATGCATGCATATCATAAAACACGAGTAATAATAAGAAATCAATCAAATATGTTCAGTGGACCAATAAAATCAAAACATTTTCCACAAAATCACGGGACTTATTTACATATCCTGTTGTTTAGAGTCACGTTTATCCCTGCAACGCGTGCAAATCAAATAGGCTCAAGGACCGCTCAAAATCCGAGCATCCGCCGCTGTGAACACATCACCAGCTGGCAATCCAGATCTAGTGAACACATCACTTACCGATCCATATATATATCCAGCACATCTCTGGTCTGAGTCGAGCCTCCCTCGGCTGCACGACAAAGACCGTGCTACGTGACCTCTTCGGGGTAAACACTTCCATCCCGAAGACGAGCGTTATCTCCAGGGTGCACTCCGGGGAAAACCATATTTTCACCCGAAAGCCCTAAATATCCGCAACATATCATCATCACAAAAACCAGTGAAAAACAATTGCATTGAAATCAAAATCATTTAACAACATAGGGTCGCAGCCCCAAAATATAGTGTCCTCAAATCCGGAAAATCCAAAGTCCCGATTTACATTATACTTCCGCAAATCATCAATATCATCATAATATCACATGGAAATACAAATTCAACCAAAATCACAATTTCATTGGGTCTCAAGCCCAAAATACCATTTTCACGCAAATCCGTGCAACCGTAAACCCGAGTTGCCACGATCATGTAAATCCATAAAATCAATCACTGACTCATAATCCGAGTCCAAATATCATTTTTAATCCAGGCCTAGCCCAAAAACATCAATTTCATCATTTCTCGAAAATCGTGCCAAAATATAATATAATAATCATAAAATCGAGAAATCACCGGATTGAAACATAAATCATGCCAAAGCATATAAAATCATATAATAACGCATTTAAATCATATATGCATGCATCACGGTTAGAAAATCAAAAGTCTACTCACACACACTGTTCGGATTGCTCAGCCTCGAGCTGTTCGCTTTCTTCCGACGTCTCGGGAATATTCCAGCCTGTCAAACAAAGTGATTTAAGATTACTAGACTATCATATGATCCTCATAGAAGAATCCCTTATTCGTCGGAATTTTATAATATTATTTAAATATAATTTAAACGCGTCGGGTACTCGAAACTACTCCGAAACCATATCCGATTGACCCGAAACCAACGCGGATAGGTTCGTATCATCGAGAACATCAAGTTTCATGTTGACAACTTCGCCGGAATCCCATCCACGCGCCCTCACGCGCCGCCGCATGCGGCTGCGCGTGAAAGCCACACGCGTAGCACAGTGTTACTACAGTACGTCGTTCTCACCCGAATGTCTTATAAACGGGTTGGAATACCCGCGATAGAACTAGATTCAATCTTACCCAATTCGACCTCAAATCGACATTCTTTCAACTGATCCCATCTAAACCAACTCCATTTAAGTTCTGTAAGTTCAATTACCTCAATTAAGGTCTAAAACTTCACGACTCACGATCGAACTTCGACGGGTCTCCTATTCGGGTTTCTCGATTTCGTCCCTGATTTTCCAATTAATTCATTTAGTTAGTCTCGTGAGAGTGTAAGGAACGTTTTTACAAGATCAATTTGAGAATTCCTTACCTCCAACTGGTAGAACTCAAGCTCGATTTTCAGCAGCCATGGAAGCTTCTGTTCTTCCTCAATTCCACACGATTCCTCTTCGTTTTTGTTGCAGGGAGCTTCGTTTTGATCCCAGAAGCTTAACTCAATCCTCAATTTCTCTTCTCCTAGCTCACAAATTCGAATTCGAATTTCCCCCTAATTTCAAGAATTTTCGAACTCAGAATACACCCAGTTCTCTCAGTCCCTCGAGTTCCTCTTTCTCAATTCAGTTCCTTAAGCTCTTAATTGTACAATGACGCTGAGCTAGTGGTTTATCACGGATCAATTGAACAAAATGATGAGGTCAAGCCATGATTTAGGGGTAAATGTCAAAAATGTATATCATTGTGTTTTCGATGAAATCTGGTTTCCGTGTTGTCTGAGGTAAGATGAAGACAAATGACAGGTGTCATTGTCTGATCAAGGTTAAAAGACCATTTTGCCCCTGGTTTGTCAAATTACCATTTTGCCCCTAGCCTTCCGTGACCCGTAACGTTCGTATCCGAACTCCGTTTTCGATGTGCCGCCTGTCGTTGTGCTCAGGGCATCGAGACCTACCTAACGGTCCTCGAATCGTGTGAAGATTAGTTGTCAAACAAAAAGTCAACATTTTTCCCCTTTTCGTCCAAATTACGAAAATGCCCTCGAACTTCCGAACGCCATAACTTTTTCCATGATCGTCGGAATTGGGCGTGCCACCTGTCTATGGACTCGTGACGTCCCAAACTACGTCACGGTCATCGTTCAACGTCCGTTTGATTCACCAATCAAAAAGTCAACAAATTGACCATACTATTCACAAGGGTAAAAACGTCATTTATTCATTATTTTACAAAATTACATTTTCCGAATTTCCGGGGCGTTACACCCATTTGGTTTTATCTCGGGCATATGACCCTATTGATGGCCTTCAGGTCTAAATCGTGGTTACGACGGGTGCTATGTGCACGACGACAGACAATATGACGCTCGTCTCCGGATTGGGATGTGTTCCTTCCGGAGAGGTCACGATGCACGATTCGTGGTCGGACAGCCTGGGGAGGCTCGACTTTGGAGTGCTGACGGTTCAGGATAGCGATCGGTGATGAGTGCACCATGATCTTGTGATGGTCTCGTCGGTTGATACGTTCATGGCTACATACCAGGATTGAGGGCGGTCCTAGATGGATGGTTGCACGCGTCACTATGATCGGAGTCGTGACTGACCCTGAGATATCGGGCAGGATGCCCAGCTGATGTCATATGTTCAGGCACGAGACCCAATTTTACATTGGTGAGTTCGGGTCAGGGACCCTAGATGGATTTCCAAGTTCATGGCGGTTTATGGGAACCGGCATGAACCCTGGAAAGGTTATTGTGGTACATGACGGTTTATGGGAACCGACCATGGAGGATGTTATATATATATATATATATATATATGAATGGAATGGATATTATGGATCATGACGGTTCAGGGGAACCGAGCATGAATGTTTATGTTGTGTATATATATGTTCATGTAAGGACCTGTCCCGAAAATTAGGATTAAGACTGTGATTAGTGAGCTTAATCGGTGGTTAGTTGGTTACTTTTGGTCCATTAGCGTAGAATGACGATTTTGCCCCTAGTTCGGGCAAAAAGTTTACTTTTAGTTCGGGGGGTCAATTGGGTATTCACCGATGACAGTGACGTAGTTCGGGACGTCACGAGCCCGTAGACAGGTGGCACGCCCGATTCTGACATCCGAGGAAAAAGTTATGACGTTCGGAAGGTTGAGGGCGTTACCGTAATTTTGGTTAACTAGAGGAAAATATTGACTTTTTGTTGGACTTTTGGTTTTCTCGTAGACCGAGGACCGTTAGATAGGTCTCGACGTCCTGAGTACTACGACAGGCGGCACGCTGTCATCGGACGTCGGACGGATTTGATATGGGTCTAGGAAGTTGAAGGGCAAAATGGTAATTTTGACTCTAGGGGCATTTTGGTCTTTTCTCCTTAGGGCCAATCAGATAAGGTCCAATTGGCTTTGTGGGATTGGATATTTGTGTGCTGTCCATAGGAAATGGGACACGTGGAAGAGACCTAGAGGTTTCTAGGTTGGTTATGATGGACACGGGTATACATTGTCCACTTTTAATCGTGTGTTTTGGGTCGAAGAACAGAAAAACAGGGAGAGGAAAAAGTGAGAGTTCTTGATCAATGCAGTGAGTGTGTGAGGTTTTTGTGGATTGGTGAGAGTGACAGAGAGAAGAAGGGAGCTGGTGACTAGGTTGAGAGTGAAAATCGTGCAAGTATTGCTGTGGGTGTGAGGTTCGATTTCTCTGGGAAACAGAGAGGTGTCAAGGTAGCTGGTGGTGGTCTTGCGGTGTTTTGATCCAACCAAGGCTGAGAAAGAGGCTAGGGTGACTCTATGAACGCCGTAGGACGCGGTGGCAAGCACGGTGGCTGTCGATAAGCAGGTAAGCCTTTTGATTTTCTCTAAGTGCTCTGTTTTTCCCGTTTTACTTAATCCAAAATTCGTGGCTTTTGGGATTGAGTCGAGGGATTTGGTGTGTAACGCCCCGAAAAATCCAAAACTTGTAAAATATTAAAATAATGTAAAAATGACATTTTTACCCGAAGGGGATATGGCTAAAAGTTGACTTTTTGTTCGGAATAATTTTTGAATATTTTACTAGTGCCATTGTGTTGGTCTCGGAACGCTGAATCCGTAGACGGGTGGCACGTCGAAAACGGAGCTCGTATGAGGAAGTTATGGGTCTGCGAAGTCTAGGGGCAAAATGGTCATTTGTGACCACAATGGTAAAATGGTAATTTTAAGGGGGTTATAAGAAAACGGTGGAAGATAATTATCATCTCACTTTAACTTTTCTGATTCAATCCTTAGGTGAGTCATGTCTTTTATCAAGTGACAAGTGTCAGTTGTTGCCAAAGATTAGTGGCATGGATTAATTAACTAATTGAGATTAATAAATCTTTGAATGGGTGATGAACAGTACACGACCAAAATCTTCAAATACAGAACAGAGGACCTTCATCCTTCTCCTTTCACCTTAATCGATTTTTGTGGCAACAAGGGAACTTGAACAATTAATTAGCTTAAGAGAGGAGTGAAAAACCGTAGAGGAATCAAACAAACCCGGATTTGAACCTTGCTGAGCTTACCCGAAAATTTACTCAAATCTTCATTTTCGAATTTGAATTTTTAAACGGTTTCGTTCCAATTGGACGTGATATTAAGCTTGCTGGGAGCTGAACGACTCGAACCCAATCAATTGGAACAAAAATTGGAGCTGAATTGGGGAAGAACAGACCCTGCAACTATTTTGAAAAATCGAGCTTGAGTCGAGTTACTTAGAGGTAAAATTTCATGAAATTGATTTCGAATTCGTGTTTATAATAGCCCTATGATGCTCCTGGTATGAACAATTGAAGGAAACGAGTTGATTTTGGGTAGAACCCGAATTCAAACCCGACGGGTGTTCATCTTAAGTCGAGGCGTTTTATGGTTTAATTGATTCAATTTAAGGTACAGAACTATCAGTTAGATTGGATAGATATTAATGAGTGAAAGAACGAGATGAATTGAGTGTAAATCAGTAGAAAATGAGCCGGGTCTGATCGCGGGTCGCAGACCCGAATACCAGAGAAACGGGCGAGAGAGAGACACTGTAGCAGGCACTGTTCACGGCGCGTGAGGGCGCGTGGCCGAGAATCTGAGGAAGGGTCCCACAGCAATTTTGATACTCTCGATGATACAGACCTATTAGCGTTGGTTTCGGGTCAATCGGATATGAACTGAGAGTAGTTTGTATACCCGAGGCGTATAAGTTACGTTTAAAACTAATATTATTTTATTCCGACGATTCGGAAATTCATACAGGGGATTATGTAACAAGTTAGTAACCTTATATTACTTGTTTGACAGGCCCGAATACTTCCAGGACATCAGAAGGAAGCGGACAACTCGAAACGGAACAATCTGGACGGTGTGTGAGTGGGCTTTTGTTTTCTACCCGAAATGCATGCACATATGTTTTTAAATGCCTTATAATATGATTGACATGATTTGGTATGATTGCTACTTCGATATGATGATTTCTGAATTTTTGGGAATATTATATTATTTTTGGAATATTATATTATTTTATATGCTCTTGGGCACGATTTTCAAGAAAACTGGGAAACTGATATTTCGAGCTAAGGCTCGGGGTTTGAACTTGATTTTGACTTAGATTATGAGTCTGGTGTTCGATTTGATAGATTTATGGCATGAATGAGATTATGATTGCGCAGGTTTGCGTGGATTGGTTTATGGATTTGAGAAAAATGTTTTTGGGCTTGAAGCCCAGTTAAAAATGATTTTAATATTAAATGCAACTGTTTTCACTGGTTTTCATGATGAGATATGAGGGCTTTCGGTGTGGAATATGTTCCCCCGAAATGGACCCTGGAGATAACGCTCGCCTCTGGGATGGAAGTGTTTACCCCGGAGAGGTCACGTAGCACGGTCTGTTGTCGTGCAGCCAGGTGGAGGCTCGACTCAGACCAAATGTGCTGGATTACATGGAGGTTACTCAGTGATATGTTCATGACGACCTGGATTGCCGGCTGGTGATGTGTTCACAGCGGCGGTTGCTCGGGATTTGAGCGGTCCTTGAGCCTATTGATTGCACGCGTTGCAGGGATAACGTGACTCTATATTGGACTTGGATCCTGTGTTTTATTTCTGTTTAAGATTTATGTTCATATCTTGATTATTTGATTTATAAGTTACGATATGCATGCATGTTTGTGAAACTGGAGGGCTTACTGTCTTTTGATAAATGTATTTCTAAACTTTATTTTTGTCCACTCACACCTTTGATGTTTTCTTTGCCCTCCAGGCCAGTGCACAGGTACTGAGGCTCATTTCGAGGCAGAGGAATAAACGGACCGTTGCATACTCAGACACTTTGCAACGTAGGATTTTTCTCCCTACATGTAAATATTTCCTATGCTCTGTAAACCTGTTGACTAGGTCAACGGTCTCGGAATGCTGAACTTTCCCTTGTTTGACAATGTTATCGTTTATATGTGTTATATGTATATATTTGAAACTACTTTTGGTATTTTCGAGTTATTGTTAGACGGGAGCAGGATCTGTCACGGTTATCGAGGGATAACCGTGATGGGTCCTGTCATGGTGGGTGGTGTGAGACTCAGGAGGTTCCTAGGAGTCGTCTAAGGTGGTTGCCATGAAGGGGGAGTGTCTAGGTGGCCGGGAACCGAAACAGGGGTTTCGGGTTGTTTTTATTTCGAGTTTGGGACGATGATCTAGAGGCTGTGTCGAAGTGTTAGAGCAAGGGGAATAGGTTGCTTAGGACTGGACGTTGAGGATGGTGAAGAGAGGATTCGAAACGATGAAGGAACGACGGAGAACCGGGTACGCCGGTTCAGACCGGTTCAACCGTTGAAGACGACGATGAACAGTGCATTGGTGCAGGCGCGTGAGGCCCACGCGCAGCCACTTTAAACGGGACCCTGGACCTTCTATCCCGTAGAACTAACCCGAAACAACGCCCGATAGTCCCGAAACCTATCCCAATAGATTCGTTACAACGATTAGACCAAAACTTTTGGTCTAATCGTTGTAACGAATCTATTGGGATAGGTTTCGGGACTATCGGGCGTTGTTTCGGGTTAGTTCTGCGAGATCGAAGGTATAGGGTCCCGTTTAAAGTACGCTTAGAAGTTCGGGAAAGTTATGGGATTTGAGTAGGAATTTTGTGAAGCAGTTAGTAACCTCGTTATGGACTTTGGACAGGTTTGGGAAAGCCGAGGGTAGCGGAATGGCCGGGAACGGCGTAAGTGCGAGCGTATCGAGGCGACGTCGGAATGGTCTGTGAGTGGACTTTGCTTTCTAACTCTTGATGCATGCATATATGTTTTTATATGTTTTCTATACGTGATTCTATGACTTGATTTATGATTGTGATGGTTTATGGTTTTTGCACGTTTTTGGAGGAAATGACGGTATTTCATGTTTTACGAGATTTTGATGGGTATTGTGATTTGAACCTGGTTTTTATGATTTGATTTTGGGATTTGAAACACGATTTGATTTCAAAGGAAGTAAAAGGATTTTGAAAAGTGTTTTCGGGCTTGAAGCCCAGTTCAAAAGTGGTTTTGAGAAAGAGGATTTCGGGTTTTGGAATCGGAATCCTGGGTGACGATTCGGGATTCGATTCAGGACTTGAAGTGGATTCCGGGTTTGGGTTCGGAATGGTTATTCCGGATGCCGGCTTACAGAATGATGGTTGCGGACTCGGATTTGGAAAGGAAATGAATATGAGTTCTGGATTTGGATTCGGAGTGACGGTTCTAGATGCCGGAAGGGCATCAGGCCAGTGGTTTCGGATTCGGGTTTGGATATGGATTTAGAAATGGTTTTCAAATGGTTTTGATTGGATTTGCTGGATCTAGTTATTGGGTTTAAAGACCCGGATATTGTGATTGACGGGGGACGGGCCCGGATTGGGTTTAAAGACCCGGATTGGGTTTAAAAACCCGGATTGAGTTTAAAGACTCGGGAGTTTAAAGACTCGGATATATTGATATTTCCCCCGTAGGCCTGTTGAGTTTAAAGACTCGGGAGTTTAAAGACTCGGATTATATTGAGGCCTGGATTGAGTTTAAAGACTCGGGAGTTTAAAGACTCGGATAGATCCAGCAGGTTCGATGGATGAGAATGTGGTTTTAAATGTGTTTGGTATTCATTGAGTTTTGATGATGATGTTTTGGGCAGTGGCCCGGATGAAACGGGTTTTTTGTGATTTTGGGCTGAGGCCCGGGATTTGGAAAAAAGGAAAATGTGTTTGGTTTTCGTACATGGTTTTATGTTATGAAATTTATATGCATGCAGCGGTTTTTACGTGGAGGGTATAAATGTATGTATTTTCTGATAACTGTTTTTGAACTTAAACTTTATTTTTGTCCACTCACAGTCTTTTCGTGTTTTCGATACCCTCCAGGTTGTTGCGGTGCGGGCTGTTAGTCGAGAGAGACGGAGACATCATACGTACGATCCACAGTAGACTTTGCGCATTCTGGGATGTTCGAAAGTTATGGACGGTTGAATCGTAAATCCCTTGTCCGACTTACGTGTCACATGAAGGTTGGACGTCAGTTTAGCCTTCGTGTCATGCGTAAGTTAGACGGGATCGGGATTTAGCCCTTAATCCCGGGGGATTAGGGGTGGGTCCTGACATTCATATCCCTTCCTTTACTCGTATTATATCCTCCAGGGAGGGTCGTTGGCCTGGGAGAACCCCGGAGTAGTGGAGCACCGACTGAGTGAAGTCGCCCCCCAGTTGGGTTCCTTACTCTCAGGAAGGCATGGATCGTAACCTCAGGACGGGTCATTGGTCTACGGACATTGACCTTGAATTCTGAGAGACTTGGGTTTGAGACCCCGGGTAGCACGCGCGTAGCTTTGGAAACCGTGACAGGATTGGTTGTGTGGATTATATGTATATATGATATATGATTATGAGATGTGATATGTGATGTGCACAGGATTTGAGCAGTGGCTCGTGTACGTGGTTTCTTTATGGTTTTGGGCTGAGTCCCACATGGTTTTGGGCTGAGTCCCACATGGTTTTGGGCAGTGGCCCGTATGGTTGAATCTTTATGGTTCTTTCGATTATGGTTTTGGGCTTAGTTCCCACATATGGTTTCCATTCGGTTAAATGGTTTTCGAATGCATGTAGGCTTTTTAGTGAAGGGTACAAATGTCTTTCTTATGAAATGTTTTTATAAACTCTTGTTTTGTCCACTCACAGCTTTTAATGTTTTGACTGCCCTTCAGGTTGACAGTGGATGTGGACTGTAGCAGAGACCGAGATATCACATACCTCATCCGGATCCTGGCGTACTCTGATAGCCCGGGAGGGCAAAGGTCGGAAATATCCCTTGTCTGACACTTCGTGTCAGACGGGAGCAGGGTCATCCCGCGTTAATCTCGGGGGGATTGGGATGGGTCTTGTCACATTTGTTTTGGAAACCCTCGGACCTGAAGTCCTTTTAGTGACGTTCTCGGGCCGGAGGCCCAATTGATTCTTAAATCGATTTCGGACTTGCAAATATGGAGTCGGGCACGAGACCCATTTGATTTACGAACTCCCGGACTTGAGGTCCATTTGATTTAACGAGGCATCGGGCCGGAGGCCCAGTTGGTTTACGAATCGGGCTCGGAGCCTAGTTGACTTACGTAACGGGCACGAGGCCCATTTGGTTTACGAAGTCGGACACGAGGCCCATTTAGTTTACGATATCGGGCACGAGGCCCATTTGGTTTACAATTCGGGCCGGAGGCCTAGTTTGTATGTGGATTCGGGCTTACGGCCCAGTTACGTTTTACGATTGTGATTTCGGGTTAGGGTCCCACAAATGGATTTACGGTTCATGCCGGTTTATGGGAACTCGCATGAACCCTTGAAAGGTTTTTATGGTTCATGACGGCTTATGGGGGCCGGGTATGAATCCTTGAAAGGTTTAAAAAATGATTTCAAAAGATTTTTCGTATACCATCCTTTATATATGTATTGTCTCCTCCGGGGAGGGTCGTTGGCCTGGGTGGACCCCGAAGTAGTCACCGAGCACTGATTGAGTGGAGTCGCCCCCGTTGGGTTCCTTACTCTCAGAAAGGCTATGTATTATAACCTCCAGGGAGGGTCATTGATCTACAGACATTGACCTGGGTGGACCTTGGAGAGGCTATCCATATCGACGTAATTCGAAGCTCAATTTCATCCTTCTAACCCTTCAATCGCACGACTCAATCCTCGAATTCCTTTTCTATCACCAAGTCCGTTCAGAGTCAAAACACCCTCAATTCTCTTCAATTTCGATCCCAATCAACTCGGTTGAATCTCTGGATGCTCATCCTCGTCTCTGTTTCCATCAATTTAGCCTCCGATTCAAAATTCGATCCTAAGTTATCAATTCAAAGTTTCGGGTTTTTTCTGATTTCAGCTGGGTTCAAAGCCCATCACTCAGCTTTCAATATCCTTTCATTTGTCTCTTTGAATTTCACTTAATTCTCCACAAACCCAGTCCAAGAATTTCATGTTTCACCTGAGATCAATTATGGTTTCTTGCTCTGTTAAACACACACTTTTCAATTGTAAAACCACACCGCCCAAATCGATTTTGCATCATTAATTTAAGCCACTAATCCTCATTTAATTGTGACAGATGTCATTCAAGAAATCAACCAACCCACCAAATTGGCTGAATCAGCCATCACAGCCATACTACTCATCAAAACCCAGTCAAATTACCATTTTACCCCTCTTTGCCAAATTACCAAATTACCCTTCACTTTCTAAAGCCCATAACTTTTTAATCTGAACCCCGATTGACGCATGCCGCCTGTCTACGGATTCAGCGTCTCGAGACCTACCCAACGGTACTTACAGAAATTCCAAACACGGTCCCGATCAAAAAGTCAACAAATGGCCCCTTTGACCAATTTACCAAACTACCCCTAAACTTCCGAACATCATAACGTTCTCCTCGAATGTCGGGATCGGACGTGCCACCTGTCTATGAACCTGTGACGTCCCGAACTACGTCACAGTCATCGGTCAAAGTCCATTTGACCGCCCGAACAAAATGTCAACCGTTCGCCCAATTCCAGGGGCAAAATCGTCATTTCCTTCAACTTTTTCCAAATTTTCCTTTTTCGAATTTTCGGGTCGTTACACTCGGTCTATTAGCACGATTAGTCACCAATTCCAAGATGCCATTTGGCACGCTTTTCCATAAAAATGAAAATAGTACTCTCTGTACTCCGTGACCCGTAACTCTCACTCCGGGTGCCCAAATCCGGCATGTCGCCCGTCTACAAACTCAGGGCGACACGATCTACGTAACGGTCAAAGGTTCAAATTCGTACGACGCTTCGGGTCAAAAGTCAACATTTTTACCTTGACTAGGGGCAAAATGATCATTTTATATATAATTCCCATTTAATAAAATAATACAGAAAATTCGGGTCGTTACATGCCACATGGCATACCATCAGGTACAGTCAACACTGACATGTCAGACACGTGGACCAATCGGGTGGTGCCACGTGCCAGGGTATCAGAGGTGTCAGAGGATACGTGGCAGGACACGTGCACCAATCAGGGCTAACATGTGGCACGTGTTAGACTTGATAGCTGTTAGACCTGGTAGGCTGACGGTCGATCGGAGGTCATTTTATAGGTCAAATTGAGGTTTTTAGCCTATAAAAGCGTGTCCGGGACATGTTGATTTTTCCGGGAGTTTTGACGGTCTTTGATTAGGACTTGTTGACACGACCCATACCAATCCCTCGGGATTAATGCGGGATGTGTCATACTCCCGTCTGGCCCACGTGTGATACGAAGAGCCAGACAAAGTGACAGGACCCATCCCAATCCCCCCGGGATTAGTGCTGGATGACCCTGCTCCCGTCTGACACGGAGTGTCAGACAAGGGATATTTCCGATCTTTGCCCTCCCGGGCTATCAGAGTACGCCAGGATCCGGAGGAGGCATGTGATATCTCGATATCTGCTACAGTCCACATCCGATGCCAACCTGAAGGGCAGTCAAAACATTAAAAACTGTGAGTGGACAAAACAAAAGTTTATAAAAACATTTCATAAGACATTTGTACCCTCCACTAAAAAGCATGCATGCATTGGAAAACCATTTAACCAAAGAAACCATACGTGGGAACTAAGCCCAAATCAGATATAAACCAAGGTCGAAAGGACCACAATGAAAACGACCATAAAGAAACCAAGTACACGAGCCACTGCTCAAATCCTGTGCACACCTGTGCACACCACATATCATATATCATATTTATATCACATACATATATAAGTCACACAACCAATCCTATCACGGTATCCAAAGCTACGCGCGTGCTACCCGGGTCTCAATCCGAGTCTTCTCAAAGTCAAGGTCAATGTCCGCAGACCACTGATCCTACTCGAGGTAATAGTAACCATAGCCTTCCTGAGAGTAAGGAACCCAACTGGGGGGTGACTCCACTCAGTCGGTGCTCCGTGACTACTCCGGGGTCCACCCAGGCCAACGACCCTCCCCGGAGGAGATAATAGAAGTAAAGGAAGGTAGATGAACATATATATACATAACATAAACATTCATAACTGGTTCCTCTGAACCGTCATGATCCATAATATCCATAATCAGGTAACATGTAACGACCCGTCCCGAATATCGGGATTTAATAATATTTAATTGTGATTTACTAATCTGGGATTAGTTGAGTGATTTCGGACGAATTGTGCAAAATGACCGTTTTGCCCCTGGGCGTGGGCAAAACGTTGACTTTTATTTCGGATGGTCAAATGGACTTTGACCGATGACCGTGACGTAGTTCGAGACTTCACGAGTTCATAGACAGGTGGCACGTTCGATTCCGACATTCGTGGAAGAAGTTATGATGTACGGAAGTGCAAGGTCATTTTCGTAATTTGGACGAAATAAGGGAAAATGTTGACTTTTTGACCGAGATGTCCGATGGCCGAGGGCCAAGGACCGTTACGTAGGTTTCGTCGATACGAATCCAATGACAGGCGGCATGCCGAAATCGGAGATTCGACGACAATGTTATGGTCACAGAATCGGGCTCGGTTAACCGAACGAACCGGGATTAAAATAATAATATAATAATGAACAGTACCCGATGACTGAACACACTTGGATGAGTGACAAGTGTCACTCATCCCTTAATTTGGGGCTTAAGACCAGGATCCATGTTTTGGGGGAACATTATGATTATGTTTTATTAATTAATTAACTTAATTATTGTTAATTCCTCCATTAACCCTCTCTGATTTCTTGGCCGTGTACAACCAAATGCCATTTTCTTCCTACCTTCATTTCTCTTCCAATTCTGAAACTGAGAGTGAGAAATTGGAGAGAATTCAGAGACTAACTCAACTGGGATTACACGGGGGACTGTTCGGGTGAGGGAGACAGAGAAATCGAAAAATTTGGTTTTTGGGAGGGAAATTCGAAATGGATGTTTTGAGCCGTGAGGATCGAAATTGATGATTCAATTCGACTTCTGGGATCAAAACGAACATCTTTGCTACAAGAACGAAGAGAAATCATGGCGGATTGAGGATGAACGGAGCTTCCATGGCAGCTCAAAGTCGAGCTTGTGTTCAGTGGGTTTGAGGTAAGTAATTCTCAAATTGACCTTGTAGAAATGTCCCTTACACTCTCACGATGCTTACTGAATGAATTAATTTGGAAACCAGGGACGATATCGTGAAACCCGAATTGAAAACCCGTCGAGGATCGATCGAGAGTCGTGAGGATTTAGACCATGATTTGTGTAATTCGATTTACAGAACTTAAATGGTGATCGATTACAAGGGATCAGTTGAAAGAACGGATTGATTTGATGTTGAATTGGGTGAGATTGAACCGGGTCCTATCGCGGGTTTTTCAACCCGTTTACCAGAGAAACGGGCGAGGATGGTGACTGTAGCAGTCACTGTAGCAGGCGCGTGGCTTTCACGCGCAACCACTCACGGTGGCGCGTGACGGCACGTGGGCACGAATCTCGAGGTGAGGTCAACATGACTTCTGTCCTTTTTAATGTAACGAACATTTTGGAATTGGTTTCGTGTCGATCGGACACTGTTTCGTTATTGTTCGGGATGTCCGAAGGTTTTAAATCCAGTTTAAAAATAATTAAAAATTCGGGAAAATTACGGGACTTGAATAGGATGTTAATGGTGAGGTTAGTAATCCTCTAATGTGATTTGGACAGGGTTGGGAGTTCCGGTGATAGTGGTGTGGCCCGGGAAGGCCTATGGCACGCGTATCGAGGCGCTCGGTTAAACGGTCTGTGAGTGGACGTTGGTTTCATAAATTCGATGCATGCATAACTGTTTTGTGATTGTTATAATTATGATTAAATGATTTACTTTGGATATCGGTGAATTTAAATGATTTCAAGCATTTCGAGGTGATTTACGTATTTGCACGTAAACCGAGGTTTTCTGGATTTGCACCGATTTCCATAAATATGGTTGGCTATGATTTCATGAAACGGTTACGGACTTGATAAAATAAAATCGGGCCAGGAGCCCAGTTAACTTATGAATCGGGCCAGGGGCCCAGTTAACTTGTGGATCGGGCCAGGGGCCCAGTTGACGTGTGAAATCGGGCCAGGGGCCCAGTTGTTTTCTACATGTGATTGCGGGTCGGGGACCCTAAAATGGAATTGAATAAATGTTTTCTGGTTTACATTTTATATATGTTCGCATGCTGGAATCAATAAACGGTTTTGATGATATTTCGGTTATGGCACGTTTCACGGTATTTGGGCATGAGACCCGTTTGATGAAACGTAACGATCGGTTCGGATTTTACCTACGTATACATATATGTTTTGCATGTGGATATCAATAAAATGTATTTGGTACTGCACTGTATAGATCCTTCCATATTATATTGTTTCCTCCGGATGAGGTACCCCGGAGAGGTCACGGACGTCTAGTACGTCCAGCGTCTATGACGCTAAGCATCGGGGATGCTGTACCCGAACGGGGTTCGGGGATTGAACTCGGAAATTGAGACCCGAGTGGCACGCGTAGCCTTGTGATTGTGACCTTATTGACGTCAGGGACGTCAGACATCAGGGATGTCGGATTGGAGTGTATAATGCAGTGGCTAAAATTATGGTTATGGTTTATATTATATGCCTTATGGTTCATATTATTGGATTTATGAAATAACTCTTGGATTGACTTTTGGAAATTGAAACTATGCTTTGGTTTCCGGGCTAAGGCCCTAATGGTTATTTCTAAATAAATGTGTGATCTTTGGTTTTTGGTGCATGCATATGATTTTACTGAGGGGCATAAATGTCTTATAAATGTTTTAAACAGACTTGTTTATTTTCGTCCACTCATAGCTTTTGTTTTCAATGCCCTTCAGGTTGATTCCGGATGCGACTGCAGCAGAGACTTGAGCATCGCACACCTCCTCCATCGATCCTTACGCACTCTGGAAGCCCGTTTGGGCAGTGGCAATAGGTTATCCCTTGTCTGACACCTCTTGTCAGACGGGAGCATGGCACATTCCATGGTAATCCTAGGGGGATTGGGATGGGTCGTGTCATAACATGCCGGTTCCCATAAACCGTCATGAACCATGATACCATAACAAGGGTTCATGCCGGTTCCCATAAACCGTCATGAACCTGGGAATCCATTTAAGGTTCCCTGACTTGACCTGAAATCAAAGCCGTAAAGTGACTGGGTCTCGTGCCCGAACATAGGACATCAGCTGGGCACCGTGCCCGAAATCTGAGGTCATATGCCCGAGACAAAACCAAATGGGTCTCATACCCAAGTTTATCCTTTTGAAATTCAAATCCAGTTCATTTAAATCAATACAGAAATACAGACCCGTATAAGCACCGTATAAGGCCGAAACCTCGAAATACGTGCTTATACGTAACCACATACAAATGCACCCATGGCATTACAAACAAGCATTTAAAACATATAATAAACATTTATGCATGCACTAATTTAGAAAACAAGGTTCACTCACATACCGTCCGAGCTGCCGCCTCGATTTGCGTGCCATACGGCTCCCCGAGCCGATCACCGTCACCGGGACTCCCAAACCTGTCCAAATCGTAATAGAAGGTTACTAACTACTTAATTAACCTCCCACTAAAGCTCAGTAATTTTTCCCGTATTTTTAACTATTTTTAATCCCGAACTTAAAGCTTCCGATGCCCCGAAACATATCGAGACGGTGTCCGATCGACACGAAACCAGTCCCAAAATGTTCGTTACATCGAATAGAAGATTTCGTATGTTGGAACCTTCCCCAGATTCCCTGCCACGCGCCCTCACGCGCCGCCTGAAGTGGCTGCGCGTGGGCTTCACGCGCCGCCTGAAGTGGCTGCGCGTGGGCTTCACGCGCCAGCTACAGTACCTGCTGACGTCATCGCTGACGTCATCTGATAGGTGCCACGTGTCA
Organism: Prinsepia uniflora; assembly: GCA_032719365.1. Classification (NCBI taxonomy): domain Eukaryota; kingdom Viridiplantae; phylum Streptophyta; class Magnoliopsida; order Rosales; family Rosaceae; genus Prinsepia; species Prinsepia uniflora. The sequence continues at coordinate 4,034,842 of CM064869.1, read as the reverse complement.
AGCTCCCATTAGTCCACGTCACTGTGCTGTTAGTGCCACGTGGCAGTCTGACATGTGCCACGTGTCATCACGGCACTGGTCCATGTCAGTGCCACGTGTCAGCCCCTGATTGGGCCATGTCACTAACATGTCAGTGCTGACTGTGCACTGACATGTGACACGTGTCGGCTGATGAGTGGTCCACGTCACCTGACAATCTGACAGGTGCCACATCATCATGCCACGTCACCACTTTCAACCACTTGACGGGTTGACCCGAACCTTGCAACCGGGTCGTTCAGACCCGCGGGTTGACCCGGTCGGTTCTCCACCATCCGACCACCAAAATGCCTCCTGTTTGTCCCATTTTCATCCTCTAATCCTAACCTACAGTCCTATGACCTTAAAATGGAAGAAAAACATCGAAAACCCGTACCTTCAATTCGGCCATGGCGGCCGTGACTTCTCCCGCCGTTCGCGGCTGTTCCAGGCTGTCCAACGCCTCGAAACCAATCCCAATCATCTCCTGGGATTCCTAGAAACCTTACCCAATTAATGGAATCGAGTAAAACCCATTAAAACCGAATTTCGAATTTTTGAAGTTTTCTTACCTCACGGGTTTCCCTCTGCCGTGGGCCACCGTCCAGCCTCTCAGCCCTCCGCCTCTCACACTCCTCACGATCATATTATCTCCTAGGGAATGGTGGAATGTGTGTGTGCTGTTTGGAGAAAATGAAGAAAATGGTGAAGGGGGGGGGGGGGGGGGTTTCGGGTTTTAGGAAAAACAAAGAAGAATGAAGTGATGATGAAGATGGTGAAGGATGAAGGCTAATCAGATGTGAGGGAGATGGGATGGAGGGTGTGGATTTAAAAATGAATTTGGAATGGATGGTTAGGATTAATGGTTGTTAGGTTTAATTATAAAATAATTAAAATAATAATATTTTATTATATAGATCCACCAATTGGGGGATTTAGCCAATAGGATGAGTGACACTTGTCACTCATCCATGGGACCCACCAAAATATCTGCCCAAATCAGATTTCGCCAAATCGTCCCCGTCTCGAAGTTCGTGCATAGTGAAATCGAACTTCCGTGACCTATAACTCTCCCGTTCGAAGTCTGATTTCAGCGTGCCGCCTGCCTATGGATTCGTATCGTCCTTATCTACATAACGGTCTTCGGCCCTCGGCCATCGGACCTCCCGGTCAAAAAGTCAACATTTGACCCCATTTAACCAAAATTACCAAAATGCCCCTACACTTCCGAACGTCATAACTTCCTCCTCGAACGTCGGAATTGAACGTGCCACCTGTCTATGAACTCGTGACGTTACGAACTACGTCACGGTCATCGGTCAAAGTCCATTTGACCGCCCGATTGAAAAGTCAACGTTTTGCCACCACTAGGGGCAAAACGGTCATTTCGCATCGTTCATCCGATTTCGCCCAACTAATCACGGATTAACCTCACTAATCGTGATTAGTCACTAATCTAATCATGGATTTGGGGACGGGTCGTTACACAAAGGATAACTCGAAACCTTAGTCCATTTGGGGCTTCCAGAGCGCGCCAGGATCATTGGAGAAGTGTGATGTCTCGATCTCTGCTACAGCCCGTATCCGTGATCAACCTGAAAGGTATTAAAAACCATTAAAAACTACGAGTGGGCGAAAATAAAACACATTTCAGAAAAGACATTTATACCCTTCACTAAAAAGTATGCATGTATTCGAAAACCAAGTAACTCAAACACAATAAAACCGTTTGTCCATCGAAACCCGTAAATCAAACCAAGGGGGATCTCAGCCCAAAACCAATCATGTGGGTCACTGTTGGAAACTCAGCCCAAAACCATAAATCCAAACCATGTGGGACCTCATCCCAAAACCATAAGCACAGAAATACCAATCAAACAATCCAGTTAAATATATTTTACCAATCTTTGGCATCCGATATGTCATGTCACGGTTCTAAGCTACGTGCAAGGGCACTATAGCAGGCGCATGGGTCTCACACACAGCTACTTGCGGCGGCGCATGGTCACTGTTTTCGAGGTATGGTCAACATGACTTTTAAAGTAATCGATGTAACGAATATTTTGGCACATATTTTGAGTCGATCGAACACGTTTCGATATAATTTTGCGGGTCCGAAGTGTTATGTTACATTTTAAATACGTATTTTAATCCCGAAAAATTATAGGATTTTAATATGACATTATTTGACGTGTTAGTGACCCTTAGTGGTGGTTTTTAACAAGATTTATGATTTCTGGAAATTACAGAAAAGCGCGCAGCTCGAAATTGAGCAGTTTGGACAGTGTGTGAGTGGCCTTTGTTTTATAAATTGTTATGCATGCATAGTTAAATGTTTTCCCATGATTGATTGCATGATTTGAGTTCCAATGATTGCATGATTTGAGTTACAGTGATTACATGATGATTTGATATAATGAATTGGTTATTTAATGGATTCTTTAATCGGTATTGTGGGCACGATTTACGATGAACTGTGAAAACGATATTTTGGGGTAGGCTCGAGTTTGAAAATGATATTTTGACTTGGATTATGAGTCAAGAATGATCTAATGGATTTATTTAATGATTTTCGGATGTGATCTTACGAATTTGCGTAAAAATAACATTTTGGACTTGAGACCCTGTGAAAATGATATTTTGGGCATGAGTTCCTGTTGAAAATGGTTTGACTTGGGATTGGAATCAAACGTGTGTGGTACGTCTAGATGTGCATGTACATTTCTCGGACATGCTTGAATGTTGCGAGTGCAGTCCCTGAACGTGACTCGGGTGTGCGTGAGTGTAGTCCCGAGTATGTGGTACTTCTAGATGTGCGTGTACAATTTTCGAGTTGGCCTACGCGTAGTGCTGTTGTGATGGTATGATTGATATATGTGCACTTGTGAGTAGTGTTGTTTGATTATTATGCTTGATATGTGAGTACTAGTGACGAGTACTGTTGATGAAGGTCTTTGTGACTAGTTTGATGATTTTCATGTGATTTGGCTTGAGAGCCGGTTGTTCATATGTTTTACTCTATGCATGCATGTTTTATAACTGGAGGGGAAAACGATTCATTTTTTAAACATATTTTCAAACGATGTTATTTTTTTCCACTCACACCTTTGTTATTTTATTAACCCTTTAGGCTGTCACACGAGAATCGGGGTTGATCGAGAAGTGAAGGCATGAGTGGAAATTAGTGCAGTTATCCCTTGTCTGGCAGGTGCTGAGGATAATTTCGGTACTTCAGTTGACTTGTTAGACGAGAGCAGGACCATGTACGGTTATCAAAGTCCAGTTGGGACGGGTCCTGTCAATTTTTCTCTAACTCGTCATCAAGATATCAACTTTTTAAAAAAAAAAATCAACCAAATTGAATGTCATTTAGTCATTTATATAAATCAAATAACTCAATGGTTCACCATGAAGATCTTAATTGTGACAAAAATCGTTTATTTATTTGATACATATAAATGACTAAATGGTATTCAATTTGGTTGATTTTTTACGAAGTTGATCTTTTGATGATGAGTTATGTCGACGTGACATCTGACAAAGCAACAGGCCTGTTAAAATACTACACTAGACCACTGGATAGGCCTACTAGAAGACCTCAAAGATCACACAAGGCCCATGCCTCAAAAGCCCATTACTATTCCCCTAACCTAAACCCTAGACAAATTCTATAAATAGGGAGCCACTCTCCCATTAAAGGGGACCTCTCTCTCCCTTCTCTCTAGTATCTCTCAAAGGCTCATAGTCTCATGTATATGTACAAACAATATCATCATATTATTATTAAGGAGAGGGAGGCAACACCGTGGACGTAGCCCGATTTGGGTGAACCACGTACTTTCTTGTGTCTCGTGTACGTGCGTGTCTTTACAGTCTCGTTGGTACAATTTTTGCATCAACAGTTTGGCGCCGTCTGTAGGAATCGATACAAAAGGTTATGTCGGTTCTTTTCAAATTTTCTCACCTGCTAAAACACCATGGCCACCAAGAACACCAAGAAAAACCCAGAAAATACAATATGTCCAATACACATGAAGAACCCAGGGAAATTCTCCTTTCTCGGTCGGTCGAAGCCCCTTGTGCTTCTCTCACGAAGCCTCTTTCCCACCACAAAATAAATATATATTGTAGCCTCTGCAAACCACAAATTTTGGTCCTTTAAACCCCTGTAAACTCTGCCCACCACAAACAAATAACAGTTACTTTTTAGCCTTCTGTAGGCATCTACCCACCACAAAAAAATACATATATAATCATGCTTGGTAACCTGCCCCCTGCCACTTGACCCCACCAAGATATTATCTGTCTTTATTACAACAGCTCAGACCTCTTCATCGGTCCCCACCGATGTCCCCTTGGACTCCATGTTTGGTCGGTCTCCCGATGTCCCCTCGGACTCCATGCTCGGTTGGTCTCCCGATGTCCCCTCAGACTCCATGCTCGGTCGGTCTCCCAATGTCCCCTCGGACTTCCTACTCGGTCGGTCTCCCGATGTCCCATCAGACTCCATGCTCGGTCGGTCTCCCAATGTCCCCTCGGACTCCATGCTCGGTCGGTATCCCGTTGTCCCCTCGGTTGGTCTCCCGATGTCCCCCGGACTCTCTGCTCGGTCGGTCTCCCGATGTCCCCTTGGACTCCCTGCTCGGTCGATCTCCCGATGTCCCCTCAGAATCCTTACTCGGTCGGTGTCCCGATGTACACTCGGACTTCCTACTCGGTCGGTCTCCCGATGTCCCTTCAGACCCCCTCTTCATCGGTCCACACCGATGTCCCCTCAGACTCCCTACTCGGTTGGTCATCACAATCTCAAGGCAAACAACTTAGCATGCACCAAGGAAAACCTCATAACACACCTAAATACAACCAGGTAACACTTCCAATCAGAAGCCCCTTCTGACCATCATTACATTCATGCATACATGTCACACATACATGCCCTAGTGCATACTGACATACATGCCCTCGTGCATACTGACATACATGTCACACATACATGCCCTCGCGCATACCGACATACATGTCACTCATACATGCCATCGTGCATATTGGCATACATGTCACACATACGTGCCCTCGTGCATGCCGACATACATAACACTCATCCATGTCAAGCATACATGAACTCATACATACGCTCGACACATCAACGAGCTGCTTGACACACTACCGAGCACCCACATCGGCTCAACACATACCGAGCTGCTCGACACACTACCGAGCACCCACATACTGTAACGTCCCGAAAATCCAAAGAATGTAAAATATTAAAATAATATGAAAAATGACGTTTTTACCCTTGGAGGGATATGGCTAAAAGTTGACTTTCTTTTGGAATACTTTTTGTATATTTGCCGAGGACCATTGTGTAGGTCTCGGGACATTGAATCCGTAGACAGGTGGCACGTCGAAAACGGAGCTCGGATGAAAAAGTTATGGGTCTGAGACGTTTAGGGGCAAAATGGTCATTTATGGCTTAAAGGGTAAAATGGTAATTTTAGGTAGGGGATTGATTCAAGGGTGAACTTGGCTGAATCAGCCAAGTTAGTGACTCAGGAGCTGCTTTTAGCGACAAGTGTCACTTGTTAATAACAATTAGTGGCACTTATTGCCGTTAGGATTAATTAATGAATTTGAATGGATATTAGCATATAGTTAGCACAAAACAAAGAACACATAACATCGTCTTAGACCTTGATCGATCTATTATCCCAGAGAGTGAGAGAGACTGAACATAGAACAAAAAAGGGAGAAATTGAGGGCAAGATTGAGTGAAAACTGAAAGGAATTGGACCGGGGATCACCTGAGAACAAAACCCGAAAAATCACCCAAAACTATAATTGTCGAATTTGATTTTTTAGACGGTTTCAATTGCAATTGACGTGATATTTAGCTTTCTGGGAGCTAGACGACTCGAACCAAATAGATTGGGAAGGAAATTGGTGGTGAATTGGTGAAGAACAGACGCTGCGATTTCTTTGAAATTTGGAGCATGAGTTCGATTAATTGGAGGTAAGAGTTCTTGAAATTGATTTCAAATTTGTATTTCTCATGGACATATAATGCTTCCTATGTGATTAATTGAAGAGAACAGGTCGAATTTGGGTAGTACCCGATTTAGGACCCGTTGGATATCCATGTTGAGTCGAGGGTTTGTAGGGTTTGTTTCACAAAATTAAGGTTATAGATCCCTACCATACAGAGAATAGATGAACATGAGTGAAGAAATGAACGAAATCGAGTTCGAATCGAGGGAGATTGCACCGGGTTTGATCGCGGGTTTTCGACCCGTTTATCAGGAAAACGGGGCGAGAAAGACGAACTGTAGCTGCACTATTCACGGCGCGTGGCTGGGAATTTGATCTTGGGTCCAACATACTTTTTGATGTTCTCAATGATACGGACCTATTGGCGTTGATTTCGGGTCAATCGGATATGAATTTAGAGTAGTTTTGCATACCCGAAGCGTGTAGGTTACGTTTAAATAATATTATTTTATTCCGACGATTAGGGAATCTGTACATGGGATTTGTGATAATTTAGTGATATTATATTACTTGTGTGACATGCCGGAATAGTCCAAGGACGTCGGAAGTGAACGAACAACTCGAAACTGAACAATCTGGACGGTGTGTGAGTGGACTTTTGTTTTCTACCCTAAATGCATGCATATATGTTTTAAATGCTTTATAATATGATTTGACATGATTTGGTATGATTAATGTTTCGATATGATGATTTCCGAATTTTGGGAATATTATATTATTTTATATGCTTTTGGGCACGATTTTCGAGAAAATCATAATATTGATATTTTGGGCGAAGGCCCGGGATTTGAGCTTCATTTTGACTCGGATTATGAGTCGGGAAATTGATTTGATGAAATTGAAATGCTTTTGACTATCATTTATGCTGATTGATTGATATTTATGCCTGATTTAATGAACATATTTTTATCAATCCACTATTCATACTTGATTTCATGTTTTATGATATGCATGCATGTTTGTGAAACTTGAGGGTAAGAATGTATTTTATAAATGTATTTCTAAAACTTTCTTTTTGTCCACTCACACCTTTGATGTTTTATTTGCCCTCCAGGCCAGTGCACAGGTACTGAGGCTAGTATCGAGGCAGAGGAATAAACAGACCGTTGCGTACTCAGACACTTTGCAGCATAGGATTTTGATCCCTACTTGTAAATATTACTTATGCTCTGTAAACCGGTTGACTAGTCAAACTTGTGAAGTCAACGGTCATGGACCACTGAACTATCCCTTGTCTGAAATGTTTATCGTTTGTTATGTTCTATGTATATATGTAAGGTAACTTTTGGTACTTTAAACTGATTGTCAGACGGGAGCAGGATCTTTAACGATTATCGAGGGCTAATCGGGATGGGTCTTGTCAAATTGGTACCAGAGCATTAGGTTGCGGTCTGAGTTTTGTACATTGGGTGTCTGTGTTGTTACTGATCTGTTTTACTTACAGCAAACATACCTCAATATGCCTCCGCGACGTGAGCCTCGTGCACAGCCTGGCGATGAAATGGAGGGTCCGGACGTAGAAAGAGTTCAACGTTTTGGGGCCACTAGTTTTACTGGCCAGACCAACCCAGACGAGGCCTATGAGTGGATTACGCAGTTGGAGAGGATTTTCGAGATCATGCGCTGCCCACCAGGAGACATGGTTCCCTTAGCCACGTTCATGATGAGCAGTCAGGCTTATAGATGGTGGCGCGGATTACAGCTGACGGGATTGGATGCCCGCACCCTGAGTTGGGAAGATTTTAGGCACCGTTTTCTAGATCAGTTCTATCCTTGTTCTTTTCGGATTGCCAAGGAAGTGGAGTTCCTTCAGCTGCAACAAGGAAACCTATCAGTGGCTGATTACGAGCAGAAATTCTTGAACCTAGCTAAATTTTCCCCTCTGTATGTGGCAAACGAGGAGGACAAGTGTAGAAGATTTGAGCAAGGGTTGAGAAATGAGATCCGTGGTGTTGTGACAGTCGGATCGTATGCTTCCCTGAGGGAGTTGTCTGATGCTGCCGCCAGAGTTGAGGTGACCTTGCCGGTACGACAGCAGTTTTACAGGTTTCGGACGGCGCCGAGAGCGACAGTATAAGGGAGCGCCGAGTCAGAGATGGCTGAAGAGGGGTGGTTCTAGTTCTGGATCTTCTGGTGGCACTCGTCCGAGTTATGGTAGTGGAAGCACTCCGAGATTTGGTTATCGACCTCAGGCACCATCTCAATCTAGTGGAACATCTGTGGGGTCTACTGGATGGAGTGATAGACCTAGTCGGCCTGGTACAGTAACTTGTTTTTCTTGTGGAGAGCCTGGACACATCATAAGGAACTGCCCATATCGATCGGGTAATAGTGGCACAGGTCGAGGAACAGCAAAGTAGAGTCTGAATACGGCCTCGACGTCTGATGCGACAGGTGGAAGAGGAGTTGGCAGAGGACGTGGTGGATCACGAGGACGTGGTCAGACTTCGGGACCACATGCTCGAGTGTTTGCAGTCACTCAACAGGAGGCCCGAGCAACCCCGGGAGTGGTGATAGGTATGCTTCCTATTTTTGGTCATCATGCACGTACCTTAATAGACCTGGGAGCTACCCATTCTTTTGTATCCCGAGAGTATGCATTATTAGCAGATAGAGAGATTTCCGCAATTGGTTATGAAATGGGAGTTGGTACGCCGACTGGGGATATATATGTGGTCAATCAGGTGATACGAGGTTATCCTGTGTTGATAGGGGGTGTGATTTTAGTGGCTGACCTAATATTGTTAGAGTTGTATGATTTCGATGTTATCCTTGGGATGGATTGGTTGACAACCCATCATGCCTCTATCGAGTGTTTCGATAAGAGGGTGATACTCCGGAGCCCAGGATTGCCCGAGGTGACATTTCAGGGAAATCGAGAAATGTTACCCATCAAAGTCATATCAACCCTCACGGCAGAGAAATTATTGCGGAAAGGTTTCCAGGGTTATTTGGCACATGTGATCGATGTACGGGATACCCCAATTAGGGTTGAGGACATCCCTATTGTATGTGAGTTCCCAGATGTGTTTCCTGAGGATTTACCAGGGTTACCACCGCATAGGGAGATGGAGTTCACTATTGATTTGATCCCCGGTACACGACCTATTTCCTTGCCTCCTTATCGTATGGCACCAGCTGAGCTAAGAGAATTGAAGGTGCAGTTACAAGATCTAGTAGACATGGGATTCATCCAACCAAGTGTGTCACCGTGGGGAGCCCCCGTATTATTCGTAAAGAAAAAGGAGGGCAGCTTGAGATTGTGCATGGATTATAGACAACTGAACAAAGTGACAATAAGGAATAAGTATCCTTTGCCCCGAATTGATGATTTGTTTGACCAATTGAGGGGAGCTAAGTATTTCTCGAAGATTGATCTCTGTTCTGGTTATCATCAGTTGAGGATTCGAGAAGAAGATATTCCAAAAACAGCCTTCCGGACTCGGTATGGTCATTATGAGTTTCTAGTAATGCCATTTGGGTTAACCAATGCACAGGCGGCGTTTATGGACTTGATGAACCGAGTGTTCCGGAAATATATTGATCAGTTTGTCATTGTGTTTATTGATGATATTTTGGTGTATTCAAAAAGTAAGAAGGCGCATGAGAAGCACCTGAGACTTGTGCTTGAGACTCTCAGGGAGAATCAGCTTTTTGCCAAATTGAGTAAGTGTCAATTTTGGTTAACCAGTGTGGGATTTCTGGGACATGTGATTTCTGGGACATGTGATTTCTGCGGAAGGAATTTGTGTTGATCCCCAGAAGATCGAGGCAGTGGCCAACTGGAAGCAGCCAACAACAGTAATCGAAGTGAGGAGCTTTCTGGGTTTGGCCGGTTACTACAGACGTTTTTTAGAAGGATTTTCTACGATTGCTGCCCATTTGACTCGCTTGACCAGGAAGGGAGTTAAATTCATTTGGGATGAGACTTGTGAACGGAGTTTTCAGGAATTGAAGGAACGATTGACATCCGCTCCGGTATTGGCCCTTCCAGGTGATAATGGAGAATTCGAAGTATATACTGATGCATCCTTACACGGATTGGGGTGTGTGTTAATGCAACATGGAAATGTGATTACTTATGCCTCTCGACAGTTAAAACCGCATGAACACAACTATCCTACCCATGATCTAGAACTGGCTGCAGTGGTACATGCGCTAAAGATCTGGAGACATTACTTATATGGTGAAACATGTAGACTGTTTACGGATCATAAGAGTTTGAAGTACTTTTTCACCCAGAAGGAGCTGAATGTGAGGCAGAGAAGATGGTTGGAATTGCTTAAGGACTATGATTGCACAATTGAATACCATCCAGGAAAAGCGAATGTGGTAGCTGATGCATTGAGTCGAAAATCAGCACATTCTATAGCCCATTTACAGACGATACATTTGCCCTTATTGGTTGAGCTTCGTAGGACTGGAATTATGTTGGAACTTGATAGCCAAGGTGGTTTGGTAGCTAGTTTCCAGGTGCGACCAATCCTGATTGATCAGATCATTGAAGCTCAATTTCAAGACTATGTCTTATGTATTCTCCGAATTGAAGTAGAAGCAGGGAAACAGTCAGGATTACGCAGTTAGCGAGGATGGAGCTTTAACAAAGGAGGGGAGATTATGTGTACCTGCAGATGTAGTATTGAAAAAGGTGATTCTAGAAGAAGCCCATAGTTCTGCATACGCTATGCATCCAGGAAGAACCAAAATGTATCGTACACTGTGAGAACACTATTGGTGGCCGGGTATGAAAAGAGAAATTGTTGAGTATGTGAGCAAGTGTTTAATATGTCAGCAGGTGAAAGCGGAAAGACAAAGACCTTATGGAGCACTGCAACCACTTCCTATCCCAGAATGGAAATGGGACCACATCACTATGGACTTTGTGTTTAAACTTCCGAGGACGCCCAGAGGCCACGATGGATTTTGGGTAATTGTGGACAGACTTACCAAGTCAGCACATTTCTTACCTGTGAGGGAAGTCTTTCAGATGACCCAGTACGCCAACTTATTCATTAATGAGATCATCCGATTACATGGCATACCTGCCTCCATTGTCTCGGATCGAGATCCACGATTCACCTCTAGATTTTGGCAAAGTTTACAGGAAGCCTTTGGGACGAGATTACATTTTAGTACGACATTCCACCCTCAGACAGATGGACAGTCGGAACGAACCATTCAGACCTTGGAAGATATGATGAGAGCATGTGTTCTACAATTCCAGGGTACTTTGGAGTCGCATTTGTCATTGATGGAATTCGCCTACAACAATAGTTACCAAGCAAGTATTGGGAGGGCACCTTATGAAGCCTTATATGGACGACAGTGCAGAACCCCTTTATGTTAGACGGAAGTGGGCGAGAGAAAATTGTCTAAATCCGAACTGATAGACCTGACGACCGAAAAAGTTAAACTCATCAGGGATAGACTCAAATCAACCCAGGATAGACAAAAAAGCTACGCGGACCGTCAGATTAGGGATCTTGAATTTGCAGTAGGAGATTGGGTCTTCCTGAAGTTATCCCCTTGGAAAGGCATAGTACGATTTGGCAGATGCGGGAAATTGAGCCCCAGTTTCATTGGTCCATATGAGATTGTTGAACGAATCGGTCGAGTTGCTTATAGACTCGCATTACCTTCATAGCTTTCCAGAGTTCATAATGTATTCCATGTGTCAATGCTGCGGAAATATGTGTATGATGAGTCACATGTATTAGACGAGCAGCCTATTGAGCTCAGGGAAGACCTAAGCTTTGAGGAACAACCCGTGCAGATCTTGGACCGAAAGGATAAGGTGCTTCGCCGAAAGACGATTCCCCTAGTGAAGGTTCTTTGGAGAAATCAGAACGTAGAAGAGGCTACCTGGGAACCCGAACTTCATATGCGAGAACAGTATCCGTATTTGTTTCCTTGAAATTTCGAGGACGAAATTTCCTAAGGGGGGAAGGTTGTAACGCCCCGAAAATCCAAAGAATGTAAAATATTAAAATAATATGAAAAATGACGTTTTTAGCCTTGGAGGGATGTGGCTAAAAGTTGACTTTTTGTTTGGAATACTTTTTGTATATTTTCCGAGGACCATTGTGTAGGTCTCGGGACGCTAAATCTGTAGACAGATGGCACGTCGAAAACGGAGCTCGGATGAAAAAGTTATGGGTCTGGGACGTTTAGGGGCAAAATGGTCATTTATGGCTTAAAGGGTAAAATGGTAATTTTAGGTAGGGGGATTGATTAAACGGTGAACTTGGCTGAATCAGCCAAGTTAGTGACTCAGGAGCTGCTTTTAGTGACAAGTGTCACATGTTAATAACAATTAGTGGCACTTATTGCCGTTAGGATTAATTAATGAATTTGAATGGATATTAGCATATAGTTAGCACAAAACAAAGAACACATAACATCGTCTTAGACCTTGATCGATCTATTATCCCAGAGAGTGAGAGAGACTGAACATAGAACAAAAAAGGGAGAAATTGAGGGCAAGATTGAGTGAAAACTGAAAGGAATTGGACCGGGGATCACCTGAGAACAAAACTAGAAAAATCACCCAAAACTATAATTGTCGAATTTGATTTCTTAGACGGTTTCAATTGCAATTGACGTGATATTTAGCTTTCTGGGAGCTAGATGACTCGAACCAAATAGATTGGGAAGGAAATTGGTGGTGAATTGGTGAAGAACAGACACCGCGATTTCTTTGAAATTTGGAGCATGAGTTCGATTAATTGGAGGTAAGAGTTCTTGAAATTGATTTCAAATTTGTGTTTCTCATGGACATATAATGCTACCTGTGTGATTAATTGAAGAGAACAGGTCGAATTTGGGTAGAACCCGATTTAGGACCCGTCGGATATCCATGTTGAGTCGAGGGTTTGTAGGGTTTGTTTCACAAAATTAAGGTTATAGATCCCTACCCTACAGAGAATAGATGAACATGAGTGAAGAAATGAACGAAATCGAGGTCGAATCAAGGGAGATTGCACCGGGTTTGATTGCGGGTTTTCGACCCGTTTATCAGGAAAACGGGCGAGAGAGACGAACTGTAGCTGCACTGTTCACGGCGCGTGGCTTTCACGCGCAGCCGCTTGCGGCGGCGCGTGAAGGCGCACGGCTGGGAATTTGATCTTGGGTCCAACATACTTTTTGATGTTCTCGATGATACGGACCTATTGACGTTGATTTCGGGTCAATCGAATATGAATTTAGAGTAGTTTTGCGTACCCGAAATGTGTAGGTTACGTTTAAATAATATTAGTTTATTCCGACGATTAGGGATTCTGTACATGGGATTTGTGATAATCTAGTGATATTATATTACTTGTGTGACAGGGCGGAATAGTCCCAGGACGTCTGTCAGGACACGTCCCAAATATCACCTCGATACCCGGGACGAACCCTGCTCCCGTCTAACAATCACACTTAAAGTACCAAAATAACCTCAACACAACCATAAGCATAACTATCAGACAAGGGAGAAATATAATAAAACCGTAAATCAGAGCATAGCTTATACAAAACAGGCACAAAATCCTACTAGGCTAATCTCGCAACGGAAGAACGTCGTAAGCTCTATGCCTCGGTTCCTGCCTCAACGTTCACCCCAGCGCTATCACCACGACCTGGAGGGTAAATTAAAACCAAAAAGTGTGAGTGGACTAAAGCACTAAAAGGTTTAAAACACGATTTAAGAATAAAACAGTTTAAAGAAAAGAATAAGGTTTTTCCCTCCGTTTTAAAATATGCATGCCTAACTAAGTACCAGGAAACCACAAAACAAAACAGTATAATAAGTATGTTAAGATCGTATCATAAAACCAAATCCGCAAATATCAAAGTCCGATCAAACCTGCTGGGTCTATCCGAGTCTTTAAACTCAACCAAGCCTCAAATGTAATCCGAGTCTTTAAACTCAATAAGCCTACGGGGGTAATATCTTAAATATCCGAGTCTTTAAACTCTCGAGTCTTTAAACTCAATCAGGGCTCGTCCCCCGTCCATCAGAATCCGGGTCTTTAAACTCAATATCCAGATCCAGCAAATCCAATCCAAAACCAATTCTAAAATCCATCTCCAAACCCGAATCCGAAATCACTGGTCTAATGCCCTTCCGGCATCCAGAACCGTCATTCCGAACCCAAATCCGGAAATCCACGAAATCCAATTTACAACCAAAACCGGGTTTGCCAAAATCACAGAATTCATTTATATCTCAAAGTATAGCATCAAAATCAGAAATCCAGCTTTATCTCGAAAAACGTGCGAAAACACGAAAATATCTCGAAAAACATGCAAACATATCAACCACATATAATTACCATTAAAAGCATAAGAACATACTTAAAATCATAAAACATAAATAAAAACAGCTAGGCATGCTCGTAAGAAAAGAAAGAGTCCAGTCACTAATCAGAAAGTGTCAATCGCGCTCCGTGCGCTCCTCGACCGTCTCAGGCGTCTCCCGTCCTGTCAATAGGCACCAAATAGGGTCACAAATACGTCAAATATGTTAACCCTAATTTCCCCAAATTTTCGAGAATTTATACGTAATTTAAACTTAAACCCTAAACTGTCCGAATCCTCGAACTATCCCGTAACATCGTCTGATTTACCCGATACTTGTCCCAATGGATTCCTTATGACATTTAGAACAAAAACCATGTTGGACAATTTCTCAAACTCCTCCTCACGCGCCCCCACGCACCGCCCAAAGTGGCTGCACGTGGGCCTCACGCGCCTGCTATAGTGCATCGTCTACCTCGAGTCACCCGGTTCAACTGTGTTGAACCGGCGTGACCGGTTCTCCTCCATTCTTCCACCATTTCCGTCCAATCCAATCTCAGAAGCTCCGTCCAGTTCCCTACAACCAAACCCAGTCCTAAAACATGGAAATCGAAGCCTAAAACCCATCATCTTCATCCCTGAAACAAACTGCCCGTTTGCCCTATTTTGGCCTCCGGCCACCCAAGTCATCCCCCGTCACGGCACCAACCTCAGACGACTCCTGGGACCTTCAGGAGTCTCACACTAACCACCAAAACCTTCGACTCTAACCCTAAGTCCACGACTTTTGAAAACAATCAAACGGGAAAAACAGGGGAATGGGATCTCACTTGCGATTCTTCCTCCGCCGTCTGCACCACCGTGTGCCACGGTGCTCACTGAGTCCCCTGCGGTCGTCCTAACTCCTCCTCAGCTTGGATTGAACCAAGACACGGCACAACCACCACCTCTGTCCCACGGTCTCTCTGTTTTCCCTGAAAACTCAACCTCACCACCGCCGTGTTTCTTGCACGATCTCACTCCCAAAACTCAGTCACCAACTTCCCCTCCTCTCTTTGTCACTCTCACAAACCACCAAACTCTCACCCACACTCTGAATCGATCGCAAACTCTCACTTCTTCACTCTCTGTTTTCTGTTCTTCACAGCACAAACACGATTAAATTTTGGACAATTTGTGGCCGTGTACATTGTACACAATCCTAGAACCATCTAGGCATTACCACGTGTCCCCTTCTCCATGGTCATCAGCACAAAATATCCAATCCCACTCATGCCACTTGCCCTTATCTGATTGAGCCTAAGAGAAAAAGACCAAAATGCCCCTAGGTTTAAAAATTACCATTTTGCCCTCAAACTTTCCAGACCCATAACTATTCCGTCCGACGTCCGATGACAGCGTGCCGCCTGTCGTTGTATTCAGGACGTCGAGACCTATCTAACGGTCCTCGGTCTACGTGAAAATCACAAGTCCACTAAAAAGTCAACATTTTCCCCTAATTAATCAAAATTACAGTAACGCCCTCAAACTTCCGAACTTCATAACTTTTTCTCCGATTGTCCAAACCGGACCTGCCACCTGCCCACGGACTCGTGACGTCCTATACTACGTCACGGTCAATGGTCAACACTCATCAAACCTGTAAATCAAAAAGTCAACTTTTGACACACTATTCACAAGGGTAAAATCGTCCGTTTATACAAATCTTTTACAAAATTAAATTTATACCCTTCCTAAAGGTACGGGTTGTTACAATCTACCCCCTAAATGGAATTTTGTCCCCGAAATTCAGTGAAACAAGTAAGGGCACTGTTCGCGCATTAAGGCCTCGGGTTCCCAGGTCGCTTCTTCCACCTGATGATTCCTCCGCAATACCTTAACTAAGGGAACCGTCTTCCTTCGTAAGACTTTATCTTTCCGAACCAAAATCGCTACAGGCTGCTCTTCAAAGCTCAAATCTTCCTTAAGCTCAACAGGTTGTGCTTCCAGAACATGTGAATCATCCCGTATATACTTCCGAAGCATAGATACATGGAAGACATTATGTACCTTTGCCAAGTCTGCTGGTAAAGCCAATCGATAAGCAACAGGACCAATCCGCTCCAAGATCTCATAGGGTCCAATGTAACGAGGACTCAACTTTCCTCGCCTGCCAAACCGTACGATTCCCTTCCAAGGAGATAACTTCAAGAAAACCCAGTCTCCTACTGCAAACTCCAAATCTCTGATCGTACGGTCGGCGTAACTCTTATGTCGGTCCTGTGCCGCCTTCAATCGATCTCTGATCAGTGCCACTTTTTCTTGAGTAAGGTCTACCAGCTCGGAAGTAGTCAGTCTCCTCTCACCAACCTCGGTCCAACACAATGGAGTCCGACACTGTCGCCCGTACAAAGCTTCATAAGGAGCCATCCCAATACTCTCCTGATAACTGTTATTGTAGGCGAACTCCATCAAAGGTAAATGTGACTCCCAAGTACCCTGAAATTGTAAGACACACGCTCTCATCATATCCTCGAGAATCTGGATGGTCCGCTCAGACTGTCCATCGGTCTGGGGATGAAAGGCAGTACTGAAATGCAGCTTTGTCCCAAAAGCTTCATGTAAGCTCTGCCAAAACCGGGAAGTAAACCTCGGATCTCTGTCAGATACTATCGACTCTGGAGTACCATGCAGCCGAATAATCTCATCAATAAACAACTGTGCAAACTGCGTCAACCTGAATTTCCCCCGTACTGGCAAGAAATGAGCAGACTTCGTAAGTCTATCCACGATCACCCACACGCCATCGTGTCCCTTCGGTGTCCTGGGAAGCTTGAATACAAAATCCATCGTCAGGTGATCCCATTTCCACTCGGGGATCGGAAAAGGTTGCATGGCTCCATAGGGTCTCTGCCGCTCAGCTTTCACCTGTTGACAGATCAAGCATCTACTGACATACTCCACAATCTCACATTTCAAACCTGACCACCAGTAATGCTCTCGAAGTGTACGATACATCTTGGTCCTACCAGGATGCATCGCATAGGCTGAACAGTGAGCCTCATCCAGTATCATCTTCTTCAATTCTTCGTCCTCAGGTACACACAACCGTCCATCCTTAACCAAGGCTCCATCCTCGCGAATCTCAAAGTCCTGTCTCTCTCCAGCCTCGACCTCAATCTGTATGATGCCCAATATGGGGTCCTCAAACTGAGCATCAATAACCTGATCAATCAAAACAGGTCGCACGTGGAAACTCGCTAGGAGTGCTCCCTGACCATCCACAGTCAACTCTACTCCAAGTCTACGGAGCTCAACCAATAAAGGTAACCGGACTGTCCTCAAATGCGACAAAGAACTAGCTGATTTTCTCCTCAAGGCATCGGCTACCACATTAGCCTTTCCTGGGTGATACTCAATCGTACAATCATAGTCCTTAAGCAGCTCTAACCATCGACGCTGTCTTAGATTCAATTCCTTCTGAGTAAACAGATACTTTAAGCTCTTATGGTCCGTGAAAATCCTGCACCTCTCGCCGTACAAGTAATGTCGCCAAATCTTCAGTGCATGAACCACCGCAGCCAGTTCCAAGTCATGTGTAGGGTAGTTCATCTCATGGGGTTTCAACTGCCGGGAAGCATAAGCAATCACTTTCCCGTGCTGCATCAACACACAGCCCAAACCCTGTAAAGAAGCATCACTAAAAACCTCGAACTCCCCACTGTCGTCTGGAAGGGCCAACACAGGAGCAGATGTCAACCGCCTCTTAAGCTCCTGGAAACTCTGCTCACAGTTCTCATCCCAATCAAACCGAACTCCCTTCCGAGTCAGCCATGTCAACGGAGCAGCAAGAATAGAAAAACCCTCAATAAAGCGCCGATAATAGCCTGCTAAACCCAGAAAACTCCTGATCTCTGTCACCGTCTTGGGCTGTTCCCAATTTGCTACCGCCTCAACCTTCTGAGGATCTACTCTGATGCCCTCGGCTGAAATCACATGTCCTAGAAATCCAAAATTGGTCAACCAAAACTGGCACTTGCTCAACTTCGCATACAACTGATGCTCTCTCAGGGTCTTAAGCACTATTCTCAGATGATTCTCGTGCGCCTTCGCACTCTTCGAATATACCAAGATGTCATCAATGAAGACAATCACAAAACGATCCAAGTACGACCGGAACACTCGGTTCATAAGATCCATAAAAGTTGTTGGGGCATTAGTCAATCCAAAAGGCATCACAACAAACTCATAGTGACCGTACCTGGTCCGAAAGGCCGTCTTGGGTACATCCTCCTCTTTGACCCGTAGCTGATGGTAGCCGGAGCGAAGATCAATCTTCGAAAAGTACTGTGCTTCCTTCAGTTGGTCAAACAAGTCATCAATCCGGGGTAGGGGATACTTATTCCTAATAGTTACCTTATTCAACTGTTTGTAGTCAACACACAATCTCAAACCTCCATCCTTTTTCTTGACAAACAGTACTGGAGCTCCCCAAGGTGACATACTCGGTCGAATGAATCCCATATCGACCAACTCTTGTAACTGGGCCTTAAGTTCCCTCAATTCTGCAGGTGCCATGCGATAAGGAGTCTGTGAAATAGGCTGTGTACCTGGTAAAAGATCAATCGTGAACTAGATATCTCGATGAGGTGGTAATCCTGGCAACTCCTCGAGAAAGACATCGGGAAACTCCCGCACCACTGGTATATCCTCCGCCCTCACTGGCGTAGCACGTGTATCCACCAAGTGAGCTATGTAACCCTGGCACCCTTTCCGCAACAACTTGCGAGCCTCAAGTGCCGAAATAACTCCAGTAGGGAGTGCACGCTGATCACCCTGAAACGTGGTCTCTGGTAATCCTGGACTCCAAAAGGTCACTCTCCTATCAAAACACTCGATAGAAGCATGATGTCTAGTTAACCAGTCCATACCCAGTATAACATCGAAGTCCCGTAGATCCAGCAGTAACAAGTCTGCCAATAACTCAACCTCGCCTACCATCACCGGACACTCTCTCGGAACCTGAGTCATTACCAACACCTCCCCAGTAGGTGTACACACCCCTAAAGCACAATCCAAGGTAGACACCTCTCTCTCCGTCACCAGACTACAACTCCGGGCTACAAACGAGTGGGTACCCCCGGGATCTATCAAAGCAAAAATAGTGTGACCAAGTATGGTAAGTGTACCTGTCACCACTCCCGGTGCTGATCTAGCCTCCTGCTGGGTCATAGTAAAAACTCGCGCATGCGGTCCTGATGACCGACCGCGCCCTCTAGAACTGCTCGTGGCACCACTGCCACCTCTAGGGCCTGCCGCCCCTGACACAGATGCAGTACTCCACCCAGGTTCTGCTGCACCTCGACCTGCTCCACCCTCTTGGGCTAATAACGGGCACTCTCTCCGAAAATGGCCGCGCTCCCCACAATAATAGCAGACATCTCTACCTGGTCCACCAGTCTGTCTCCCAGTAGAAGCAACAGAAGTCGCACTCGCCTGAGGAGTCGGTTGTGCTCTAGCTCCCCGAAATCCAGAGCCCTGAAAACTGTCTGGTCTGCCAAACCGGGCACCACCAGCCGATGAAGTACCACCATAGTTGCCCCGCTTCGGGGTCCTCTGACTCGACGCTCCAGGAAAAGAATGCTCATGGCGTCGCACACTGCCCGAGTACTGTGGCCGGGCAGGCAAACTGGCCTCCACTCTAACAGCAGCGTCTGACAACTCCCTGAAAGTAGCAAATGAGCCGGCTGTCACAATGGCTCTAATCTCTCCTCGAAGACCCAACTCAAACTGACGACACTTCTCAGCCTCGGTTGCCACAAATGCAGGAGCAAATCGGGACAACATCTGGAATCTCTGCTCATACTCGGCCACTGTCATGCTCCCCTATTTCAACTGAAGGAACTCCGACTCTTTGGCATCCCGAAAAGAGCGAGGATAATACTGGTCCAAAACCCGCTCCCGAAAAGTCTCCCAAGTCACGGTATGAGCGTCCCTACCTGACAACTCCAGCGTATACCACCACTCATACGCTGCGCTGTCTAGCAGAAAGGTAGCCAACAACACACGATCTCCTGGAGGACAATGCATCACCCCGAAAATCCGCTCAAGGTGGGTGATCCATCGGTGGGCTTCCTCTGGGTCTGCCCCACCACTGAACGTAGTAGCCCTGAGCCGCTGGGCTCGCTCAATCGACGCACTCTCTGCTACTTCAGGTCGTGGAGGGGGTTCACGTCTCGGAGGCATGGTCGAACGTAAAGAGGCATAGAGTTAGTAAAATAACCGAAAAACGACCTCGTTCCGACACAAATCGACAAACCTGGCTCTGATACCAATTGTCAGGACCCGTCCCAAATATCACCTCGATACCCGGGATGAACCCTGCTCCTGTCTGACAATCACACTTAAAGTACCAAAATAACCTCAACACAACCATAAGCATAACTATCAGACAAGGGAGAAATATAATACAACCGTAAATCAGAGCATAGCTTATACAAAACAGGCACAAAATCCTACTAGGCTAATCTCGCAACGGAAGAACGTCGTAAGCTCTATGCCTCGGTACCTGCCTCAACGTTCACCCCAGCGCTATCACCACGACCTGGAGGGTAAATTAAAACCAAAAAGTGTGAGTGGACTAAAGCACTAAAAGGTTTAAAACACGATTTAAGAATAAAACAGTTTAAAGAAAAGAATAAGGTTTTTCCCTCCGTTTTAAAATATGCATGCCTAACTAAGTACCAGGAAACCACAAAACAAAACAGTATAATAAGTATGCTAAGATCGTATCATAAAACCAAATCCGCAAATATCAAAGTCCGATCAAACCTGCTGGGTCTATCCGAGTCTTTAAACTCAACCAGACCTCAAATGTAATCCGAGTCTTTAAACTCAATAGGCCTACGGGGGTAATACCATAAATATCCGAGTCTTTAAACTCCCGAGTCTTTAAACTCAATCCGAGCCCGTCCCCCGTCCATCAGAATCCGGGTCTTTAAACCCAATATCCAGATCCAGCAAATCCAATCCCAAACCAATTCTAAAATCCATCTCCAAACCCGAATCCGAAATCACTAGTCTAATGCCCTTCCGGCATCCAGAACCGTCATTCTGAACCCAAATCCGGAAATCCACGAAA
This sequence comes from Prinsepia uniflora, assembly GCA_032719365.1. Lineage (NCBI taxonomy): Eukaryota > Viridiplantae > Streptophyta > Magnoliopsida > Rosales > Rosaceae > Prinsepia > Prinsepia uniflora. Next base: position 4,013,379 of record CM064869.1, on the reverse strand, counting down.
TCCAATTTAAAACCAAATTTGCCAAAATCACAGAATTCATTTATATCTCAAAGTATAGCATCAAAATCAGAAATCCAGCTATATCTCGAAAAACGTGCGAAAACCCGAAAATATCTCGAAAAACGTGCAAACATATCAACCACATATAATTACCATTAAAAGCATAAGAACATACTTAAAATCATAAAACATAAATAAAAACAGCTAGGCATACTCGTAAGAAAAGAAAGAGTCCACTCACTAATCAGAAAGTGTTAATCGCGCTCCGTGCGCTCCTCGACCGTCTCAGGTGTCTCCCGTCCTGTCAATAGGCACCAAATAGGGTCACAAATACGTCAAATATGTTAACCCTAATTTCCCCAAATTTTCGGGAATTTATACGTAATTTAAACTTAAACCCTAAACCGTCCGAATCCTCGAACTATCCCGTAACATCGTCCGATTTACCCGACACTTGTCCCAATGGATTCCTTATGACATTTAGAACAAAAACCATGTTGGAGAATTTCTCAAACACCTCCTCACGCGCCCTCACGCGCCGCCCAAAGTGGCTGCGTGTGGGCCTCACGCGCCTGCTACAGTGCATTGTCTACCTTGAGTCACCCGATTCAACTGTGTTGAACCGGCGTGACCGGTTCTCCTCCATTCTTCCACCATTTCCGTCCAATCCAATCCCAGAAGCTCCGTCCAGTTCCCTACAACCAAACCCAGTCCTAAAACATGGAAATCGAAGCCTAAAACCCATCGTCTTCATCCCTGAAACAAACTGCCTGTTTGCCCTGTTTTGGCCTCCGGCCACCCAGGTCATCCCCCGTCACGGCACCAACCTCAGACGACTCCTGGGACCTTCAGGAGTCTCACACTAACCACCAAAAACTTCGACTCTAACCCTAAGTCCACGACTTTTGAAAACAATCAAACGGGAAAAACAGGGGAATGGGATCTCACTTGCGATTCTTCCTCCGCCGTCTGTACCACCGTGTGACACGGTGTTCACTGAGTCCCCTGCGGTCGTCCTAACTCCTCCTCAGCTTGGATTGAACCAAGACACGGCACAACCACCACCTCTGTCCCACGGTCTCCCTGTTTTCCCTGAAAACTCAGCCTCACCACCGCCATGTTTCTTGCACGATCTCACTCCCAAAACTCAGTCACCAACTTCCCCTCCTCTCTTTGTCACTCTCACAAACCACCAAACTCTCACCCACACTCTGAATCGATCGCAAACTCTCACTTTTTCACTCTCTGTTTTCTGTTCTTCACAGCACAAACACGGTTAAATTTTGGACAATTTGTGGCCGTGTACATTGTACACAATCCTAGAACCATCTAGGCATTACCACGTGTCCCATTCTCCATGGTCATCAGCTCAAAATATCCAATCCCACTCATGCCACTTTCCCTTATCTGATTGGGCCTAAGAGAAAAAGACCAAAATGCCCCTAGGTTTAAAAATTACCTTTTTGCCCTCAAACTTTCCAGACCCATAACTATTTCGTCTGACGTCCGATGACAGCGTGCCGCCTGTCGTTGTATTCAGGACGTTGAGACCTATCTAACGGTCCTCGGTCTACGTGAAAATCACAAGTCCACTAAAAAGTCAACATTTTCCCCTAATTAATCAAAATTACGATAACGCCCTCAAACTTCCGAACGTCATAACTTTTTCTCCAATTGTCCAAACCGGACCTGCCACCTGCCTACGGACTTGTGACGTCCTATACTACGTCACGGTCAATGGTCAACACTCATCAAACCTATAAATCAAAAAGTCAACTTTTGACACACTATTCACAAGGGCAAAATGTCCGTTTATACAAATCTTTTATAAAATTACATTTATACCCTTCCTAAAGGTACGGATTGTTACAACGTCGGAAGTGAACGAACAACTCGAAACTGAACAATCTGGACGGTGTGTGAGTGGACTTTTGTTTTCTACCCTAAATGCATGCATATATGTTTTAAATGCTTTATAATATGATTTGACATGATTTGGTATGATTAATGTTTTGATATGATGATTTCCGGATTTTGGGAATATTATATTATTTTATATGCTTTTGGGCATGATTTTCGAGAAAATCATAATATTGATATTTTGGGCTAAGGCCCGGGATTTGAGCTTCATTTTGACTCGGATTATGAGTCGGAAAATTGATTTGATGAAATTGAAATGCTTTTGACTATCATTTATGGATTTCGTGATTATAATGGATTTGTGGAACGTGTTTTATGAAAGCTATGTTTCGGGCAGAGGCCCGGTTGAAATGTTTTATATTTGATTTGAGATATAATTGATTTAAAAATGAGATTTCTGGATTTGATGATTGTTCCACATATACCATCCTCTGTGATTTGATGGTCTTCTCCAGACGTCGTCGATCCTGGAGTAGTCACGATCCACTACCTGGAGATGAGTAGCTCTGAGGGAGGCTCAATCTCAGGAGTGTGAGATTATGATAATATCCTCCAGATGTCGTTGATCTTGGAGATGATATCACCCCAGACGTCGTTGATCCTGGGGAGGTACTCGGACATGAGACACCCGAGTTGCACGTGTTGCATTGCTATCGTGACGGATTACTTGGATATTAAGATTAAGTATTGAGGATTGGTGGTATTATGCTGATTGATTGATATTTATGCCTGATTTAATGAACATATTTTTATCAATCCACTATTCATACTTGATTTCATGTTTTATGATATGCATGCATGTTTGTGAAACTGGAGGGTAAGAATGTATTTTATAAATGTATTTCTAAAACTTTCTTTTTGTCCACTCACACTTTTGATGTTTTATTTGCCCTCCAGGCCAGTGCACAGGTACTGAGGCCAGTGCACAGGTTCTAAAACAGATCGTTGCGCACTCAGACACTTTGCAACGTAGGATTTTGATCCCTACTTATAAATATTACCTATGCTCTGTAAACCGGTTGACTAGTCAAACTTGTGAAGTCAACGGTCATGGACCACTAAACTATCCCTTGTCTGACAATGTTTATCGTTTGTTATGTTCTATGCATATATGTAAGGTTACTTTTGGTACTTTAAACTGATTGTCAGACGGGAGCAGGATCATTCACGATTATCGAGGGCTAATCGGGATGGGTCTTGTCACATACGCTCGACACATCGTCGAGCTGCTCGACACACTACCGAGCACCCACATAAGCTTAACGTGTACCGAGCCGCTCAACTACCAAACCCACTGTCAATGTTACACTCAGCCCACATGTCGACCGACACACATATGCAGCCACGCATCCCTCACCGGTAGTCAGATTCATACATGGAGTCATACTCACCGGGGGACTACCAGAGTGCAATCGCATCATCGTCAATCCACTCAGACATACAACACCCTACAAGGGCTCTTCTCTTTCGCGTCCTACCTCGACCGAGGACTTGGGGGACTGATGGTACACCGAGCGGAGCAGTGCAAAAATTCATCATTGCTCGGTCAATACACTTTACTTGAAAGTCCTCAACCGAGGCAGTCCGCCTCAGTCAAGAACTGGGGAACTTGTCGACGTGACATCTGACCAAGCAACGGGCCTGTTAAAATACTACACTAGACCACTGGATAGGCCTCCTAGAAGACCTCAAAGATCACACAAGGCTCATGCCTCAAAAGCCCATTACTATTCCCTTAACCTAAACCCTAGACAAATTCTATAAATAGGGAGCCATTCTCCCATTAAAGGGGACCTCTCTCTCCCTTCTCTCTAGTATCTCTCAAAGGCTCATAGCCTCATGTATATGTACAAACAACACCATCATATTATTATTAATGAGAGGGAGGCAACACTGTGGACGTAACCTGATTTGGGTGAACCATGTGCTTTCTTGTGTCTCGTGTGCGTGCGTGTCTTTACAGTCTCGTTGGTACAATTTTTGCATCAACAAGTTAGAAAATGAATAGGTCTGATTATGATAATTATACACACAAAATTCGATAAATCAAAAGGATGATATGAGAAGGTACTATCAAAGTGAAATGCAAATATTATCCTAAAAATAATTTACAATTTTGAGATTTAGGATGCAAGTATTATCCTAAAAATAATTTACAAATTTGAGATTTAAGAATGGAGAGATGGGATAGATACAAGCAAGAGCTTAATTCCAAACCTTCACTTGCGAATGCTGGGATTGGGACACAATTACCAAGACTCAATGTCTGGTCTCGATTCTCTTTATAATCTCCTGTTTGTAATTTTAAAGTGAGGGCTTAATCATTTGACATCGGTCTATTTATGAGCATTTTAAATACAGATAATATTTGCATCATATCATTATTAATATTTTTTGTATTATTTTTTTGATTAATCAAATAATCCGTATACATATATTATAATTGGAATTGTTAAATTCTTATATCATCATTTTAAAATCCTTTATACAAAAAAATCAACCAAATTAGAAATCATTTAACTATTTATAAGTGTAAATTAAATGGACGGTTCAACATCAAGATCTTCATTGTTATTAATATCGTTGATTTATTTGATACATATGAATAACGAGAAAACCTTCAAAGCTCTCGATTTTTTTTATAGAAATGATCATGAAATAATCATTTAGGAATGAACAGTTTTGATTATGATAGATGTGTACGAATTATTCAATATATAGAAAGAATAGGACGAGAAAATATTACCAATGTGTGACACAAACATTACCCTTTAAATAGAAAAGTATTATATATTTAATGATCATTTTTTTTAGTAATGTTATTTAGACCTCCTAGATTGACCATATTTTATGACCATTTTATGTGGCAGTTAACGTGGAATGTCATGTCATTTATTTTCATCTATATGACTACTGACATGGAATGTCATTTATTTCAATCTATTTTAATTAATTATCATTTATTTTCTTATAATTACTAAATTAAAAATTAAATTAAAAAATCTAAAAAAATTAGAAATAAAAACATATCCAAAAAACTCAACATCCCAATCGCACTAGTCCCCCTTCATCTCCTTCGTCTCAATTTCCTCCACAGCTCCGCCACTCTCCCATCCTCCATAGTCGCTGCATCATTGAAGCAACTAGCCGCTGCACCTCTCCTCTCCTATGCGTCCCAATCGCACCAGTTTCCTCTCGACCCGACCACAATACTCACGCCATTAAAGACCTATAAATACTACTCCTGGTGCTAGGCGGCAGGTTTAGTGATTCAGACAACTAGGTTCACTGGTTTTATAACTTTAATCTGTAAAAATAAAATCTTTCTTCTTCTTCTTGGATTTGTAATTTTCATTGGGATTTGTTTACTAGGTAGGTGCTTGGGAAGGGGCTTTATAGCTTGTTTCTATAAACGGGGAGTTGTAGATATTTTTGTGTTTTGTGTGTTTTCTTGCTGTGAGATTAAAGGGTTTCATTGTTGATGGGTGAAGATAGATGTTTTGAGTCTCTTACATGGTTTCCATGGCTAAGATCTGCAGGAGATTTTAATTCGAATCTGGGTTGCCACAACCCGTGAGCACCATGTTACATCATTGTCTTTCGGAACATGCATGTATAGCCTCAAGCCTTCCGGCAACTAGCTATATAAGTAGCTTATGTGCACTTGCTTGTACTCTCCGTACTCGGTCACTCATTAGTGCTCCACATGCATATGCTTTTCATTTTTGGGCTTCGGCACTTATTTACGTATTCAGACATTTATTCATGTACTTAAGCACTTGCATATGTGCTCTACACTAATTTATGTGCCCAGACACATGACATATGTGCTCCGACACGTATACAAATTAATTTGCAAAGATCCACGGGTACACTAGCCTCCCTACCTAGCTATCGGCTTGGACTTACATGCATCCCTGCAGGAAACACGGCCATAACACCCACTCCCAGCCTAGCTATCAATCAGCATTCCCTTGCTAAAATATACAAATAATAAAAAATAACAACCATATATTGTTATTCAATTTATCAATACAGGTGTCATCTTTCATAAGCTACTCTCAGTTAATAGGTGCAACTATGTAACTTCAAAAGACCAAAGGAATTGTATTACTGAGTTAACGCAAATAAGAAAGATTATCAAATAGAGGGATTTGCGCGCTAGTAACTAGTAAGCTAGGTAGCGCATACATATATATCAGCATAATACAATCACTAAATAGAAGATTTTTAAAACAACACTCATCAAGCAATTATTTATAAATCGATCCCTTTACATTTAGCCGTTTAAAACTATCCATCTAATCAGATAAACTAAAAACTGTTGCATGAAATGATCGAAAATAATGAAATACCGCATGTCGACGATCACCGAAGAGTAGGAAATACTGTGCTTCCATATCAAGTCAATCTTTCTACGAATGAATAAAAAAAGGTCATTTTTGCTTGAATTGGAATTCAAGTAAAGGGTTATAAGTGTATAGCTAGGCTCTTAGTTTCCAAGCAACGTACTCATGCGTTAATTTTGACAGTGATCTCTTTATTGAACATTGATGGGAAGATGACCTGCGATTGGTTGCTTTGCAGCTGCTTGCATCAGGCAAGCATTCTTTCACTCTTACCTCCTAGCTGGTTTTACTTGTGAATCGGGATTAGCCCGTGATTGCTTGATTTCTTTATTTGCTTTGAACACACACACACACACACAGAAGAAGAAAAATGGATAATGATTTAGGCTCACAGCACCACAAAAATCAATAGAACAGTGACCTGCACATCAGGTGTTTGTGAAAATGTCTTCTCTGTTTCTTAGAGAATTCAGAAACCTTTCTCTGAATCTTTCACTCTTTTTTCATTAAATCATTTTGTGGAGTGTGTACATTGATATACCCTCACTCACACATCACACATGGCCAGGATTGACAATCTATCTGTCAATCCTTGGCAGCCACCTGTTAAAGACAAAGAATAATCTTATGTGTAAAGCAACTCACACACATGCTCTCACATTCTCTCAATTCTGTTACTGCCTCTACAGCTCATCATCCATCACACTTTACATCTCATCACACACTTACTCACTCACTTATCAACTAGCCGTAGGTATTTAAATAAAACTAGCCGTAGAATGTTAATGTTAAACTGCAGTGCAGCTTAAACATCAACACTCCCTCTTAAGCTAGCAGCAGGTTTAACTCCTAGCTTCTCTCTTAGATAGTTAAGTCTTTCCTTTGGTAGTGCTTTAGTGAAGATATCAGCAAGTTGGTCTTCTGATTTGCAGAAGATCAAGCTGATTTTCTTGTCTTGCAAAGCATCACGGATGAAATGGAACTTCCTGTTGATGTGCCTGGTTTTCAGATGGAAAACAGGATTCTTGGCCATTGCTATGGCAGACATGTTGTCACATAACAATGGAGTTGGTTCTCCTTGTTCCTCTCCAAAGTCTTTAAGTACAAACCGTAGCCAAATAGCTTGTGAAGTTGCTTCTGCTGCACTCACATACTCAGCTTCTGCAGTGGACAAAGCAACTGTGCTCTGTTTCACAGATGCCCAGGAAAACACCCCACTGCCTAGAGTAAAAGCATAGCCTGAGGTACTCTTCATATCATCCTCAGACCCACCCCAGTCACTATCACAAAAACCTATTAGTGTAGATGCTTTTCCCTTCTCATACTCAATCCCATAAGATAGCGTTCCTTGAATATACCTCAACACTCTCTTAGCAGTTCCCAGATGCTTGTGTGTAGGTCCATGCATGAATCTGGAGAGTAGACTTGCAGCATACATGATGTCAGGCCTAGTAGCTGTCAAGTACAGAAGACTCCCCACAATTTTCCTGTACAAATGCTCATCTGCAGCTTCACTCCCATCTTCCTTTCTCAGTTTTTCTGATGGTACCAATGGTGTACTTACTGATTTGCAATCACTGAGCCCAAACTTCTCTAGGAGTGTACTAGCATACTTCCTTTGATGTATGAATATGCTGTCTTTAGACTGAATTACCCCCATGCCTAGGAAATGATGCAACAGCCCCAAATCAGTCATTTCATACTTGTTCATCATCTCATTTTTGAACTCTTGAATCAACTCAAGTGAGCTTCCTGTGTAGATTATATCATCCACATAGATTGAGACAATAAGTACCCTTCCATCCTTAGCAAACTTGATGTATAAAGTGGCTTCACTTGTGCTTCTTTTAAAATCACAGCTTAGGAAATAGGAGTCAATTTCACCATACCAAGCTCTAGGGGCTTGCTTGAGTCCATATAGTGCTTTCTTCAACTTGTAGACCTTCCCTTTATCAATTTGAACTTCGAACCCCTCAGGTTGATCAATGTAAACCTCTTCCTCCAATACTCCATTTAAGAATGCTGATTTAACATCCAATTGATAGAGTTTCCAGTTCTTGTGAGCAGCAAGGGCAATTAGGGATCTGATTGTGTCCAACCTTGCAACAGGTGCAAAAGTTTCATTGAAATCTACCCCAGGTTTCTGTGCATAACCCTTTGCTACCAATCTTGCCTTATGTTTTTCCACAGAACCATCCAGCTTTAGCTTAGTCTTGTAGATCCATCTAACACCAATGACAGGTTTGTCCATTGGTCTATCTACTAAGCACCAAGTTCCATTCTTCTGAATCATATCTATCTCAGCCTCCATAGCCTTCTTCCATGCTAGATCCTTTGCTGCTTCTTCATAGGATTCAGGTTCAACAATACACATGTGACACCTTGCATATATGTCCTGTAGACTCCTGAGATTCACAGGTGTGCCAATGGAAGAATCTTCTTCTTCTCCCTCATTCTGATTTTCCCCTTCAGACTCAGTATGACTCACAGGATCTTGTGAATCATGTCCTAAACCTTCATCTGGTTCTTGAGCCTCATCAGAACCACTGCTAATGGTGAGAAACCGTCCACTATCAGTTTTAGAAGTATCCCAATCATAAACACTTTCTTCATCAAAGATTACACTTCTAGCAACCACAATCTTGTTGGTTTGTAGATTGAACAATCTATATCCTTTTTCACAACTTCCATATCCCATGAAAATGCATTTCACACTTTTCTCATCTAGTTTCTGCCTTAGTTGATCAGCAATGTGAGAGTAGCAGATAGAGCCAAAAATTCTGAAATGCTTCACTCCTGGCCTCCTCCCACTGAATTGCTCAAATGGGGTTTTCCCATTGAGTGATCTGGTAGGACTTCTGTTTAGTAAATAAACAGCAGTGCTTACTGCTTCCCCCCAAAACCTGTGAGGAACATTTTTTCCACACATCATTGCCCTTGCCATTTCCACAACAGTCCTGTTTTTTCTTTCAGCAACCCCATTTTGCTGAGGTGAATAGGCAACAGTTAGTTGCCTCACAATCCCAGTTTCTTCACAGAAACTCTCAAACTCTTTTGAGAGATACTCTCCACCCCTGTCACTTCTTAGTCTCTTGATCTTAAAACCACTTTGTAATTCTACCATAGCTTTAAATTTCTTGAAGACATTAAGGACTCCTGACTTATGTGACAAGAAGTACAACCATCACATTCTTGTAAAATCATCAATAAAAGTCAGGAAATACTTGTTACCTCCAATAGTCTCAACTTGCATAGGACCACATACATCAGAGTGGATGAGTTCTAAAGGCTGAGTTGCCCTTAGTGCAGGTTCTGAATCAAACTGTTCAACATGCTGTTTTCCTGCAACACAGCTTGCACAGACCTGTTTCCCATCTTGTAGCTTAGGCATCCCAATCACCATATCCTTCTGTTGTAGCTTCTTAAGACTTGTGTAGTTTAGATGGCCATATCTTCTATGCCACAGTTCAGAATCTTCTGAAATTGTTGCCCTCATGGCCACTGGTTTTACACAGTCAAAGGTCATAGGAAAACACCTGTTTCTGGTCATAGGGATCTTAGCAACCCTGTGAACCAGCTCCTTGTCTTCAAATATATCCACATACTGATCTCCAAACACAAGAAAATATCCATGTTCAATCATCTGCCCAACACTAAGCAGGTTTTCCTCCAAACCTGGCAGCAACATAACATCCTTTATGTGTCTTTCTCCTTGTTTGGTCTGAATCACCAGAGTTCCCTTTCCTTCTGCCTGCACCAACTCTCCATTTCCCATTTTAACTTTGGCTTTAATGCTTCTGTCAACCTCAATTAACAGAGATTCTTGAGCAGTCATATGATTGCTACATGCACTGTCAACATACCAAACATTTTCAGTCTTCACTGAAGCTGAATTACATGCATAGAACAGATTTCCAGGTACAGGATCTTCAATTACTTCTTTTGCCATGTTCACTGACTTGGTACTCATGCACTCCTTGGCAACATGTCCAAGTTTGTTGCAATTGTAGCACTTAGGTTTAGTCTTGAACCAACATGTCCCTGAGTGCTTCCTGCCACAGTTTCTGCACTTAGGTACTGAGTTTTCTGATTTCTCAGAATGCTGATGATGTCCTAATTTCTCTCCTGTGTTAGGCTTCTGGTTCCAGCTCCTACTTTTAAAATTCTTCTTAAACTTCTCATGTGAACCTCCATGTTGTAGCTTAGGATTTATAGACCAGCTAGCAAATGCTTTGTCTACATTTCCTTCACTATGCATCTCAATTCTTTGATCAAAGGCCTTAATAGAAGCAATGACACTCTCTACATTGATTGTGTCCAAATCCCTGGTTTCTTCTATAATTGATACAATAGGATCATAAGGCTTTGTCAAACTTATTAAGATTTTCTGTGCTAATCTCTTTTCTGTTATGTTTTCACCATAAGTTCTCATCTGATTTACAATCCCAAACAGTTTTGAGATATAAACAGATAAGTTTTCATCATCCCTCATCCTTGCATATTCGAAATCACGTCTTAGGGACTGAAGTTTGACAGATCTTACCTTAGCATCTCCTCTATATTCTTGTTGCAACACATTCCAGGCTGCCTGAGCAGTCTCTTCATTCTGAATCCTTGGAAATATGTCATCTGCAACTGCATTTTGTAGCATGCTTAGAGTCTTAGCATCTTTCACAACATCCACCCGATTTAGTGGACGTGTAGGGCCTTCTTCTCCTTCTCCAGGTGTCACAGCTCCTGGGATTCCTTCTTCTATATACTTCCATAGATCATAACCTTTGAGCACAGTTTTCATCTTAATGCTCCAGGCATCGTAATTAGATCCTGTGAAGATAGGAGTTCTTAACTCTCCTCCTCCACTGTGTGTTTCAGCCATTTCTTACTTTCTTTCTTTTAAGCACTCACCTCACTTGCTTTCTTTTCACAGCCAACGTCCCAGATGCAGATCTATGCCTGCTCTGATACCATATTGAACATTGATGGGAAGATGACCTGCGATTGGTTGCTTTGCAGCTGCTTGCATCAGGTAAGCATTCTTTCACTCTTACCTCCTAGCTGGTTTTACTTGTGAATCGGGATTAGCCCGTGATTGCTTGATTTCTTTATTTGCTTTGAACACACACACACACACACACAGAAGAAGAAAAATGGATAATGATTTAGGCTCACAGCACCACAAAAATCAATAGAACAGTGACCTGCACACCAGGTGTTTGTGAAAATGTCTTCTCTGTTTCTTAGAGAATTCAGAAACCTTTCTCTGAATCTTTCACTCTTTTTTCATTAAATCATTTTGTGGAGTGTGTACATTGATATACCCTCACTCACACATCACACATGGCCAGGATTGACAATCTATCTGTCAATCCTTGGCAGCCACCTGTTAAAGACAAAGAATAATCTTATGTGTAAAGCAACTCACACACATGCTCTCACATTCTCTCAATTCTGTTACTTCCTCTACAGCTCATCATCCATCACACTTTACATCTCATCACACACTTACTCACTCACTTATCAACTAGCCGTAGGTATTTAAATAAAACTAGCCGTAGAATGTTAATGTTAAACTGCAGTGCAGCTTAAACATCAACACTCTTTCCATATCTCGATTAATATATTGCAGAGTTTTAGGTTAATTTGCAATTAATTAGTTACCTTGATTACCACCATGGTAGTGACACATTGCGTATCTCAGAATCTAAATTGCTGTCTTTCATAAAAGACTGAAAGCCCTGAAATCCATTTACATTAAATGGCAGCCGACAAAGGCCAACCTAGCTAATTAAGGGCTAGTGTTTCTCCAAGAGTAGAAAATTGTGAAACTACAAGAGTAACAAATGGGAAAAAGGGAAGAGATATTTTCAGCAAGTGTTTCCATAAGAAGCAAGCCCTTGACTTACTTTTAAGGTTCCCCAACCTCAGCAGCAAATGATCTGAGTGGTGTTTGAATAAAACTCAAGTTCAAGCTTCTTGCTCTTCTTATATATCTTTTTTAATTATATATGAAAACATGAGGAGCAAAACCCTTTTGTGAGACACGTACTCCCATATACTAATTAATCTTTCAAGCATGAACCATTCTCTTCTTCTTTTTCTTCATTTCATCTTAGTAGGCCTTGCTGCTTGTGTGGTAAAAGGAAATGATGATCACAAGGTAACATGCATGCAACTTTGTTTGTCCAGTAGTTCTAGAGTTCTTTGTATATATTATGCTTGATTGATGGCCGTTTTTATAATTATGATATATATATATATATATATATGCAGAAGTTTTACATTGTGTATTTGGGAGATCCTCTTGAGAATGAGGATTACTCTTCAGCTACCAAAACACATATGCATATCCTCTCATCTGTTAAAAGAAGGTTGGTTGTTCTTGATCACGCTCTCTCTCTCTCTCTCTCTCTCTCTCTCTATATATATATATATATATCCACCTAGCTTCACGAATCTAGGAACTTTTGCTTGATTTCTATCATTTGGTCGATGATCTTTATATGTTTATTTGCAGCTATGTTGATGCTCAAGAGTCCATGGTTTACAGCTATACGAAGAGTTTCAATGCATTCGCTGCTAAGCTTTCAAGTGATGAAGCCAAAAAATTATCAGGTATATATATATGCAATAATTAAGTTACTAAATATCAATTATTTTGATGACTCTAAAATTTAAAAAATTAAGAAATTGCACATGTTATTAATGATTCAGATTCACGATTGTAATGCAAAATATAGGGATGGACGAAGTTCTCACGGTGATCCCGAACCAATATCACAAGCTACACACAACAAAATCATGGGACTTCATTGGATTACCATTGAAAGCTAGGAGAAGTTTAAAGACCGAAAGTGACATAATTGTTGGTCTCTTCGATACAGGTTAAAAAATTAGTATATATTTATATATGTTTTCTCTTGCTTAATAATAATTATAATTTCATAAACTTATGTTGATAAAACTTATTAAATATATTTGAATTGTTGATCGATCAGGAATTACTCCCGAGTCCAAAAGCTTCAAGGGCGATGGTTTTGGTCCTCCGCCAGCAAAATGGAAAGGAACTTGTGGCCACTTTGCTAATTTCTCAGGATGCAACAAGTATACTTAATTACTTTAAGAATCACATAATTTTTGTACCTTTTGCATAATTGTGAATATTAATTACGTCAATTTGTTGCTAGTTATTACCAATATTACATAAGCTAGGGTCTTATTCTTGAATATTAATTTGTTGAAGGGCACCAATATTAAAAAATGTAAATTGACACCTACCTTTCTACCCACGCATTAAATTTTTTTCAATTTGGTCAATTATAGCAAGATCATCGGTGCACAGTACTTCAAGCTTGATGGCAATGAAGACCCAGCTGACATCTTGTCACCGGTAGACGTGGACGGCCACGGGACTCATACCACGTCGACTGCAGCCGGCAACGAAGTCCCAAATGCCAGCCTCTTTGGCCTAGCTAAGGGCACTGCACGTGGAGCAGTGCCCTCGGCGAGAGTAGCCATATACAAAGTGTGTTGGGTTAGCTCCAGCTGCGCCGACATGGACATCCTAGCCGCCTATGATGCTGCCATACACGATGGCGTCGATGTCATATCGGCTTCTATTGGTGGAGGGTCGGCAAATTATGTGAGAGATAGCATTGCAATAGGTGCATTTCATGCCATGAAGAAAGGGATCATTACTGTGGCCTCAGCTGGAAATGATGGGCCTAGTTTGGGAAGTGTTTTGAATCATGCACCATGGTTGGTGACTGTGGCAGCCAGTGGGCTTGACAGGCAGTTCATTAGCAAAGTCCATTTGGGAAATGGGAAGGATGTCTTAGTAAGTCATTTAATTTAATTTTGCTTAATCTTTTAAAAGGAAATACTTGCCATCTACTCATATTCATAAGTCAGAAACATCTTGTTCTATTCTTTCCATTTAACGAAGTCATCTTATACATATGTTCTAATTGAAATCCTTCATATCAAAATCATCATGTTTACAAATAGAAAGTATTGGTAACTATATGCTACATATGAAATGATTAAACAATCTCCAACTTAGTTTTTTTTTAACATATGATTGACTTCATTTATAATTTAGAAAACCAATAATTTTGATAACAATTAATAAAAAAATCAAAATAAAAAGGATGAAGTGAAGGGGTTCTCTATACTTAACCACAAGAGGTTGACCCAGTGATTATGACGTTCTCAAGTTTCGTAAGCTCTCGGCTAGTTATGGACTCGATTCCTTCTAGGTCATATCCTGATTATGGCTAAGGGTGCATTGCAAGGTGTGTGTGAATCTTCCTAATCTCTAATGTAAATTAGCACTTAGTTGTCAATTTTGAGATATGCGTATCAATGACAACAAAAAGGGATTTTCTATACTTAAGATGCAAGTATTATCCAATTGACCATCTTTAACATGTTCAAAATTTGGCTACCTTTCATAACTAATTTGCGAAATTAATTGAATATGTGATACTATGTGCAGGGGATTGGAGTGAACACATTCAATCCGAAAAAATACCCGTACCCTCTTGTTAGTGGGGTTGATGTAGCACAAAGCTCCCAAACCAAGGATAGTGCAAGGTACGCATATATATGATGACTTATATCATTTCCAAGATCCATGATTGATCACGCGACATATATAACAGGTACTGCGCGCAAGATTCTTTGGACCCTAAAAAGGTAAATGGAAAGCTTGTTTTTTGCAAGCTTGTATATCGGGGAACAGATTCTGTTGTTAAAGGAATTGGCGGGGTTGGAACCATTCTTGAAAGCGATCAGTATGTTGATGCTGCTAGAATATTCATGGCCCCAGGAACCATAGTCAATTCTACACTTGGAGAAATCGTTGATAACTATATACACTCAACTAGGTAATCACTAAAGAGGGAATTGTGATTTTGCTCATCTTCCGTTAAATTTGTTTTGATGAAATTAAGAGTCTTTTATGGGGTTTAGCCTTTAGCTAGCGGTTTATAAAGTTTTGTGGAGGGTGCTGGAGGGGTTTTTAGGGAGAAATGGTGGTGATCAGAAAGCTTATGTCCCAAGGTTTAGTCCTCTGGTTTTAGGGGAGGATTCTAAAATTGAATTTTTGGTTAACGGTTGACACATGGGTTTTATCTCCCGTCAAAAATCAGTTTATTATTTATACTTGGATGGAGGGAATTTTTGGAATTTAAAGTTTTTGTGTCATACGGGGCAGGCCCTTTTACGAGTATCAGCAGTGATACTTTTACAAAGTAAACAAGTAGCTAATTATTTTTACCGTGTAATTGTAGATCAGCATCAGCAGTGATATACAAGTCTCAAGAAACAAACAGAAGTGCCCCATTTATTGCTTCATTCTCATCCCGTGGTCCAAATCCGGGATCGCAACGCATTCTCAAGGTATCGATGTATTTGGTTCAAATTCGAAGTTTAAGACTTGTAATTGAAAATTTATGAACCACGGACATATATATGTAATGCAGCCGGATATTGCAGCGCCAGGAATCGACATCTTGGCGTCTTACACGCTTAGGAAGTCACTCACTGGATTGCCAGGTGACACACAATTTTCAGAATTCACGCTCATGTCTGGAACTTCCATGGCATGCCCACATGTTGCTGGAGTAGCAGCATATGTGAAGTCATTCCACCCCAAATGGTCACCAGCCGCAATCAGATCTGCCATCTTGACAACAGGTAGTAATTAATAACTAGACAAATTTATCGTTTACGAATACAATAGGACCACCAAGTATGTGGTTTACAAATATAATCTATAAATGTGCATTATACTGAAAAATTACCATTCAATATGCTTGTGAAGCAAGCTAGCGCAATATATGTATATATACAAAAGCAATCCCCGAACATGCCTTTAACAGTCCTCAAATTCGCTCCCATGATTTATAGTGATGCTCACTCAATTTCATCATGGATCGACTTCACTGTGATTACAATGTTAAAATTTTGATGAAGCAAAACCGATGAGCCAGAGGGTGAACAGGGAAGCAGAATTTGCGTATGGTGTTGGTCAAGTGAACCCAAGGAAGGCTGTGAACCCGGGCCTAATCTACGACACGGATGAGATGTCGTATATTCAGTTTCTGTGCCATGAAGGGTACGAAGGGTCTTCATTAGCCCCTTTAGTTGGCTCCAAGTCCATAATAAATTGCTCCTCATTGCTTCCTGGCCAAGGCTATGATGCTCTCAACTATCCCACCATGCAACTTACCTTGACAAGCAACAAGCAACCCACAGTTGGTGTTTTTACGAGAATTGTGACCAACGTGGGACCTGCTAAAAGCACCTACAATGCCACCACTAGGGCACCAAAAGGAGTTGAAATCACTGTGAAGCCAATGAGCCTGTCTTTCACTAGCATCTTGGAGAAGAAGACCTTCCAAGTTATCGTGAAAGCGAATCCGATGACCAGTATGAAGATGGTGTCTGGCTCCCTCGGGTGGAAGAGCTCGCGGTACACGGTGAGGAGCCCCATTGTTATTTACAGTCCTTGAAGAGCTTGCTTGGACTTGAAGGTACCTAGTATATAGGAGAACTAATCAATGAAGGACCTAGTCCAAGAACAACGCTCTATCTCATGTAATTGAATTAAAAAAATAAAATGGATATGGATAGGAATTTGTCGGGCTCTATTGGAGATGTGATTCAAACACTCAATCTCTTTTCAAAAGGATTCGTATGACTTGAGTTACTCATGTCATGTGTGTAAATTAGTTTAATTACTAGGTACTTTTTCGAATTTTTTCTTCTAACCTTTGGAAGGGCATGGAATTTGTCGGGCTCTATTGGAGATGTGATTTAAGCACTCTTTAATCTCTTTCAAAAGGATTCATATGACTTGAGTTACTCATGTCACGTGTGTAAATTAGTTCAATTACTAGGTACTTCTCACCTTTGGAAAGATCATTTTATTGTAGTGAATAGTTATGGTTCAATATAAATGTTCCTCAACGTGTAAGAGCCCTATAATCACATCCATTGGAATATGATATCCATATAAAGTTACTCCCTCCCACACTAAATTAGCACTCATATCCCACAGATCCTCTCTCTTTGTTAAGGCCAAGTCAAAGTATACAAAAAAAATTCTCTTCAATAGTAAGAGTGCTCACATTCCGCCACTAAATTAGCACAGCATGTTATGTGGTAATTGACGTGTTGCTTAACAATTGTCACATAAGGTGATCAGCCAAAAATAATATATTGCAGGTTGCTTAAGAGGTTAATGTTGCCCACAAAACATTTCTCAATTCAATACAAGTTGAATTTCGTAACTTCAGCTTAATTAACCTAATGGCTTAATGGGTCCTTAGTAGGATGTTCTGTGGTGCACCTAATGCACTGGGTTTTTCAACAGCTGAATTGTGAGGACTAAAGAATCTTCAAACAGTTGGCCTTGTAGCATATTTGAGCTGTGCTTGAAATTTCAGCCATGCTGTTTCTGCAATTTTGGAACTTTGTTTGCCAACCAGGCCAGAATGCCAAAAACCCACCAGGGGAAATAACTGGGGAGCTCCAATCAGCGAAATCCTTCATGCATTAACAAGCTTTGGCTGTCCAGTTGCTGGATTCACCACTAATCGAAGACCAAGTCGAGCAAAATCTGGCAAATCAACAGACCCTTGAAGCTCCAAGTTAGCCACAACCTGTTTATTTTCTTCATTCCCTTCCAACAGGTTCCTGACAGACCAAATTCCCCACTCCCTTAAGAACGGATTGTCTTCATCAACACCACACTGTTGCAAGAGCAGAAGAATCCCATCTTTTTGCCTAATCTCATCTTGTACAAGCTTCCTTCCATATGTGCAATTCCCAATGGTGGCAACTATATCTCTCCGAAATCCTTTGTAAGGGCAGGGTTTTAAAGACAATGAGTTTGTTCCATCTTGGTCTTGACCATGTTTGATGGCTTTCCTCACTATTTCTGGCGGCTCAAGATCTCTAAGCAAATGTAAAAGCAATTCTATGAGACCATGGGATAGCAAAACATCCACAGCATCCCCCATGTCCTCGTTGGAGCCTTTTACAGTCCTCTGAGCACATATATCTCTCAGAATTGTGAGTGAGTATCCTAAAACATCTATCATAATAGAGCCTGTTGGAAGTCCTGACTTGCCTCTTGTGGCATATTTAAGAACCCCAATAGATTTCTTCAAAATCCCATAAACACACAAAGCAAACTCAGTGGGGACAGTAATCTCTGCAAGTCGCTCATTCAAGATGCTGGATATGATTCTCAAGAAAAAAGCTTGCTCTGTTGAGAAAATGTCTTCTCGAAACTCAGTATCATCACCATTCGCAAGAGCACCAAACCCAGAGCCTAAATTGGAGAAAAGTGACTGGAAGTAAGGTCCTTCTAAGCATATTCTTGAAAGAAGCAACTTGAACCAATCTTCTCTAAAATCAACTGGCAACACACCGAAAAGTTAAAAGGCACAAGTCAGTGGAGAAGCTCAATGAAGCTAATGTAGATGAAACGAGTGAAATAAATGTAAAACACAAAAGAAAAAAGACACAAAATTACCTACAGCAGTAGTCTTCACAATCTCTTTCAAAATATTTATACCACAATCACCGCAAAGCTCCTCAAAAAGTTGAGGGCTTCCATCACAACAAGCATAGATAACCATGCACAATGGATCACAAGTTTCCCTGCTCCGAACTCTTGCAAGAGCAACAAATTCTTTTGGAAAAAGCTGCTGCCAACTTTCAGCCTGATGTCTTTCTCCAGCCAACGAAACATTAGCAAGAACTTGCAACCCCATACGAATGATCTCAGAATCTGGCTCCGAATACAGATTAGCAGAGTTGAAAACATTGGACATGATTGCGACACCATTTTGTTCAACAAAGAAGTTCTGATTTGCAATCTCTCCGGCACAAAGATTTCTTAGAAGCTTTAATGACAATGTGAGAAGATGGCGACCCGAGGGGTAAGGGAGAGATTGTACAAGCTGGAGGACTGTGGGAAGAATATTCTTAGAGGTAAGGTCTGCACGGCCATTCGCTGTTCTACAAACTTGTATTAAATTTTCCAATGAATTTATCAGAGTAGATGAATTCGACACACTTAAAAGTGTCCGGAGAATATGTTCAGGTACAAAGCAATCTTGCAAAGCAGTATTGTCCATTACAAAACCTAATTCACTTCACTGAAAATTAAACCAGAAAGATCACAACTTTCAATGACTGAATTGGTGATTAGAACAATGTGGTTTGAAAAAAAAATCTAATTTACCTTACACGAAGCAAATTAAAGTCCCAACTTAAAACATGGCACCCCCAATTTTACAAATACCTGGTTGCTGATTGCTAGTTGCTTCAATTTGTGGGTTTGGTTCACCTGATTTGTGGTGAAAAACAGCTTAGCAAGGCAAGTGGTGTGGAGACAAGCTCACAAGAATCCTGCAAATAAAAAGAGGAGACTCAATTCTCGAAATTGAAGAAAAAAAAGATGATGGCGAGGGTTTGAATGGGTTACCTGATCGGACGACACTGAGGTGGCTGTCTGCAATCAAAGGATGGCGAGGGTTTAGGACCTTTAGGTTTAGCCCAGCAATGGTTTGTTTATTTTTTTTTTGTTTCTGATTTATTATTCATAATATTGTTATACTATTTTGCCCTTAGTACCATTTTTATTCTCATATTACCGAAGGAGAAATTTTCACTTACCGAATGGAAAATTTTCACTTCGAAGGGGGCCTGAATGGTAAATAGACCTCTCCTGGGCAATCTGAATCCCACCGTTATATGCGATGTACTGTATATCATTGTTGCCTCTCTCTCTCCCTCTCTCTCTCTCTCTCTCTCCTACTCGACCTCCTCGTTCCTTCTGGGAGCTTTCTCTCTCGCGTTCTAGGTCACTCCGACCTAACCCACCATCTTCTATTTTCCCTTCTGCCTCGGATCCCACTCAACGTCTTGTCCCATTCGCAGGTTACTACTTTTCATTTTCGTTCGTGAATATTTTCTAGGATTTTTTTTAGCATATGAATGTGTTGCTATTGATCTTATACATCCCTTTATTGTATGCTCAAATATGAACTATCTGATTCTTAAGTTCTATCTCTGTTATGTGCTTATCATTCCATTGATTTATGTTTAGCATACTTCAATTGAACCCAATATTCATTGTACTTTTTTTTCTGGGGGAAGTATATTCCTAATTTTATATGGTTTTTGTGCTGTGCGTACTTTTTTATTATCAATCAGATTTCTCTTGTGCTTCTAGCGATGAATGTTTTCTGTGTTCTCATGCAATTTTTTTTTGGAAGACAAAAAAATTAGATGATTTTTTTCCAAAAACACAAATTTAAAGGAATGGAGGATTGTTCTGAGTGGACTGACTTATATATGCTTAACTTATCACTTAATTGGTATATGGCTTAGGAATTTTCCTTTAACAAATTCTAGGGGAATATCCTTTTGAAGATAAAGAGATGAAAACTTATTCAGCAAGATCTAAACCAGAAAAAAAAGATTGCTATTTCAATTAATTTCTTATGATACATTTGAAGGATTCATTATTCAATGATCCTAAGTCAGAGGCCTTCTTGTTTTAAATTAACAGGATCTGAAACGCTCGTCTTTTCTTGTCCCTTAGACATTTACAAGCACCCAAATTCGTGTGCTAAGCTCAAAGAAAAGCAATGGCAACATTGGATTCAGACGTGCCAATGGTTCCAGTTGGTGAGGCTTCAAGCAGTGCAGGTGCTTCGAGCAAGAAGCCCAAGCGATTCGAGATCAAGAAGTGGAATGCTGTTGCTCTTTGGGCCTGGGGTAACCCATTCAAACCCTAATCTTAGTTCCTCTGATTTTCTTTAAATTGGGTATTTGAGTCGTGTACTTATGTTGTTTTGTTTGTTATATGCAGATATTGTTGTTGATAATTGTGCCATTTGCAGGAACCATATAATGGATCTCTGTGGGTGATTTTTAAAATTTCATTTCTTTTCATTTTTCTTCATGCTTTCTTATTGATTTATGAATCATATTTTTGCTCTGGTGATGATTAGGCATTGAGTGCCAAGCGAACCAGGCAAGCGCCACAAGTGAGGAGTGTACAGTTGCTTGGGGTATGTATGCTTAAGATTTTGTAATATATGTGCTAATATTTTTGCTTTGCTTTCTAGGCCCTTGATACTGATTCAATCTATAGTATAGAAGCTTTCGTAGACCACATTTCTGCTCAATAGGAGCACCATGTACTTTATAATTCTCTGTTGAAGGTTTAATAAAGGTGAAGAAAACAATCAAGTCAATTACTTTCTTTCACACTGCACCTGAGGTCATGCGCATATTTACATTGTGATAATCAAATTACACATCTAATGGTATAGTATGACTAATCATCATATTTCTTCAAAATTAGCTTGCATGAAATCCTTCTATTGATGTGCTTTCTCTGCAACTTTAAACAGCATTTTATTTTGTTTGCACCACTTACGCACCGCACTGATCTCTGTTTTTCATTGTAAGATACCATCTGTTAATTCTTGAATTGGAAATTATAGTTTCTTTCAGTGTGTGACACCTCCTCAGTTTTTTCTAGTTTTTGAATGATCATAGCTGTATTTAGCGCTAAGCTTGCCATTCATTAACTGGCCATTTGTGTCTTTGCAGGTGTTTGCAACCATGCATTTCACTTCCACTGCATCAGCCGATGGCTCAAGACCCGTCAAGTCTGCCCATTAGGTATGAGCATGCCTTAATCATTCCCTTCTTAGTCTCATATTAAATTCTTTCTCCACGGGGATGTTCTCTTATACAACATTGTTGTTTTTGTTTTTCCTCCAAATTTTGTTGTGGCTGTCTTGTCATACCCAGATAACAGCGAATGGGAGTTTCAGAAGTATGGTCATTAGAATCTTCATGTGGGTGAGTGCTGGATCTTCCCAGTACTTTGGATCTTCTCCGAACTTCCTGCTATGGCAATGTCGATGAGGGTCTGAACCTCCTTGTGTCTATTTGATCCTTCTACTTAGTTATTTCAACTGGAGCCCTTATATATGTTGTCAGCTGCCCAGGTGTCTGATTGTGAAATCCCAAACATCCAAAATCTTGGTATTAGGATTTTGATTAAGCTGTTAATCACAACTTTTCAGCTAAATCTTGCTTCCCCACATGCTTATTTTTCGATAAATCCAAAATCGACTTTCATCCGTCGTTTGATGGAACTCAAAAGCATTTTCCGAGGAGCATTTGTCTCAGGTGTTTCTCAAGCAATGTTTTTATGAAAATCTTGACATGTTTATAAAAATTGAATAATTAATTATAAATAATGGTTACAAGTGTAATCTCAACTTTCAAAATAAGAGTATTGATTTGGAGATGAGAAATGCGAAGAATGAATGAATGAAATGGAAATTCCTCCAAATATTTTTTAATGGACAATTCTTTATCTGATTCTCTTTGAGCAATAAAACGCGTTGTTGCTGCCGACAACGAAAATCACACCAATCGGTACGTCAAATTTTCAAATCCCTCGTCAATTAATTCATGGGATCTTTACTGCAATTTTATGTGCCAAAGATTTTACCTGAATTTGGGATTTACTTTTTGGTTGTGCGAACAGAAGGTTATTGTTTCATTTCAAAAAAATTTATGAACATTTTCTTTTTGGTGCTTTCTTGATCGTAGTTATGTTTGATTTTTTTTTTTTTTGTCTCTGATATGCAAGTAAGCTATAATGATTTATGTGACTGTATTTTAATTCAATTTTGACATCTATTTGAATGGTGAGAAAATTAGGAAAATGACTAAGCAATCAAAATTTTGATCATATACTTAAATCACCTCAATGTGATACCGTTGGGTTCCCCTGAGAGCAGACAACACCGCTGCATCAAAATCCCTACGGCCACCAACTCCTCTAATTCCTCCTTTTCCGTCCCAATCGCCGTACGTAACCCCCGATTTTGGTACCCTTTAATCCTAGCCACCTTCTCGGTCACAGAGCATCCACAGCATCATTGTCCCTTGAAGTGGCCACCGCATCTTGCCGTTCTTCTCCGTGTACTTTTTGTTGCATGTTATAATATATGCTTACTTATTCATTAGAGTCGGTGGCGGATTCTACATTTTTTTTTCGGGAAGATCACCACTTAAAAAGATACCAGCTATTACTAATGTAACAATTTGGAATTTCAGAAAAAGTAATTTTTTAAATTTAAAAAAGAAATTGACGATTTTGCCCTCATAAGTCAAAAGTTGATTTTTACCTCTAGTACTTTTTGGACTTTCTAAGAACCGTTGCGTAGGTCTCGAAGTTCTCAATCCGTAAACAGACAGAATGTTGAAATTGGATATTGTAGGGGCACTTTGGTAATTTTGGTAATAGGGGCATTTTGGTAATTTAAAAAATGGAGATATTTTGTGATATGACAAGTGTTCATTCTTATCTCTTTCCCTCCCTTATCTCGTGTGTGTGATGTGTTTAAAAACCAAAACCCATGACCAAATTGTGGATCACCAAACTGTTTCGAGGTTTCCCAGCTTGAAACCAAGCACTCTAACAACTTTACTTAAGTCTCTACGATCATCTTGAATTAGAAACCTTAAGGTGTGGACACGGGATAAGTTGGGAATGGAAGCTTGAAGTTTGGTCGAAATCCGTGGAATCAAACTGTGTTTTTTAGGTGAGTTTGAAGTGTTTTTTAGGTGGGTTTTCTGTGTTTTGAGGTTATATGAATGTTCCTAGGATGGAGGGTTAAAGCGTAAGAAAATGACGTAAAATAGACGAGTTAAAACCGAATCAACTCGTCGGGTCGGGGAACCCGAATTGCAGGAAATAGGTCAACTAGTACGTGAGGCCCACACGCATAGAGCATGAGCGGTGCGTGGGGCCACGTGGCTCACCATCTTGGTTTCTGGTTGACATGACTTTTATAGTATTCGATGTTACAGACACTTTGGCGTAGGTTACGAGTCAAACGGACATCGTCTTAGGGTAATTTTGGGTGTTTAAAACTTTATGTTTAGGTTTTTAATTCGTATTTTAATCCAACAAATTAGGGCACTTTAATGTTAGATTATTTGAGACGTTAGTAACCCTCAATTATTATATTTGACAGGCGACATGGCTCTCGAAACTTCGAAGGAGCGTATAACTCGGAATCAAACTGCAAGGACGGTATGTGAGTGAATTTTATTTTAGTACTTCTAGGGCATACATATTAAACTATTTTCCATGCTTTTTGCCATTATATGACTTGAAATGATTGCAGTGATTTGAATAATGATTTCTAAATGATTATTTGATGATTTTATGGAATTATTGATTGGTTCTAGACACGTGTTTGACGGTTGTTTTGTGAAAACAGTGTTTTTGTTTCAGACCAGGTTTTGAATTGGTATTAATTCAAGAATTTGTGTTAAATGAGTTTACTTGGGTTTATGAACTGTTTATCCACAATAGTTATCCTTATATGATACTGGTACATGTATGAATGGTACGTGAGTGTAGTTCTCGAACATGATGCAGATGGTGCGTAAATGAAGTTCCCGATGATACTATTACAATCTAGATGGTGTTTAAGTGCAGTTCCCAGAGTGTCCCGATGGTGCGTGAATGCAGTTCTCGGACTTGACTCAGATGGTGCTAAGTGCAGTTTCCGAGTTAGCCTACACGTAGTGCTGTTGTTCATCGCAACTAGTATTTGAGTTTGAGGATTGGTTATGCATGGTTATAATGCTTTTGTGATTTAATCCATAAATTATGTTCATTGTTTTTGTGGCGAATTCCCAGACGACCAAAGCTTAGGGGTGTTGTTATTGTTATTGTGATTGTTCCCAAGCAGCCAAAGTTCGGAATGTTTCGAGACAGATGATGCTCATGGGAGTTCATTGTTGATTGGCTTTTGATTGGTTATGGATATTGGTGTCCAAGTTTTATTACATGATTTTATAAACGTAGATTTCGGAAAATGTGGGCCACGAGCTTTGTTGCATATTATGATTATGGGTCTCACAATTGATGTGGTTTGATTGATTTGAAATCCTATTATTAATATTTTATTCTATATATGCATGTTTTATAAAATTTGAGTGTAAAAGTTTATTTTTCGAGATGTGTTTTTAAAAATTTATTTTTGTCCACTCACACTTTTTTATAGTTTTGATAACCCTCCAAGTCATTGCACGAAAATTAAGGCTGATCAAGAGGCGGATGTATGAGTGGTAAATCAATATGAGTATCCCTGATCTGACAAATGTTGAGGATAGTTTCAGACTTTTGGTTGTTTGCTAGAAGGGAGCAAGACCGGACATGATTATTAAAACATTTTAGGAACAGGTCCTGTCAATTAATGTTCTGATTTTATATGGTTAGTAAATGTACCCCGGAAATTCGAGGATTTCAATATTGTACTTTAATGTGTAATTTGACGCTTTTACCCTTGTTATGGGTATGGCCAATTGTTGACTTTTTGATTGATGAATTAAACGGACTTTGACATATGACCGTGACGTAGTTCGGGACGTCACGAGTTCATAGACAGGTGGCACGTCCATTTCGGACGATCAGGGAAAAAGTTATGACTATCGGAAGTTCAGGGGCATTACCGTAATTTGGACTTTCGGGGGAAAATGTTGACTTTTCTTTTGGCAACTAATTTTCAGTTGACTCAGGGACCGTCAGGTAGGCCTCGACGTCCTGAGTCCGTAGACAGGCGGCACACCGAAATCGGACCTCGTACGGGGAAGTTATGGTCAGAAACGTGAAATCGGGAGGTTCGTGTCTCGGTTTTCGTGTCGAATATTATATTCTAAAATTCTGATTGAAGGACACCTGGTGACTACCCATTGGCTAGATTGGATCAGATCCACTAAGGGATTAATTAGCATTTAAACCTACTTTTAATTTCAGCCCTTGGATCTGAAATCCCTTGATCTGATCTCAGCCTTTGATCTCATTCTGAGATTCAATCCTGGCCCTTGATTCTTGTTCCTGTTCAGTATTAAAAATCATGGAATCATGCACCCATGTGTCCATTCTCACAAACCGTTTGTGCGATTTCTCCTTGGAACCAGCTCATCAGCCATCACCACTCAACCCCACACCTCAGACAACCAGCAGCCACCTTCCTGACGCCGGCTACCGCTCCACGGCCACCCTGCACGGCCGGCATTCCCTCAAACCCGAGAAGGAAACCCGAGCAGCCCAAGTCACCAAACCATCCAAACCTTCAATCTGGGACTTGAACCAACGTACGGTTGGGATCACCGTGACGACGGGACGACGAGGAACTAACCTTGACGAGGTACGGCGGCGACACGGCGGCGATATGACGATAAACCCGTGAGTTGCCGTTTTCCTTCCCTGCTTCGACCCGTCTGTGTTTGACGTTAACTTTGTTGGATGATTGTTAGGACACATCTAGGAGACCTTGACGACCAATTTGGACCCAGGACGGGACTGGAAAACCGTCGACTCGCCGGAGAGGATAACCAGAACCGGCAACCAAACTCCCCGTCGATTTTCAGGTAATCTCTTAGACCTAAAACCTAATTCTATTTACACAGAACCATTCTAGGGATTAAGACGAGTAGTTAGGAATCAAACTGGACAAAAATGACTGAGAAATGATGAAATGGTAACTGGGTCATGATCGCGGGTCTGATCGACCCGAGTTACAGGAATACGGGTCAACCCGTCTGAGGACAGCGGTGCTGACGTGGCACCCTGTCAGACTGTCAGGTGACGTGGACCAACCGTGAGCCGACACGTGTCACATGTCAGTGCACAGTCAGCACTGACATGTCAGTGACGTGGCCCAATCAGGGACTGCCATGTGTCACTGACATGTCAGTGACGTGGACCAGTTCCGTGCTGACACGTGGCACATGTCAGATCTGACACGTGGCCTGACAGATCAGTGAGGTGGACCAATTGGATGTCGACACGTGGCACCTGTCAGATGACGTCAGCATGACGTCATGCTGACGTCAGCAGGGACTGTTCCTGCGTTGACCGACGCGTTGCCTGGCGCGTGTGGGCGCGTGTGAACAGTACTTTTGGTGGGACCACCACCATTCTTTAGGTTTCGACGATCCGAATCCAATGGCGGTGGTTTCGGGTCGATCAGAGATCATTAAGTTGGTCAAAATGAGGTTTATTGCTTTGGAAAGCGCGTTTGGGCGGCTTTCCCGGGCCGGTTTCGGCCTAGGCTTTCATGGTTGAATGTTGGGGGTTTAAATTGACCTTTACGAATACTTTGGACTTGACAGGGATTGTACATTTGTACCAGGACGAGGGTATACGTTCGGTTTCTAGCAGGATTGTACTGTGAGTGGGCCATTTTCTTAAACCCTTGCGTGCATAAATGTTTTCTGGTTTATTATACTTATTCACATGCTAAAAACAATAATGGTTTTGATAATATGGAAAATATGGTTATGGCACGTTTCACGGTATTCGGGCTTGAGACCCGTCCGATGAAACTTAATGATTGGTTCGGATTCTATCTATGTATATATATGCTTGCATGTGGATGTCAATAAAATGTATTTGGTACTGCACTGTATAGATCCTTCCATATTATATTGTCTCCTCCGGATGAGGTATCCCGGAGAGGTCACGGACGTCTAGAACGTCCAGCGTCTACGACGCTAAGCATCGGGGATGCTGTAACCGAACAGGGTTCGGGGATAGAACTCGGAATTGAGACCCGAGTGGCACGCGTAGCCTTGTGATTGTGACCTTATTGGACGTCAGGGACGTCAGACATCTGGGATGTCGGGATTGGAGTGTATAGTGCAGTAGCTAAAATTATGGTTATGGTTTTATTACATGCCTTATGATTCATATTATATTATTTATGATTTTAAAGGATGCTGCATGCATGTTTGGAAAACGGAGGGGTAAATTATATGTTTCACTTTTCAAATGATTTTATAAACTTGAGTTCGGTCCACTCACCCTTAATGTTTTTGGTAACCCCTCCAGGTCGTGAAACTGAGGTAGAGGAGGAACCTGAGGATGAGGCATAGATCTACTTCTGCGTACCTGATCCCCTGTTGGGTGGTGTACCCGCAGGTTTACTTTAGAGTCGTGCTCGCAACTAGTAATTTTGGATTTCATCCCTTGTCTGACATTCGTTTAATTCGGATTTGATGTATGACTTTAATTTGGTTATTTATGCATTTAAATGTTTTAAGGTTAAAATTGGTATGAATTATTGGGTGTCAGACGGGAGCAGAGCACGTCCCCTTGTGGTCCCTGTGGGATCGGGGCGGGTCCTGTCAGCTTGGTATCAAAGCATTAGGTTGTGGTCAGTACTAGGGTATGGTCAGCATGCTAGACTAGCGATTAGTACTAGTTACTTTTCGACTTTTAAGAATATTGTTTCTGATCTATGCCTCTTGACAGTTGGTTATGCCTCCTAGGAGAATTCCTCATACACGAACCGACGAGGATCTGGAAAGGGAGATGGAATGCGCGAGCATTGAAAGGGCTCAACGGTTGGGAGCCACTCCTTTCTGCGGGGGATCAAACCCCGAGGATGCTCATGATTGGATCACCAAGTGGGAGAGGATCTTCACGGTGATGCACTGCCCTCCGGGCGAACGGGTAACTCTGGCGGCCTTCTTGCTGGAAGGAGGAGCCTACCAGTGGTGGCACGGACTCGAAATGTCTGGGTGGTCTGTCCATACCACTACTTGGGAAGCTTTCCGTTCCAGATTTCTGGACCAGTACTACCCGCGATCCTTTCGGGTGGCGCGGGAGGCGGAATTCCTGCGGCTGGAGCAGGGTGACATGTCCGTTGCAGACTACGAGCAAACTTTCAGAAAACTATCCCGGTTCGCTGCATCATTCGTGAGCAAGGAGGAGGACAAATGCCAAAGGTTTGAGCTTGGACTCCGAGGGGAGATCCGGGCAAGTGTGACTGCTGCTACTTATGCTTCACTGAGAGATTTGGTCGACGCTGCGATGCGTGTCGAGGCCAGTCTGGCGGCACACCAGACACGATAGCCTTCGGGCGAGGGGCGACGTCAGGATCGCCCACACCGTGGGCCATCGGGCCAGAAGAACAATAAGGGAGGGGGCTACAGAGGAGCACCCTCATCCTTCAAGGGTCGTGGCTGGTCAGGTCGACGCGGAGGCTCTCAGGGCAGAGGATCTGGATACAACTCTGGGCAGCGCTCATCTTGGAGCGGTGCTTCTGGTGGGCATTCGGACAGGCCAAGGCCAGTAACTTGTTTTGCTTGCGGAGAGGAGGGCCACTATGCCTGTGATTGCCCGCAGTTGTCCAAGAACAACGACGATGGGGGCTCTAGTGTGGTGCAGAGCACGGCTTCCCACACTAATGGAGGTCGCGGTCAGGGAGGTGACTGTGGTGCTGGGCGTGGCGCGCGCGGGCGCAGACGGAACGTAGGGCCGAGGGCCCAAGTGTTTGCAATGACCCAGCAACAGGCGAGGACTGCCCCAGGCGTGGTCACAGGTACACTACATATCTTTAACCTTCTTGTACGTGTATTGATGGATGCGGGGCTACACATTCTTTTATTTCGAAAAGTTGTGCTGGTATGCTTGATTGTGTGGTATCAACTTTAGATTGCGAAATGGGTGTTGGCACCCCGATGGGCATCGTGTACCTTGTGAATCAGGTGATTCGGAGGTGCCCGGTAAGAATTGAGGATGTGGATTTACCAGCAGACTTAATTATTCTGGATATCCACGACTTCGATATAATCCTAGGGATGGATTGGCTGTCGGAGCACGGATCGCTCATCGACTGCTGTAGCAAGCAAGTGATTCTGCGGAGCCCGGGTTTGCCGGAGGTTATCTTTCAGGGGGAACGTGACGGTTCGCCTCCTGAAGTGATCTCTTCACTTACTGCTACCTAACTTCTACGGAAGGGATGCCAGGGTTATCTGGCGCATGTTGACAGGACCCATCCCAATCCCCCAGGGATTAGTGCGGGATGACCCTGCTCCCGTCTGACACGAAGTGTCAGACAAGGGATATTTTCGTCCTTTGCCCTCCCGGGCTATCAGAGTACGCCAGGATCCGGAGGAGGCATGTGATATCTCGATCTCTGCTACAGCCCACATCCGATGTCAACCTGAAGGGCAGTCAAAACATTAAAAACTGTGAGTGGACAAAACAAAGAGTTTATAAAAACATTTAATAAGGAAGACATTTGTACCCTCCACTAAAAAGCATGCATGCATTCGAAAACCATTTATCCAAAACAACCATATGTGGGACTAAGCCCAAAGCAGATATAAACTAAGGTCGAAAGGACCACAATAAAAACGACCATACGGGCCACTGCCCAAATCCATAAAGGACTCGGCCCCAAACCATAAAGAAACCAAGTACACGAGCCACTGCTCAAATCCTGTGCACACCTGTACACACCACATATCATATATCATATATACATCACATACATATATATAAGTCACACAACCAATCCTGTCACGGTATCCAAAGCTACGCGCGCGCTACCCGGGTCTCAATCCGAGTCATCTCAAAGTCAAGGTCAATGTCCGTAGACCACTGACCCTACCCGAGGTAATAGTAACCATAGCCTTCCTGAGAGTAAGGAACCCAACTGGGGGTGACTCCACTCAGTCGGTGCTCCGTGACTACTCCGGGGTCCACCTAGGCCAACGACCCTCCCCGGAGGAGATAATAGAAGTAAAGGAAGGTAGACGAACATATATATACATAACATAAACATTCATGACTGGTTCCCCTGAACCGTCATGATCCATAATATCCATAATCAGGTAACATGCCGGTTCCCATAAACCGTCATGTACCGTAATAACATAACAAGGGTTCATGCCGGTTCCCATAAACCGTCATGAACCACGATACCACAACAAGGGTTCATGCCGGTTCCCATAAACCGTCATGAACCTGGGAATCCATTTAAGGTTCCCTGACCTGAGATCAAAACCGTAAAGTGACTGGGTCTCGTACCCGAACATAGGACACCAACTGGGCACCGTGCCCGGAATCTGAGGTCATATGCCCGAGACAAAACCAAATGGGTTTCATACCCGAGTTTAGCCTTTTAGAAATCCAACACCATTTCATTTAAATCAATAAAGAAATACAGACTCGTATAAGCACCGTATAAGGCCGAAACCTCGAAATAGTGCTTATACGTAACCACATAGAAATGCACCCATGGCATCATCAAACAAGTAATAAAACATATAATAAACATTTATGCATGCACCAATTTAGAAAACAAGGTCCACTCACATACCGTCCGAGCTGCCGCCTCGATTTGCGTGTCATACGGCTCCCCGAGCCGATCACCGTCACCGGGACTCCCAAACCTGTCCAAATCGTAATAGAAGGTTACTAACTACTTAATTAACCTCCTACTAAAGCCCCGTAATTTTCCCGTATTTTTAACTATTTTTAATCCCGAACCTAAACCTTCCGATGCCCCGAAACATATCGAGACGGTGTCCGGTCGACACGAAACTAGTCTCAAAATGTTCGTTACATCGAATAGAAGATTTCGTATGTTGGAACCTTCCCCAGATTCCCTGCCACGCGCCGCCTGAAGTGGCTGCGCGTGGGCTTCACGCGCCTGCTACAGTACCTGCTGACGTCATCGCTGACGTCAGCATGACGTCATCACTGACAACCCCTGACAGTGACACGTGTCACGCTCCCATTGGCCCACTGTCTGACATGTCAGTCTGACATTGTCAGATCTGACATGATGACGTCATCCCTGACATGATGACGTCATCAGGATGACGTCATCTGTCATCCCTGCCTCCTCGCGGGTCGACCCGAATGTCTGCAACCGGGTCGCCGTGACCCGCGGCTTGACCCGGCCGGTTCTCCGCCGTCCGGCCACCAAAACCGTTCCCGTTTGTCCCATTTTCATCCTCTAATCCTAACCTACAGTCCTATGACATTAAAATGGAAGGAAAACGTCAAAACCCATACCTTCGAGCTTGGCCATGGCGGCCGTGACTTCTCCCGCCGTTCACGGCTGTTCCAGGCCGTCTAACGCCTCGAAACCAATCCCATTCATCTCCTGGGTGTCCTAGGAACCTCCCCCAATTAATGGAATCGAGTAAAACCCATTAAAACCCAATTTCGAATTTTTGAAATTTCCTTACCTCACGGGTTCTCCTCCGCCGTGTCCTCCACCGTGGGCCACCGTCCACCCTTTCCGTCCTCAGCCCTTCACTCTTCCCCCACGGTCATTCCCCGCTCATACAAGTGATGAATGGTGAAGTGTGATTGTGTGTTTTGGTTTTTGAAGGAAAAGGAAGAAAATGGAGAAAATGGTGTTATGGGGTTTCGGGTGGAAGGATGAACAAAGATGAAGGAGATGGCTGATGAGAGAAGGAGAGATTGATGGTGAGGATTAAAAGGTAGGGTTGAAATGGATGGTTAGGATTAATAGTTGTTAGGTTAAATTATAAAATAATTAAAATAATAATATTTAATTATTTAGATCCACATTTTGGGGGATCAAAGCAATGGGATGAGTGACACTTGTCACTCATCCATGGGGCCTACCAAAATATCCACCCAATCAGATTTCGCCGAAATGTCCCCGTCTCGAAGTTCGTGCATAGTGAAATCGAACTTCCGTGACACATAACTCTCCCGTTCGAAGTCCGATTTCAGTGTGCCGCCTGCCTATGGATTCGTATCGTCCTTATCTACGTAACGGTCTTCGGCCCTCGGCCATCGGACCTCCCGGTCAAAAAGTCAACATTTGACCTCCTATTCACCCAAATTACCAAAATGCCCCTAAACTTCCGAACGTCATAACTTCCTCCTCGAACGTCGGAATTGAACGTGCCACCTGTCTATGAACTCGTGACGTCACGAACTACGTCACGGTCATCGGTCAAAGTCCATTTGATCGCCCGATTAAAAAGTCAACGTTTTGCCACCATCAGGGGCAAAACGGTCATTTCACACCGCTCGTCCGATTTCGCTCTACTAATCACGGATTAGCCTCACTAATCGTGATTAGTCACTAATTTAACCATGAAATTTGGGACGGGTCGTTACACATGTCGTATCGGAGCTGGTTGGTACTCCGAGTATCGACGAGATACCGGTGGTATGTGAGTTTCCGGATGTGTTCCCGGAAGACTTACCTGGATTACCGCCATCGCGGGAGATTGAGTTTACTATTGAACTACTCCCGAGTACCCGACCTATATCCCAGGCACCATACCGGATGGCGCCGGCCGAGTTACGAGAACTCAAGACTCAATTGCAGGAGTTGGTGGATTTGGGATATGTCCGACCGAGTACTTCACCGTGGGGAGCACCGGTGTTGTTCGTAAAGAAGAAGGAGGGAAGTCTCCGTTTATGTATTGACTATCGACAATTCAACAAGGTGACGCTGAGGAACCAGTATCCTCTACCCAGGATCGATGACCTTTTTGACCAGTTGCGGGGAGCTCAGTGCTTCTCGAAAATTGATTTGCGGTCTGGGTATCACCAACTGAGGATTTCGGAGGAGGATATTCCGAAAACTGCTTTTCGAACCCGTTACGGACACTACGAGTTCCTTGTTATGCCATTTGGATTGACGAATGCTCCAGCAGCATTCATGGATTTGATGAACCGGGTCTTCCGACCCTACCTGGATAAGTTCGTGATTGTGTTCATCGATGATATTTTGGTGTACTCGAGGAGTGCCCGTGCACATGAGGAACATCTACGGTTGGTCTTGGAGAGGCTGAGACAAGAGCAATTGTACGCCAAACTGAGCAAGTGTCAATTTTGGCTGAACAGTATTGGTTTTCTGGGACACGTGATATCGACGGATGGGATTTGCGTGGATCCCCAGAAAACAGAAGCGGTGACCAACTGGGCTAAACCGACAACCGTGACCGAGGTGCGGAGTTTCGTCGGATTAGCAGGTTACTACCGGAGATTCGTGGAGGGTTTCTCCAAAATTGCTGCACCATTGACTCCTTTGACTCGGAAAGCAGTGAAGTTTATCTGGGACGAGCAGTGCGATCCGAGCTTTCAAGAGTTGAAAGATCGATTGACCACTGCACCTGTCCTTGCATTGTCGGATGACAGTGGAGAGTTTATGGTCTTCAGTGATGCATCGCTGCAAGGTCTGGGCTGCGTGTTGATGCAAACTGGCAAGGTTATCGCCTATGCATCCCGGCAGCTGAAGACCCACGAGTTGAACTACCCTACCCATGATTTGGAGTTGGCAGCGGTGGTTCATGCCCTGAAAATCTGGAGACATTATCTTTTCGGCGCAACGTGTCGGATATACACCGACCACCAGAGTCTTAAGTACTTATTCACTCAGAAGGAGCTTAACATGAGACAACGGAGATGGTTGGAGCTACCGAAGGACTATGACTGTACGATCGAGTACCATCCGGGTAAGGCCAATGTGGTGGCGGATGCACTCAGCAGAAAATCAGCAGAATCACTTGCACACCTGGGGATGGTTTCCTTTGCTGGTGGAACTCCGGAAGGCGGGAGTCATTTTGGGTATGGATGCACATGGAGCTTTGTTGGCCAGCTTCCATGTACGACCAGTACTGATTGATCGGATCATCGAGGCACAACTTCAGGATCCGATACTCTGTATTTACAGAATTGAGGTCGATGCGGATGGGAGACAGGATTTTACCATCCGGGACGATGGAGCGCTTGTGAGGTTGGGCCGTTTGTGTGTACCTGCAGTGGCAGAGTTACGGGCCGAGATTCTTGAGGAGGCCCATAGTTCGGCCTATGCTATGCATCCGGGAGGTACAAAGATGTACTGTACCCTCCGGAACCATTATTGGTGGC
Source organism: Prinsepia uniflora (assembly GCA_032719365.1). Classification (NCBI taxonomy): domain Eukaryota; kingdom Viridiplantae; phylum Streptophyta; class Magnoliopsida; order Rosales; family Rosaceae; genus Prinsepia; species Prinsepia uniflora. The sequence goes on along the minus strand of CM064869.1, from coordinate 3,978,318 downwards.
TAGGAATGAAGAAGGATATTGCTGAGTTCGTGAGCAAATGCTTAACCTGTCAGCAGGTTAAGGCGGAACAGCAGAGACCATATGGGGCTATGCATCCACTTCCGATTCCCGAGTGGAAGTGGGATCACATCACCATGGACTTCGTCTTTAAGTTACCGAGGACTCAGAGTGGAGTGGACGGAGTATGGGTGATCGTGGATCGGTTAACCAAATCAGCCCATTTTCTGCCAGTTCAGGAGACCTATAAACCTAATCAACTGGCTCAGTTGTTTGTGAAGGAAATCATACGATTGCATGGTACGCCGGAATCTATCGTGTCCGATCGTGATCCACGTTTCACTTCCAGGTTCTGGCGGAGTTTGCAAGCTACTCTGGGAACAACCCTACGTTTCAGTACTGCTTTCCATCCTCAGACCGATGGACAGTCTGAAAGAACCATTCAGACCCTGGAGGACATGATGAGGTCATGCGTACTACAATTTCAGGACTCTTGGGATACTCATTTGCCATTAATGGAATTCGCTTACAACAACAGCTATCAGACAAGCATCGGGATGGCACCTTATGAGGCACTGTATGGCCGACAGTGCAGGACACCTATCTGCTGGACGGAGATAGGAGAACGAGCGGCTGTAGGGCCGGAATTGATGGACTTAACCATGGAAACTGTTCGTGTTATCAAGGAGAGATTGAAGGCGGAACAGGATCGCCAGAAGAGTTATGCCAATCGACGGATTCGAGACTTGGAATTTGAAGTGGGAGATTTCGTCTTCCTGAAGTTATCACCGTGGAAGGGGATTATCCGATTCGGTCGACGAGGGAAACTGAGTCCGCGTTTTATCGGACCATATGAGATCGTGGAAAGAATCGGCAGGGTTGCTTACAGATTGGCGCTACCTCCAGAACTTTCTAGAGTTCACGATGTTTTCCACATATCGATGTTGCGGAAGTACGTACGTGATGCTTCTCATGTACTTGGGGAACAACCTGTCGAACTACAGGAGGATTTGAGCTTTGTTGAACAACCAGTACAGATCTTGGATCGGAATGATAAGGTACTACGTCGGAAGACGATCCCTCTCGTGAAGATTCTCTGGAGAAACCAAAATGTGGAAGAAGCCACATGGGAGCCTGAGGCTCAAATGCGAGAACAATTTCCTCATTTGTTTCTTTGAAATTTCGAGACGAAATTTCTTAAGGGGGGAAGGTTGTAACACCCTGGAAATTCGAGGATTTCAATATTGTACTTTAATGTGTAATTTGACGCTTTTACCCTTGTTATGGGTATGGCCAATTGTTGACTTTTCGATTGATGAATTAAACGGACTTTGACATATGACCGTGACGTAGTTCGGGACGTCACGAGTTCATAGACAGGTGGCACGTCCATTTCGGACGATCAGGGAAAAAGTTATGACTATCGAAAGTTCAGGGGCATTACCGTAATTTGGACTTTCGGGGGAAAATGTTGACTTTTCTTTTGGCAACTAATTTTCAGTTGACTCAGGGACCGTCAGGTAGGCCTCGACGTCCTGAGTCCGTAGACAGGCGGCACGCCGAAATCGGACCTCGTACGGGGAAGTTATGGTCAGAAACGTGAAATCGGGAGGTTCGTGTCTCGGTTTTCGTGTCGAATATTATATTCTAAAATTCTGATTGAAGGACACCTGGTGAGTGACAAGTGTCACTCACCCATTGGCTAGATTGGATCAGATCCACTAAGGGATTAATTAGCATTTAAACCTACTTTTAATTTCAGCCCTTGGATCTGAAATCCCTTGATCTGATCTCAGCCTTTGATCTCATTCTGAGATTCAATCCTGGCCCTTGATTCTTGTTCCTGTTCAGTATTAAAAACCATGGAATCATGCACCCATGTGTCCATTCTCACAAACCGTTTGTGCGATTTCTCCTTGGAACCAGCTCATCAGCCATCACCACTCAACCCCACACCTCAGACAACCAGCAGCCACCTTCCTGACGCCGGCCACCGCTCCACGGCCACCCTGCACGGCCGGCATTCCCTCAAACCCGAGAAGGAAACCCGAGCAGCCCAAGTCACCAAACCATCCAAACCTTCAATCTGGGACTTGAACCAACGTACGGTTGGGATCACCGTGACGACGGGACGGCGAGGAACTAACCTTGACGAGGTACGGCGGCGACACGGCAGCGATAGGACGATAAAACCGTGAGTTGCCGTTTTCCTTCCCTGCTTCGACCCGTCTGTGTTTGACGTTAACTTTGTTGGATGATTGTTAGGACACATCTAGGAGACCTTGACGACCAATTTGGACCCAGGACGGGACTGGAAAACCGTCGACTCGCCGGAGAGGATAACCAGAACCGGCAACCAAACTCCCCGTCGATTTTCAGGTAATCTCTTAGACCTAAAACCTAATTCTATTTACACAGAACCATTCTAGGGATTAAGACGAGTAGTTAGGAATCAAACTGGACAAAAATGACTGAGAAATGATGAAATGGTAACCGGGTCATGATCGCGGGTCTGATCGACCCGAGTTACAGGAATACGGGTCAACCCGTCTGAGGACAGCGGTGCTGACGTGGCACCCTGTTAGACTGTCAGGTGACGTGGACCAACCGTGAGCCGACACGTGTCATATGTCAGTGCACAGTCAGCACTGACATGTCAGTGACGTGGCCCAATCAGGGACTGCCACGTGTCACTGACATGTCAGTGATGTGGACCAGTGCCGTGCTGACACGTGGCACATGTCAGATCTGACACGTGGCCTGACAGATCAGTGAGGTGGACCAATCGGATGTCGACACGTGGCACCTGTCATAGTCTGACATGTCAGACCTGACAGCTGTCAGATGACGTCATGCTGACGTCAGCAGGGACTGTTCCTGCGTTGACCGACGCGTTGACTGGCGCGTGTGGGCGCGTGTGAACAGTACTTTTGGTGGGACCACCACCATTCTTTAGGTTTCGACGATCCGGATCCAATGGCGGTGGTTTCGGGTCGATCGGAGATCATTAAGTTGGTCAAAATGAGGTTTATTGCTTTGGAAAGCGCGTTTGGGCGGCTTTCCCGGGCCGGTTTCGGCCTAGGCTTTCATGGTTGAATGTTGGGGGTTTAAATTGACCTTTACGAATACTTTGGACTTGACAGAGATTGTACATTTGTACCAGGACGAGGGTATACGTTCGGTTTCTAGCAGGATTGTACTGTGAGTGGGCCATTTTCTTAAACCCTTGCGTGCATAAATGTTTTCTGGTTTATTATACTTATTCACATGCTAAAAACAATAATGGTTTTGATAATATGGAAAATATGGTTATGGCACGTTTCACGGTATTCGGGCTTGAGACCCGTCCGATGAAACTTAATGATTGGTTCGGATTCTATCTATGTATATATATGCTTGCATGTGGATGTCAATAAAATGTATTTGGTACTGCACTGTATAGATCCTTCCATATTATATTGTCTCCTCCGGATGAGGTACCCCGGAGAGGTCACGGACGTCTAGAACGTCCAGCGTCTACGACGCTAAGCATCGGGGATGCTGTAACCGAACAGGGTTCGGGGATAGAACTCGGAATTGAGACCCGAGTGGCACGCGTAGCCTTGTGATTGTGACCTTATTGGACGTCAGGGACGTCAGACATCTGGGATGTCGGGATTGGAGTGTATAGTGCAGTAGCTAAAATTATGGTTATGGTTTTATTACATGCCTTATGATTCATATTATATTATTTATGATTTTAAAGGATGCTGCATGCATGTTTGGAAAACGGAGGGGTAAATTATATGTTTCACTTTTCAAATGATTTTATAAACTTGAGTTCGGTCCACTCACCCTTAATGTTTTTGGTAACCCCTCCAGGTCGTGAAACTGAGGTAGAGGAGGAACCTGAGGCTGAGGCATAGATCTACTTCTGCGTACCTGATCCCCTGTTGGGTGGTGTACCCGCAGGTTTACTTTAGAGTCGTGCTCGCAACTAGTAATTTTGGATTTCATCCCTTGTCTGACATTCGTTTAATTCGGATTTGATGTATGACTTTAATTTGGTTATTTATGCATTTAAATGTTTTGAGGTTAAAATTGGTATGAATTATTGGGTGTCAGACGGGAGCAGGGCACGTCCCCTTGTGGTCCCTGTGGGATCGGGGCGGGTACTGTCAGTACAACTCAATGAAAAATGATTGTCGTCTTATATAATTACTCTGATTACCTATTTCCACATTATTTATTAGCATACGTGCTCTTAATATAAAATATGGTATGAAAATTTTGTACTATCTATTATTTTCTTTGTTTAGGGTACGTTGATATGGTATTGAATTAGGTGCATACTCATTATCAATCCCCTGATGTACATGTGTCACTTAACAAAAATTAATAAATAAAAGGCATTGGTGATGTCGAAAATGATTAGTAAATGTTCTAATGTTATATGGCTATTAAACATACATATCAATGAAAATAATTACATGTTTCCCTGATTACATTTTCATTGATTATCTATTTCCTCATTATTTGTAACTACACATTACTCCTTCACCTGTTAACTACTTCCCCATTATTTGTAAATACGTATATAAAATTTGGTATAAAACTTGGTACACCTATTATTATGTTTGATTAAAGCCGACTGAATTAAGGCAAATTCTATAGTATATCTCTTGATGTAGATGCACCACATAATAAAGTAGTAAATAAGAAAGATACTTGTTAGATCCGAAATTTATCGATATATTAATTTCAATTTTGGAACCTACATAATTCATAATTTGGCCAAATATGAGTTCGAACTCAAATTTTTCGGCTTACCAAGGAAGGCTTTAAATAATAACTAGACTTACATTATTCGACCATAATAACTGATCACATTTGATGTGGAAATATGCTATGGCATATCAATAAATTAACTTACATTCTATATATTTTAGTGTAAAACATTTTCTTTTAGCAAAGAAATGTCACATTAAGCTGATTAAATAAAATGATCAATTAAGTATGTTCAAATATAATCATTAAATAGATTATGTGATTTACACCAAATCCACCTAATAAAAATAAACTCAACATTTTTTTATTATTGGAGAGGGGAGAATTTTTGGGAAATTATCTATTTTGGGAAATTATCTATACAATATGTCAACGGAGTTCAAACTTGAAACTAATTGTTTATAAGTCAACACTAAAACCAATTGAATTAGATGAACTTGACAAAATAAACTCAATATATATCCTTATATTGTTTAATATAAAAAATATAACAGTTTTTAAGTAAAAATGAAGATTATTAAGAATTAATGAATAATTTACCTATTATCAATTTATCATATATCAGCGATTAATTATTAATTTATTATAAGTTAAAATGGGCCGAGATGCTTAAATCGTTATACCCGCCTACAGCAGGCCCGAACCACCTTTGATGGATTGAGTCGACGAGCGGTGAGGTTTGAGAGCGGCAAACCCTAGAGTAGCCCTCCTACTCCTCATGACATCATCCCTCTCTCTCCCCCTCTCTTATCGTCGTTCTCTCGATTTCGCCGGCATCGAATTCACCTGCAGCCGCGAAGGGCGTTGGTTTCTCCGGTTCATCTGATCGCTTTCTCTTCTCAGCTGTCAGGTTTTTCATCTTACTCCCATTTTTAAATTAATTTGACAGTTAATTTCTTTAGCTTATCGGTGTAATTGCCTCAAAGGTGGAGCGCAGAGGCAGTGGGCGAGAAGAACTCAGCGCAAACGCAAGGGGGAATTAGAGGGGACACAAAGGTAAGCAATTACTTATTGAAGCACTTAGAGGGCAAGCTGTTTGATGTCTTACGCTTGAATATGGAAGCTTTAGTGGAGGTTTTCACGAGTTGGAGTGGTCAGTTGACCACCCTTACCCCTTAATAGATCCGCCCCTGGTTACGGTGACTGATTTGCATGAGCCATTTGTTGAAAATATTATAAGAAATAAACAATAAGCGAGTTGCATACCCAAAAATCTCTTATGTTTTGATGCACTTATAAGGCTCCAGCCTGTACTAATAATTTGTGAAACAATCTTCTAATTTTCTTATACGAACCAATTTTGTTTAGTTAATTTCCTGAATGCACAAATTATGTAAATTTATCATCTCAAATTTTTCTAATCCATCTTTGCAATGAATTTATTTCGTATGCATATGGATGGTTTGTCTCCGAGACTCTATCATATATGTTGCATGTGCACACCAAATGCTTTGCCTGTATGAGGAACACATATGAATTGACATTTGCTATATTCCATAAGCAGCTATTCCAGTTTGGTGGAGGACAAGTGATTGCGTACTTCTGTTGATTACCAAGAAACCAATAATTGGTCTTGGTTCTTAAAAACACTGGAGAAACTGGGTGTTGAGGAAATTTTGGGGCAGGGGTCTGATCGTAAAGAATGTCCAAAGTCAGAGATAGGATGGAAGATTTCAAAGATGCTGTGCGCCACACCGCTCTTTCTTTGGGATACAGTGAGGTTCTTATACTAACTTCACTGCCCGCCAATCAAATAATATGAATTTATTGCAAATCAAATTCGTTATCTGCATTTTTGCAGTCCAAATTGGCAGCCATTATGGCAAATTTTATTATACATGCACCTCGGCAACGTTCACCTTTCACTAGAGCTGCCCTTAAGACGGTATATAGACATTCCACTCTTCTTCTTCTTCTTCTTTGCCTTCGTTTTTCAGTCACAAGGTGTTTAATCATATTTTTTTATCTTAATAAATGAACCAGCTTGAAAGCATTGGAGCTCTAGATCAGTTTATGTTAAAACACAGAAAGGATTATGTTGATATGCATCGCACCACTGAACAAGAGAGAGATAGCATTGAGCATGAAGTAAGTTATCAGTTGACAACATTTTTTAAATTAACAAATTTGTGCTTATGCTTTTGACAAAATAACCCATTTTGTCGCGCCAGAAGATTTCGAGCTTCTACAACTCTAGTTGATTATCTATGGATGATTGGGCTCTAGGAATCTGATTTACTAGTTATTACTATTCCTTGCGCTGACAAAGTTGATATATTAGATAACTCTTCAGAGTGATACGTGTTACCAAGCTTTATGCTTCTGCATATGCTGTTGTTCAATTCGGTTTACAGAGTGTGTTTATTGATTACATGCAAGAATAAATTGCAGTGTCTATTCGATCCTCTTTCGATTTCCATACATTCGTAATTCGTAAGTATTTATTTGCATATATTTGTAAGAACGAAGTTTGGTAAATTGTTTGGGTGCCGTAGTTTGCGTAGATTCTTTGCTTTGCTTCTTGTCAAATTGCGAATGAAGCCGTATGGTTTTGCAATATGCTTACTTTTTCCATTGGGTCATGAAATGCAGGTTAGTGCTTTTATTAAAGCGTGCCAAGAACAGATTGATGTTCTAAAAAATAGCATTAATGAAGAGGAGGCTAACTCAAAGGGTTGGCTTGGCATTAGGACTGATTACTCTAATGCTGATACTATAGCACACAAACATGGGGTGGTATGATTCTTCTTCTATTATATCAAGTAGTCTGCGACATTTTCGTTTGTGCCGGATATGGGAACTTTTTTACTCTTGGTTGTTATTTTTGGAGCTATATTATATTTTATAAGATTATTCGATGACATTTAGTAATCAATCAAGTGCGTTAGGAATTTCGTATGTCCTCAATGTAAACACTATTTCACTGGAATGCCATTGTTTATAAATTTGCTAATGCATAATCTTAACATGCAGGTTTTGATTTTAAGTGAGAGGCTCCATTCAGTCACGTCAAAGTTTGATCAGCTACGAGCCATACGCTTTCACGATACCATTAATAAAGCTATCCCAAGAAGAAAACTTAAGCGGATTAAAAATCCGGAATCTGCTGATACCTCTAACTCTAACAATTTGGAGCTCAGGGAACCTAATGAATATTCACCCCAGCCACTAACAGTCCAACAGCAACTCTTGGATGATGAGACACGAGACCTTGAGGTCAGCCGAATCCTGTTTCTACGTAGATTATTATTCTTGTTAAATCCTTGTTGTCCCATTATGTAGAAACCCTTGCTCACAGTTTTTTGTTGGTTTACAATGCAGGTAGAGCTGACCAGCCTTCTAGATGCAGTTCACCAAACGGAAACTAAGATGGTTGAAATGTCTGCATTGAATCATCTTCTGTCCACACATGTTCTGCATCAAGCGCAACAAATAGAGCAACTATATGATCAGGTAGTTTAGATATATAATATGCGTTCGTCCATATGTTTGAGGCTTCAAGTAGGTACCCGGTATTCCAATGAGCTACCGCTAATTACCTCTGTTGTCTCCAACAGGCCGTTGAAGCTACAACGAATGTGGAGCTTGGTAACAAAGAGATCTCGAAAGCAATCCAGCGCAATAGCACCAGCAGGACCTGCATTTTGCTGATCTTCTTTGTACTTACATTTTCCCTTATCTTTCTTGATCAGTATAGTAGATGAATGTATTCGTTATCTCATAATTCCGATTCTATATTTATCAAATAGGGATGTATCTTCACCATACTTGTACCAACGGCATCCTGTAAAATTTCAGAAGTTGAGTTGAGACTAGGAGTGATATATTTATCTCTTGCAAGAGTTCAATTTCAAAAATCCACCCCTCCGAGTCCAAATTGTATTGATTAAGGTGTTCATATATGTATATGTCATTATGTCATGACATGCTCAGTTCCACAATTAGTATGTTTTTGTTGACATTAGAACGGAATGGAATATGAACTTATTAAAGAACAGGGTTATGCTTTCGTTTCTTTGCCTTGTTGCAAATTTCCTTATGCTTTCGTGCGGAACGTATTTCCCCGCTTTGGTTGGTGTTTTTCAACCAAAGGCAACTTCTGAGATTTTCTCGCCAATTCGAGTATCAAATTGAGCTTAGAAGGGTTGATATTTAATTTTGAGTAAATTATTAATCTACTCTTGATATTTTTTTATTTAAATTTTTTCTATCAATTTATTTTTATTAAAAGATTATTCAAACAATTAAAATCAACGTTGTCTTCTTTGACTTTTTTTATCCGATGTAACTTTTAGTGTTTGGTTTCTTGGACCCTTTATTATATTATTACATATAATAAATATTATATATGTATAAAAAATATATATGATATATAGTCACAATTGAATTATTTTCTATGAAATAAAAAATGAAGTTCGTATTGTATGAGATTTAACGGTAGGATATAAATTTTTTTTGGGAGGGAGTGAGATGGTGGTGGAAAATCGTACGACGTAGGGTTTAATTCTTGATTTCTGGGCATAAAATTCAAAAATTAAACCCTAAACCATACGCGATTAACCAAATTATTTAATATCGGATGATAAATATTTTTTAAATTTAAAATTTAAAACTAATTGTGAAGAATTCTTACTTTTAATTATTTTACTTTAAGTTGAATTAGATACTCATATTACTCTTATAATAACAAATGAATAAATATATATTATAAATAGAAGTAATGTTTTCATAATCTTTAATATAATCTTATAATAAAAAAATTAAAATTTAAAATTTAAAAATATTTTTGAAAAAATAGTTAATTTTATTGTTTAACTAATATTATGATGATTAGGGGCTAAAAGGTTTTAAAAGAATATGGTTAGTTGGTTTTCAATAAATATTGATATTATTAAAGACTAATATATAGATATCCCTTTTAAATATTATTGTATAAAAGATAATAATAATAGAATATCGTCAGTTCGTCACATACTCACTGATGAAAATATCGCCGGAATCGGCGATATATCGCTAATTCCGGCCACCGGCAGTTACGGAGGGGGTGAACCTATTTCTTCCCCTGAAATCGTCGATATCGAACAATATCGGCGAATATCGGCGATATTGTTCGATATCGACGATTTTGGATCGAATGAACAAACAATCGAACAAGGTAATGAAAATCGAAAGGAAGCCACCGAAATCAAGCATACAAATGAAGAGCACGGATTGAACAGAGAATCGACTTTCCAATCTACAATTATTCAAACATTCACGGACTCATCCAATAATTCAAACATTTTTCACATTCACGGACGAACAATTGGGAAGAAAACAAAAAAAGGGAATTCACCAACTCACCTCGTTCGATAGCATAAATAGGGGCGGCTGATTTCGCAAGAACCTCGAACGGTCGACTCAAGTCTCAGGCAACCACTTCTGCTCGAAGTCTCGAACGGTCGAACTCGAACCACCTCTCGTCAGTCGTCACCACCGTCGCCAGGGATCTCGAACGGTCGAACCTCCCTCGAACCATCTCTGGTCTCATCCCGTCGTCCGTCGCTCGAACCTCCATCGAAGTCGCCCCTCACGCCGCCCCTGACCATCACCCTCACGCCGCCCCTGACCCTCACTCACGGCCCTCACCCTCACGATCGATCAATTTCCCCAAAGAAAGCATCGCGACTGCGACTTCGAGACAGACTGAGACCCAACCATTTGTTGAGTAAATAAGAAATGGAACGAAACACTGCGTTTTGTTTCATTTCATTTCTTAACTTTTTTTTAATTACATATATTATTTAATTATTTGTCAAATATTTATTTAAATAATTATTTGGGTATAAATATTTGTCAAATAAATAATTATTTGGGTATAAATATTTGTCAAATAAATAATTATTTGGTATAAATATCATTTTTAATTACATATATCATTTATTATTTGGTATAAATATTTGTCAAATAAATAATTATTTAAATTATATCATAAATATTGTCAAATTCATATATTCATATATTTGGTATTAGGTAAACAATAAGCCTTAAACGTTTTTTTTTTACAAAATTCAAAATTTATTATTAGGTAAATAATATGGTTTAATTCATATATTTGGTAATATATTTGGTAATCATTTATTAAAAATAAATTTATCATTTATTAGTAAAATATGTTTTAGTAATGTATGTGTTAATATAAAATATTGTTTAATTCATATATTTGGTAATATTTGGTAATATATTTGGTAATCATTTATTAATAATAAATTGATCATTTATTACTAAAAATATGTTTTAGTAATGTATATTTTAATATAAAATATGAGGTAATTCATATATTTGGTAATATTTGTTTTAATTTTTAATATATGTTTTATTTTAGAATATATATTAAAATTATGAATATATGTGTTTTTGCTCCTTAATTTTTTATCATCAAAGTCTAACTTAGAATATATGTTCTAATTGATCAAATTTTATTATTAGGTAAATAATATGACTTAATTCATATATTTGGTAATATATTTGGTAATCATTTATTAATAATAAATTGATCATTTATTACTAAAAATATGTTTTAGTAATGTATATTTTAATATAAAATATGAGGTAATTCATATATTTGGTAATATTTGTTTTAATTTTTAATATATGTTTTATTTTAGAATATATATTAAAATTATGAATATATGTGTTTTTGCTCCTTAATTTTTTATCATCAAAGTCTAACTTAGAATATATGTTCTAATTGATCAAATTTTATTATTATTATTATTATTTGTCATTATCAAATTCTAATTATTTTTCATGTAATTTAGATTTCATAAAATGGCTAGTGGAAGTGGAAGTGAAAGCCGCCCAAGACCTGGACGAGTTGACCCAGCATGGAAATATACCATTGTGATTCCTGGAAATAAAAATGGTGTCATATGTTCGTTTTGTCAACATCAGTTCCAGAGTGGAGGCATAAGGCGATTAAAGTTTCATCTAGCAGGTTTTGATCCGAAAAAAAATGTTCAAAAATGCAAAGATGTACCTAAGGCTATTAGGGATGAGGTCAGAGCATGGATCAAAAGTAAAGATACTGCTAAACAGACTAAGAATATGATTGGGAAGAACATACGAGCTGACACGACCCATCCCAATCCCCCCGGGATTACCATGGAATGTGACGTGCTCCCGTCTGACAAGAGGCGCCAGACAAGGGATAACCGATTGCCATTGCCCAAACGGGCTTCCAGAGTGCGTAAGGATCGATGGAGGAGGTGTGCGATGCTCAAGTCTCTGCTGCAGTCGTATCCGGAATCAACCTGAAGGGCATTAAAAACCAAAAGCTGTGAGTGGACGAGAATAAACAAGTCTGCTTAAAACATTTATAAGACATTTATGCCCCTCAGTAAAATCATATGCATGCACCAAAACCAATAATCCCATATTTATTTAGAAATAACCATTAGGGCCTTAGCCCGGAAACCAAAGCATATTTTCAATTTCCAAAAGTAAATCCAAGAGTTATATCATCAATCCAGTAATATTCATTTATTATTTTTCCATCTCCGGCATCCCCGATGCCTAGCGTCCTAGACGCTTGACGTTCCAGACGTCATATCTCACGGTATTAAGCAACGCGTGCTGCCCGGGGTCTCACCGGGTCCATATCTCTGACATCCCCGATGTCTGACGTCCATGACGTCTAGCAATCCTGCTCCTGGATCACTATACGGTCCGGTAGCTCCGTACAATGAGCCCTCGCAGGCAATGCACCGTGACTTCTCCAGTGTCCCCGACACTTGGAGGAGACCAGGATATAAATATCCTCATATCGAGATGGTTTTATGGAACACATTTTATTATTCATTTCCAAAATATCACAAGGGCCCTGCCCCGAATTTCCATAAAACCGTCATAAGTCCAAATAGTTGAATCAAATCCGAAATAGTTCATTCAATTCCATTTTAGGGTCCCCGACCCGAAATCACATATACAAGTCAACTGGGCTCCTGGCCCGATTCATAAGTTAACTGGGCCCCTGGCCCGATTTCATAATTCAATTGGGCCCCTGGCCCGATTCAACAAATTAACTGGGCCCCTGGCCCGATTTCACATTATCAAATCCGTGACCGTTTCATGAAATCATATCCATCCATATTTATGGAAATCAGTGCAAATCCAGAAAACCTCGATTCACGTGCAAACACGTAAATCACCTCGAAAAGCGTGAAAACATATAAATTCACTGATATCCAAAATAAATCATATAATCCCAATTATAACAATCATGAAACAGTTATGCATGCATCGAATTTATAAAACCAATGTCCACTCACAGACCGTTTAACCGAGCGCCTCGATACGCGTGCCATAGGCCCTCCCGGGCCACCTCACTATCACCGGGACTCCCAATCCTGTTCAAATCAATTTAGAGGATCACTAACCTCATCATTAACATCCTATTCAAGCCCCGTAATTTTCCCGAATTTTTAAGTATTTTTAAATTGGATTTAAAACCTTCGGACATCCCGAACAATATCGAGACGGTATCCGATCGACACGAAACCAATCCCAAAATGTTCGTTACAATGTATAGGATAAAAGTCATGTTGACCTCACCTCGAGATTCGTGCCCACGCGCCGTCACGCGCCGCCGTGAGTGGCTGCGCGTGAAAGCCACGCGCCTGCTACAGTGCTCCTTCTTCACCCGAATGACTGGTAAACGGGTCAGATTACCCGCGATAGGATCCGTTTCAAACACCCTCAATTCGATAACAATTCCATCCGTTCTTGATCCTACAACAATCACCAATCCACCAATTTCAGTTCTGTGTCCATGATTAGCATCAACCGTCGATCAATCTTGTCGACAACCCGTGATCACCCAAAACGGGTCGATCACCAGAGCTCCTCCAATCCTTAACCAAAATCAAATTAACTTCACAGGAAGTTAATAAGGACCACTACGAACTAATTAGCATCATTAATTTAACTCGACAATACCTCAATCGTCACAACTCAAGCTCGAGTTTTCCGGCCGTCCACCATGTCCGTTCACGGCCCTAGGAGCTCCCAAGCTTGCCCCATTTGATCTGGTTCGACTCGTTGAAGTTCCAGGAAGCTCAAACACTCATCAATTAGGCTTGGGCTGGCCTGAAACTGGAAATTCGAATTTGAATTCCCCAGAACCCAGTTTCGGGTTTTCAGAGAATTTCAGCCCCAAACTCACTCATTCCTCTCATTCTCAATCTCAGTGAACCGCTCTCGACTCACTCACCATTCTTTTAATTCAATTCAGCCGTTAAAGGCGTCCAAAAGTGTCCTCAAATGACTGTGCAAGGTTCCCCTGCACAGACCCGAAAACATTAAACAACCAGTGCCCATGTCCTTTTGATCGATTGCCAGCACCAAACATGTGCAATTCCACCTCATACTGGTCCAATTAACTCAATTAAATCATAAACAAAACAAGGGATCGATCGCACAAAGCATCCACCTCACGGCTACTTCAATGGAACAGTGTCCCGTGAAGAAAATTACAATTCTGCCCTTGTGCAGAAAATTACCAAAATGCCCCTCACGCATCCTGACCTGTAACTCGGTCATACGGACTCCGATTGATGCGTGCCGCCTGTCTACGAACTCAGGGCATCGAGACCTTCCTAACGGTCCTCGGTCCTCGGCCATCGGGCATCCCGATCAAAAAGTCAACATTTCCCCCTTATATCGTCCAAATTACGAAAACGCCCCTGGACTTCCGTACATCATAACTTTCACCACGAACGTCGGAATCGAACGTGCCACCTGTCTATGAACTCGTGACGTCCCGAACTACGTCACGGTCATCGGTCAAAGTCCATTTGACCATCCGAATTAAAAGTCAACGTCTTGCCCACGCCCAGGGGCAAAACGGTCATTTTGCACAATTCGTCCGAAATCGCCCAACTAATCCCAGATTAGTAAATCACAATTAAATAATATTAAATCCCGATATTCGGGACGGGTCGTTACAACCTTCCCTCCTTAAAGAATTTCGTCCTCGAAATTACCAATAACCTTATTCCACAACCACCTTGTGGAAACAATTCGACCACACATCTGTGTACACTTGTACACCCACATACTGGGACAACACCAGCCTCGTTGTACCCAGACATACCACCTCAGTCATACGTCATAATAGCAACAACACTCGACCACCTCGAGTGGAAATGATCACCTGATCCGCGATAAAATCGCCTAACCATTTAGCTGACTCCTTCAGCTAGATGGTTCCTTTCCATTGCCAATAAATCCTTACATTTGCTCCCGCCGGGAGTCACCAAATCTCATTTGTCAATCCATGCTGACACCACTAGTCAAACTGTCATCACAAAACTTTACCACCCTGATAAAGCCCCAACCATCTGTCTATCCGTGACAACACCACGTACTACATCACTCTCGATGTAGCGCAAGATCAACCACATGATCTCAATTCGCAGGGCAAGCCCATCCTGCGACATAAATAAATCTCAATGTCCATAATCGCCGACTCCCTCAGCGAACCAAAACGCTGGAAAATATGACGGCGTAGTAGCATCACGCAAGGCTACTCGTGGTTACTCTGACCACCAACTCACTCATGCTGAGTGTACGTATACCGCCAACTTACTCAATCAAGTGGTGTAACTGGAACACATTGAATACTAGCCCAGCAGTGACACACATCTCAGTACTAGGGTTCCATAAGCCAACCATGGCTAAGAGCACCTGCTCATACAATCACTGAACCCTGACAAAATCACTCTGCCCAGCGCACAGTATCCAATGTCCAGTCCACAATATAGCCAAACAAATGATATCAGAACCAATCCGATTACCAACACATTAGTTACACACCACTGGTACATCCCATGTACCGCCATTAGGCACCACTCAGCCTAACCAGTATCAATCCTCGTACAACGTACCCTGTACGTACCTCAATCCATCAATCTGACTATAGCCACCCAGGTTATAGCCAAACACGTTCTAGTAATGGAGCACATTTGCTCAAACCAACATGAGACAAAACGAACTCCACCCGTCATCTAGTTCCAATTCCGAATCCGAATCCGCAATTTCGTAAGAAATTCCGAATCCAAACCCAAACATCACATATTTAATCCATTTCCAAATCCGAATCCGAAATCATTATTCCGTAAGCTAGCATTGGAATAACCATTCCGCACCCAAATCCAGTAATCCATTTTCGAGCTTCGCAATCGAATCCTGAATCGTCACCCAGAAATTCGATTCCAAAACCCAAAATCTCGTTTACGTCCACCAAGACGTAACAAAACCGAACCTATCGGTTGCCTCTCCAAAACACTCGATTTACTTCATAGGGAAGCCCATCCCAATATCCACACGTCAAAGGTTGACAAAATCCGACCACATCGGAAACCTACTCAACCAAGTCACAAACCATATGGACTTCACTCCGAGAAGAAGTTCAGTCCCGTCATTTACGATTCACATACCAAGGTAAGAGTGATAACTCTCATCCAATCTGGATCATCACGACCACAACCCAGATCCATCGCTACGTCACTCGACAAGTAACATCACGATCCTAGATCGTCACATCGACCAAAGTCGACAACATCTCAAATCAGATCCACCTAGGATCCACGCATGCCCACGCAGTTAACAATCCATCTGAAAGCTGATCGTAGGGTCTTACACCCTCAGTTGAATCCTTCGCCAAATTTCCCTGGGTGGAAAGATGACCTCGCATTTCACCACCAAATCCAAAATCATACACAACTGCTTGTGTCCAATGAACCCAAGCCAAACATGGGTCCACCTACCAATACACGCTCAACGTACTGGTAGCAACAATCATCACCTGCCACGGCAGGAAATAAGAAGTCAACCCCAAAGACTTCGGAATACCAATCACCGGTGTGGAAACGAGCACTTCCCTCGTCTCCCAATCACAACTCTCCCCGGATAGAGAGTTCCAACCATGTTGGAAACAGACATGCTCCCAATGAGATGTCAAGTCCAACCACGGGACTTCCCACGTCCATACCTCACTTGGACCACCACGTGTCCAAAATCAATTCATTACTCGGACCTCACGTCCGCCAATAGTCATGTATGCACACACCCCGATTCCGAACGGAAATTTCCTCAACTCTGCCTGGATGTGCATACCATACAGCTTCCGTCTCACATCTCGACCTTAACAGGTTCAATCCTCAGGTTCCAAGTGATTCATAATCACCAAATCCCACATCAATACCACGAATGGTTTCCCCGACTTTTCCAATTCCAATAATTTCCTTGTATTCTCAGGGGATATAAGCAGTACACAAACTTACCAATCTCGGAGTTGACCACAACTCCCCAAATCCACCAACTCGCATGACATAGGGAACATCGTCCCTAGATTCCCCAAGTTTCAATCATACCATTTTATCCATTCATCACTTGTCATCATAAATCTGTTAGGACTTATCCCAACACGAAACAACCTCCACTGGATCCCATCCAGTCCAAGACTCAACCACCACTGAGTCGCAGATACCAATCATCTGTTCATCATGACAGAGTCACACCCCAACTGGTGGCTCATCGTCATCACAATTACTGTCACCAGCACCAGCGCTAGTACCAGCACCAACGCACCATCATCAACACTAGTATCAGCACACAGGCATCCATACCAGTATTGGCATAAAGGTATCACCATACCAACATCCATACATAGCACACGAACACCCATGCTAGCACACGAACATCCATGCTAGCACACAGTGTGCAAAGTTGTTACCCTGGATCTCCGTTCATTACGAACGACGATCCCGTAACACCACTCGTACCCCACGACTATGGGTACCCCAATTTGACCACTGGCACATCAGGATAATGGACGTTCCCTGAACATCCCCAAGTATTAAAACCACACTAAATACCCTCGATAGCCAGTCATCTCGACACAACTGTCGACCAACAGTCATCGTTGTCAAGATCCGTATCCACACATCACACTACTATTCGATCCAACACGGGATTCCATATTTTATCTCATAACCGCATCCGTGGATCGAATCCCATCATCCAGACTAGACTCACTAGAGTCATCCACATGGTCATCCATGACCTCAGCCGCTCGTCGCAGCACAAGTTCTCACTTAAGGTTCACCTTTCGGTCCATCAATTACAAGTTAGGGTTCCAAAATCACACCCTAGGGTTCCACCGAACCCAACTGCCTTTTGCAGTAAAATCCACAACCTGACCGACTCTGCGGTCCTGACATCGTATAGACATCCAATCCAATCCAATCGTCAACTCAACGTGGGTTCCACCACGAAGGTCATCGGCTAACTCCGATGCACCAACAACCCGTACACTAGCCAACACTACCAGGGTCCATTATTTAGACCAATACTCAACTGAGTTTCGCATTTGCAATCAAATGGGGTTCCCTGAACCTAGCTGTGCCCAGTGGCACAACAATCCATAATCACCTGACCGAACCGACGGTCCCACATTACCAGTTAATCTTATACAACCCCACTTGGGTTGAATCGCATCAATGCACGGCGTATCGGGCCAAACACTCCCAATTCACCATACAAATCCAAAACTATCTATCAGGTTGACAACGGAACAGCAGCCCAAAGAGACATCACACCCTCGTCCTTCGCGCACAAAAGAGCAAAACCTGCTCTGATACCACTTGACACGACCCATCCCAATCCCCCCGGGATTACCATGGAATGTGACGTGCTCCCGTCTGACAAGAGGCGCCAGACAAGGGATAACCGATTGCCATTGCCCAAACGGGCTTCCAGAGTGCGTAAGGATCGATGGAGGAGGTGTGCGATGCTCAAGTCTCTGCTGCAGTCGTATCCGGAATCAACCTGAAGGGCATTAAAAACCAAAAGCTGTGAGTGGACGAAAATAAACAAGTCTGCTTAAAACATTTATAAGACATTTATGCCCCTCAGTAAAATCATATGCATGCACCAAAACCAATAATCCCATATTTATTTAGAAATAACCATTAGGGCCTTAGCCCGGAAACCAAAGCATATTTTCAATTTCCAAAAGTAAATCCAAGAGTTATATCATCAATCCAGTAATATTCATTTATTATTTTTCCATCTCCGGCATCCCCGATGCCTAGCGTCCTAGACGCTTGACGTTCCAGACGTCATATCTCACGGTATTAAGCAACGCGTGCTGCCCGGGGTCTCACCGGGTCCATATCTCTGACATCCCCGATGTCTGACGTCCATGACGTCTAGCAATCCTGCTCCTGGATCACTATACGGTCCGGTAGCTCCGTACAATGAGCCCTCGCAGGCAATGCACCGTGACTTCTCCAGTGTCCCCGACACTTGGAGGAGACCAGGATATAAATATCCTCATATCGAGATGGTTTTATGGAACACATTTTATTATTCATTTCCAAAATATCACAAGGGCCCTGCCCCGAATTTCCATAAAACCGTCATAAGTCCAAATAGTTGAATCAAATCCGAAATAGTTCATTCAATTCCATTTTAGGGTCCCCGACCCGAAATCACATATACAAGTCAACTGGGCTCCTGGCCCGATTCATAAGTTAACTGGGCCCCTGGCCCGATTTCATAATTCAATTGGGCCCCTGGCCCGATTCAACAAATTAACTGGGCCCCTGGCCCGATTTCACATTATCAAATCCGTGACCGTTTCATGAAATCATATCCATCCATATTTATGGAAATCAGTGCAAATCCAGAAAACCTCGATTCACGTGCAAACACGTAAATCACCTCGAAAAGCGTGAAAACATATAAATTCACTGATATCCAAAATAAATCATATAATCCCAATTATAACAATCATGAAACAGTTATGCATGCATCGAATTTATAAAACCAATGTCCACTCACAGACCGTTTAACCGAGCGCCTCGATACGCGTGCCATAGGCCCTCCCGGGCCACCTCACTATCACCGGGACTCCCAATCCTGTTCAAATCAATTTAGAGGATCACTAACCTCATCATTAACATCCTATTCAAGCCCCGTAATTTTCCCGAATTTTTAAGTATTTTTAAATTGGATTTAAAACCTTCGGACATCCCGAACAATATCGAGACGGTATCCGATCGACACGAAACCAATCCCAAAATGTTCGTTACAATGTATAGGATAAAAGTCATGTTGACCTCACCTCGAGATTCGTGCCCACGCGCCGTCACGCGCCGCCGTGAGTGGCTGCGCGTGAAAGCCACGCGCCTGCTACAGTGCTCCTTCTTCACCCGAATGACTGGTAAACGGGTCAGATTACCCGCGATAGGATCCGTTTCAAACACCCTCAATTCGATAACAATTCCATCCGTTCTTGATCCTACAACAATCACCAATCCACCAATTTCAGTTCTGTGTCCATGATTAGCATCAACCGTCGATCAATCTTGTCGACAACCCGTGATCACCCAAAACGGGTCGATCACCAGAGCTCCTCCAATCCTTAACCAAAATCAAATTAACTTCACAGGAAGTTAATAAGGACCACTACGAACTAATTAGCATCATTAATTTAACTCGACAATACCTCAATCGTCACAACTCAAGCTCGAGTTTTCCGGCCGTCCACCATGTCCGTTCACGGCCCTAGGAGCTCCCAAGCTTGCCCCATTTGATCTGGTTCGACTCGTTGAAGTTCCAGGAAGCTCAAACACTCATCAATTAGGCTTGGGCTGGCCTGAAACTGGAAATTCGAATTTGAATTCCCCAGAACCCAGTTTCGGGTTTTCAGAGAATTTCAGCCCCAAACTCACTCATTCCTCTCATTCTCAATCTCAGTGAACCGCTCTCGACTCACTCACCATTCTTTTAATTCAATTCAGCCGTTAAAGGCGTCCAAAAGTGTCCTCAAATGACTGTGCAAGGTTCCCCTGCACAGACCCGAAAACATTAAACAACCAGTGCCCATGTCCTTTTGATCGATTGCCAGCACCAAACATGTGCAATTCCACCTCATACTGGTCCAATTAACTCAATTAAATCATAAACAAAACAAGGGATCGATCGCACAAAGCATCCACCTCACGGCTACTTCAATGGAACAGTGTCCCGTGAAGAAAATTACAATTCTGCCCTTGTGCAGAAAATTACCAAAATGCCCCTCACGCATCCTGACCCGTAACTCGGTCATACGGACTCCGATTGATGCGTGCCGCCTGTCTACGAACTCAGGGCATCGAGACCTTCCTAACGGTCCTCGGTCCTCGGCCATCGGGCATCCCGATCAAAAAGTCAACATTTCCCCCTTATATCGTCCAAATTACGAAAACGCCCCTGGACTTCCGTACATCATAACTTTCACCACGAACGTCGGAATCGAACGTGCCACCTGTCTATGAACTCGTGACGTCCCGAACTACGTCACGGTCATCGGTCAAAGTCCATTTGACCATCCGAATTAAAAGTCAACGTCTTGCCCACGCCCAGGGGCAAAACGGTCATTTTGCACAATTCGTCCGAAATCGCCCAACTAATCCCAGATTAGTAAATCACAATTAAATAATATTAAATCCCGATATTCGGGACGGGTCGTTACACGAGCTGGCTTGAGAGGAAATCCACTGGACGCTCAACAGAGCATTTAGATTAATGATAGCGATGATGAAGAGGATGATGATAGCTTCGCTTATCCACCAGATGTGCATAGATATGAGATAGCAGCATATCGCTTTGCTGTAAATGTATCGAGAGATGAGGCATGGCGAAGTGTCGACAATTATGGAGTAGGTACCATGCGTGGTGCTCAAGGAGGTAGTAGCAGTCGTCAACCACCGTAACAGATGCGTCGATCACAAAGTTTGCGTGAACCATTTTCAATTCCTTCAAAACCAAAACTCTACAAAACCGCACGAAGTCAACAGAAAACTGTAAAATCGATGTGGAAAGGGACGAAAGAGAAGTTAGGTCGATACATAAGCAAATTTTTTATATATGAAGGCGTGGCTCCAAATAAAGCCAACTCTCATCATTTTAAGAATATGATTATTGAAACCCAACAAGCAGGTATTTAATAAATTTATTTATGATATATTTTTATTTAAGTTAACATTAAATGCTAACTTATGTTTTGGTTTGCAGGTGAAGGCGTGTCCATTCCTTCTCCATATGAAGTGAAAAATAAATATCTTCCTATGGAATATGAAGAAATGACGGTGTATGTGGAGCAACAAAAGCGACACTGGGAAACTTATGGATGTACCATAATGTGTGATGGTTGGACCGGTCCAACGAAGTTATCCATAATTAACTTCATGGTATATAGTAAGGGTTCAACTGTATTTCTCAGGTCAGTTGATTCTTCCAAATTCCATAAAGACTATGTGTACATACAAAATTTGTTGAAGGAAGTTGTTCAGGAGGTTGGAGTAAAAAATGTTGTACAGATCGTTACTGATAATGGATCGAACTTCAAAAAGGCTGGAAAAGAACTAATAAAGACGTATTCGATCTATTGGACTCCTTGTGCAGCCCATTGTATCGACCTAATATTTGAAGATATTGGGAAGAATGGCTCTCATCATAAAAAATGCCAGGCAGGTAACTAACTACATTTATAATCATTTATGGTTACTAGCTCAGATGCATGAATTCTGTCAAGGAGACTTGATTTGTCCTGGTGCAACTCAGTTCGCAACCAACTATATTTGTATAAACAGTATAGTTAAGCATAAAGTTGACCTTAGAAGATTGTTTACCAGTGATCAATGGCATGGTAGCCCATTGAGTAGGAAAGTGGAAGGCAAAAGGGTTGAGGCTCATATCCTCGACCAAAGATTCTGGGAGTCCTTGGAGATGATGCAATCAATATATGAACCATTATATTGCATCCTTCGAATTGTTGATACAGAGGTAGTCCCAACCATGCCAATCCTGTATGATATGTTCAATCGAATGAAAGAAAAGATAACCTGTCTTAAAGGGAAGAAGTGAGTCCTTAAAATCTTACAGAAGCGATGAGAAAAAAATATTAGTGCATCCCTTACATGCCGCTAGTATATTTCTATCTTATCGAATTTGTTAATATTTTATTTTATTGTTGTTTACTAAGAAAAGTTCATTCATGATTTTCAGCTTATTACTTGAATCCCCGATATCAATATCAAGCAGGTGTTGGGCATGACTCCTCCCTCGTCCAATCAGTTCAACAAGTATTCTTCAAACTGAATCCAAATGGGCAAGTGAGTTTAAAATTTTTTGGAGTAGACGTAAGTTCACTACCATATATGAACCTTGATATTTTTGAATCTGTACATCTATGGCATTATATTAACATCAGCCTTAATGTAGTTGATCAACTTTAGAGATGGTCGAAAAACATTTCGTTCACCTATGGATGTACAATCACGAACGAAAATACCCTCAGGTATATTACTTGCATTTAACTTGATATTGTATGACTTAGCACTTTATAATGTCTCTTACATTAAACTTGATATTGACAGTTGAGTGGTGGGAACTATATGGCCAAGCTTCTCCCAGCTTGCAACAAATTGTAGTTCGTATATTATCACAAACGGCATCATCTTCGGCATGTGAGAGAAATTGTAGTACATTTGCTTTAATTCATACAAAGCAAAGAAATCGTCTCGCATATTCTAAGTTAAAACAACTTGTTTTGTCAGCACCCGTCCTCAATCCCCCGTGAATTAATGAGGAATGCCCCTGATCCCGTTTGACACGGAGTGTCAGACAAGGGAAATTTCCAACCTTTGCCTTCTCGGGCTATCAGAGTACGCCAGGATCCGGAAGAGGTATGTGATATCTCGGTCTCTGCTACAGTCCGCATCGTATCCAACCTGAAGGGTATTAAAAACAGAAAGACTGTGAGTGGACAAAAAGTAATATTTCAGAAATACATTTTTTATAAAGACCTTTATACCCTTCACTAAAAAGCATGCATGCATAGTAAAACCATTTATCCAATCACATATGTTTAGAAAATCATAATCATACGGGCTTCTGCCCAAACCATTTACAGAAAACCATAACATAGTAAACATATGCGGGATCTTAGCCCAAATCCATTTATCATCATAAAACACAATTTCCCAAACCAATTGAAATCATGTTTATCCATTATATTTTATATCACCGAACCTGTCATGGTATATAGAGCTACGCACGTGCTAACCGGGGTCTAAAATCCAAGTCTCTCCAGGGTCCACCCAGGTCAATGTCCGTAGATCAATGACCCTCCCTGGAGGTAACGAACCATAGCCTTCCTGAGAGTAAGGAACCCAACTGGGAGGCGACTCCACTCAGTTAGTGCTCCGTGATTACTACGGGGTCCACCCAGGCCAACGACCCTCCCCGGAGGAGACAATAATATATAAAGGATGGCATATGAAAAACCCTTTGAAATCATTCTTTAAACCTTTTAAGGATTCATGCCCAGCCCCCATAAGCCGTCATGAACCATAAAATCCTTTCAAGGGTTCATGCCGGTTCCCATAAACCGTCATGACCCATAAAACCTTTCCAGGGTCCCTGACCCGAAATCACCATCGTAACACATAACTAGGGCCTAGGCCCGAATCCACATACAAACTGGACCTCCGGTCCGAATCGTAAACCAACTGGGCCTCGTGCCCGATTTCGTAAATCAAATGGGTTTCGTGCCCGATTCCATATTTCCAAATCCGAAATCAATTTAAGAACCAATTGAGCCTCCAGCCCGATAACGTCACTAAAAGGACTTCGAGTCCGAGGGTTTCCAAACAAGTGGGTCTCAAACCCGAGTTTATTTTATCAAACCTGTCCAAGGGTTTGCGTACCATACGGCTCTCCCGAGCCAATCACCGTCACCGGGACTCCCAAACATGTCCAAATCGTAATAGAAGGTTACTAACTACTTAATTAACCTCCCACTAAAGCCCCGTAATTTTTACGAATTTTTAACTATTTTAAAACTCGAACCTAAACCTTCCGATGCCCCGAACATTATCGAGACGGTGTCCGATCGACACGAAACCAATCCCAAAATGTTCGTTACATCGAATAGAAGATTCCACGTGTTGAAAACATCCCCAAATTATGGGACACGTACCCCTACGCGCCCATGGAAGCCGTACACTGTTCATCTTCTGCAATGGTCGAACCGGTTCTCTGGTTCCTGGACCGGCCGAACCAGTCTGGACCGGTTCAACACCTAAACCCATCCATTTTCGGTCCATTTCAACCTATTTTAATACCTACTTGTTCCTAATCTCATTACAGATCTTTTTACACATTAAAAACAGGAGAAAACCTCAAAATCCCATACCTTCATGATCGGCCATGGCGGTGGTGGTTTCCTCCGCCGTTCACCGTCGTTACAGGCTGTCCAAACACTCGAAAACAATCCAGTCATTCCCCTTAGACCACCAGGAAGTCAACCTTATTAATGGAATCGAGTAAAAACCAATAAAACCGAAACTTGGATTTTTAAACTAAAACCCACCGTCTCGGGTTCATCCTCCGTCGTGGACCACCGACGTGGCTCGCCACCATTCTTGTCTTCCTCAGTCCATCCTCACTCCTCACACGGTCATGTTGATGCACGGTGATGGTGGTGGTGAGGTGTGGTGAGGTGTTTGTTTGTATGGAGAAATGGAAGAATAAAGAATATGGTTTCGGGTTTAAGGGAAAGGAAATGAAGATGATCAGATGAGAGAAGAGAAAATTAAATGGATGGTGAGGATTTGAGAGAGTAAAATAGATGAAGGGCTAGGATTGAGTGTTGGGTGAGTTTAATTATTAAATAATTAAAATAATATTATTTAATTAAGTTAGATCCACAATTTAGGAGTTTTAGCCAATGGGATGAGTGACACTTGTCACTCATCCATGGGTCCCATTTAAAATATCTGACCAATCAGATATTGCCAAATCATCATCGTCTCGAAGTACGTGCATAGTGAAGTCGACCTTCCGTGACCTATAACTCTCTCGTTCGAAGTCCGATTTCACCGTGCCGCCTGTCTATGGATTTGTATCGTCCCGATCTACGTAACGGTCTTCGGCCCTCGGTCATCGGACCTCTCAGTCCAAAAGTCAACTGTTTGCCCCTTTTAACCAAAATTACCAAATTACCCTTAAACTTCCGAACGTCATAACTTCTTCCTTGAATGTCGGAATTGAACATGCCACCTGTCTATGAACTCGTGACGTCACGAACTACGTCACGGTCATTGGTCAAAGTCCATTTGACAACCAGAATGAAAAGTCAACATTTTACCCACGCCTAGGGATAAAACGGTCATTTTGCATCGTTCGTCCGATTTCGTCCAACTAATCAGGATTAACCTCACTAATCATGATTAGTCACTAATCTAATCCTGAAATTCGGGACGGGTCGTTACATGTTTTTTGTTATTACAACATGAAACTCAAGTTAAGAGATGAAGAAGTTGAAGCTGGTAAAGTTGTGGAAGAAGACTACGTTGACCTGTTGGAAATTGCAGGTCAACATGTGGAAGGTAATGAGGCTGATCAACTTCAAGCATAGATTATGAAAGCTCACTTGGATGATGATAGTGGAAGGCCTGACCCTCGAGTAACACATCTTGCTAGTGAACACGGTGTTAATGTTGATAGAGTGCTATCTGAAGAAGTGGGGAGTGAGGACGTAGGAAGTGAGCGGGAGATGTCTTCATGGGAAAGATCAATGCTTGGTTCTACCGGTAGACGTGACTTACGAGCTGATGCTACTAGTAAGGGACTTCATCAAAATAAATCTCCTGATGATGATGATGATGATGATGATGATGATGGAGGAGATGATGTTGAGACAAACGATGAAGACAAGGATGCCGGAGGGGATGATGACGGGGGAAATGAACATGTAACCGAAACATATGCACCATTGAGCCCATTTACTGGAGAGGCGGATTTCACTAATGTCACCCAAGATTATGATCATGGGTGTAGAGAAAGAGGAGTAGAAATCGGTGGTGTTGGAAAAGATTACACTCGGACACGCAACATATATGAAGGTTATGGAAACCCATCTTCTGAGGATTCCATGACAATTAGTTTTGAGTCAATGAGTTTAGGCACCGATCCTAGTAACAACTCAAATGATCCATATGCTTATGGTTCATATCGTCACCCCCTGTTAGACAGTCATCTCCCTCAAATGTCACATAGTTATGAAGGCTATGAAAATCCTCATCTCAATGAAGATTATGGAGAAGTTAGTTGGATAAATCTGAACTACCCTATCTATGGAGGAAAAATAGGTCATTCAAAGGAGATATACGAATACAGTGTCCAACAATACATTTCTTTTTGGTCAAATAGCATCAGTTGGCAAAACTTTTGTGTCTTGGTAGATCAAGAGATTCAAGACCAATCTAATTTTCAAGCTGGTCAACACTTACTTGTTTTTGATCAAATTCAATGTGTACAATATTTTTAATGCAATATTATCAATAGGATTATGTTCTAATTTAAGTTTATCTTTAAAATTTTATACCGTTAGTAGTCGACAGATCTATATTCTATCATATAATTCATCATATATTTATTATATTAAAGTCATTTTATAGTTTTTATTAGTCCTATATAATTATTATTGGGTACTTAAATTTTTCCCAAAGTTTCATTCCCAAAGTTTCATTCCAAATTTCTGCCATTTGACCGTAAGTTTTTCCCAAAGTTTCATTCCAAGTTTTTCTCAAAATTTCATTCCCAAAATTTCATTCCAAATTTCTGCCAATTTTCGTCATTTTTATTGACCATAAATAATATCGATATCGATATCGATATTTAGGACGAGATATCCATAAATTCGGTGAGCAATATATCTAGATATTTTCATCCTTACACATATTCACACGCCAGTAGACCCAGAGTCCATGCTCGAAGCTTGATCTGAAGATTTACCAAACCTTTGATTTGTTCAAGTCGTCAAAAAGCTCCGTCACAATATCACATCCCGATCCCTCAACGTTCTCTCACTCCTCCATCGCTCCTGAGGCAGCTCCCGTCGGATTCGTTCGTTGCAGATCAGCACGTAAGCGTCAATTTCCCTTAAAAAGTAAACATCTTTTGTTTTTTTTTTTTTTTTTCAATATTTGGATCAAGAATGGAAATCTTACTGAATGTTTGTAATTATGTACAAATTACTTGCGATTGAATTGGTAATTTGGTTTGGAGAATGATAGTTTTAATTTTATTTTCCTCGATTATGGTTGTTCTTATTATGAATCAATTGATCCAAGATCTTGCTTGGCATCGAATTTAGATGTGATCCAGTTTCTTTCAGTCTTGTTTTCTAAATAAAAATGAGCATCGTTTGTAGGCAGTCATTCAATCTGATATAGGCTTAGGCTTCATGATGCCATTTCTTTGTTTAGGCATGGCATGACAACATTTGGTGGTGAGCAACAATGAGAAAACTTGGGTTTTCTTCCAGGGGTGGGATAGGGGGCAAATTGATGATTGCCATTATTTTGGATTTTCATGGTGATCTGATATTGTTGAGCTCCTCCATATACACTCCCGTTGTTAGATTCATATCAATCAGATGGAGTCGTTGTTGTATTTAACTTCGGAAATAACAGTTCCGGATAAATATTCTCTTGGGTTTCCTTAACTGTTTGATTTAGTTATGTGTTAGAATGGGAAGATGAAGATACTCAAAATGATTTTGAAACCTGCTTTAGAAATCTGAAGCTTTGACACAATTGTGAGTTGTATTATTGCTGTGTTACTGGTATAAATTGTCTTCCATCTGTTTGATGAAATGCCTAAGAGACCAATAGGGAGGATAAATGTTGCGATTTCTATGTTGGCATTGGGCTGGTTGTGGCCTGTAAGTCTGCCCTCTTATCTTTCTGATGGCGAATGTAAAGATTGCAGGGGAATAAAATGGTGCCAGTTATTCATACTTTGCTCTTCTAAGTTACATTAAGTGAATATCTTCATAGATAACTGAACAAAATAGTTCAATGAAATGCAGAATTTTTGGGGACCTCAAATTGTTTTTATAAACATGTTTCATATTACAGAATTCCGATTGGCAGATTACACTTGAATAGTTGAATCATCTCTTGGTACTTCTACTTTGGCTTGGCCCATTTCATGCAAGCTAGGGTGTTTTTCGACCAAGCTGGTTTCAGTTTAAGTAACCTCATCCGCCAAAACCCCCAGTCCCACGAATATACAAGGCTCATGCTTTAATTGTTGGATTAAATATACTTAAGAATCCATCCTACATAATACATCCAAACTCAATCGTCACAATCACAGATATAATAAATTTAAGTCTTAATAGTTTTGAAGCCATACCTGATGAAGACGCATCAGGCCAAGAGTGCTGACCCCTATTAGCTCTAGGTTCCTCTAGCAACACCTAAACTCGATAGCGGAACCCATTTCATAGCGATGGTGCTATCTATATGATATCAGTTTGCTGATAATATTGTCTATTAGGATATCAACATGTGGTCTAAACAATCTATTGTTATCAATATGCTAATAAGCAGGCTAGTAGATATCAATATGTTGGTCCATGTTGAACTGTTTGATTCACTAACTTGAATTCTGTTGGTACAGAACAGAACTAACAACCCAATGGATATGAGAACAATGGCAGCAGTGACAACTCCACAGCTTACATGCTTTTCTTCCATGAACAGGCTTCTCCACCTCTCCCGGCGTTCAGTTCTTTGCCCTGCCACTTTTTGCCCCAAGTCGTTGACTATTATGAGCCTTGAAGGTGGTTCCAAGACCAACACTAGTTTGAGCTACGCAAACGATGTGTCAAAACTGAAGTCGGATCCCATTTTAGAGGATCAACAAGTTGCTCAACCGAAAGGGGGAGCCAAGATTCATGACTTCTGTTTCGGCATCCCATTTGGTGGGATTGTCCTGAGTGGTGGAGTTATTGGTTTTATTTTTTCTAGAAATCCTGCCACTTTGGGGACTGGCTTCCTGTATGGAGGAGCGTTGCTAGCCCTAAGCACCTTCAGCTTAAAGATCTGGAGGCAAGGAAAATCCAGTTTACCGTTCATTCTAGGACAAGCGGCTTTGGCAGCAGTGCTTCTGTGGAAGAACTTTCAGACCTACTCATTGACGAAGAAGATATTTCCAACTGGGTTTTATGCCGCGATTAGTGCTGCAATGTTTTGCTTTTATTCATACGTTGTCCTCTCCGGAGGAAACCCGCCACCAAAGAAGTTGAAGTCTTCTGCAAGTGTTGCTTCATGATAGAAAGCCCTAAAGTTCTGATTGTTGTATGACTGGATGGTGTTGTGTTGTCTATATGGAATGACAGAGGTGGTTTTTGCTCATGAATAAGGTCGAATAATAGTTTGATTTATCTTTTTGCTAATTTCATTGGTATATTACTCAACTTTATTTTCTATTTTCTTCCATCCCATGTAATATTGTCAAGGAGAGGCTTCAAATGTTTCCATCAGAAGTCTTGAGTTCAAGTTAAATTTGCTTCCCGACTTAAATGAGGTAAATGTGTGCCTCAAAATTAACTGAAGAAAGGGCAACAACTAACAACAAAAATGGAAGCAATTTTCACTTTTGTTCGTTTTTATGTGATCGTCATTTTCTCCTTCTATAATTTAGAGAATTGAAAAAAATAATTATTTTAAATCTTCAAATTTGTAATTCGTAATTCAAATCATGCCCTTTGGAATTAGTTTAAATTAGTTTAAATTTAAAATTAAATAAAAAATAACATTACTTTATACCCCAAAATTTAAGGGTCAATTTCAAAATGAACCATTATCATCATTTTATTTCATGTGATTCTAAGATCATATCAGTTTATTCTATATGCTTATTTCAACTATTAAATTATTAATTAAATTAAAGAGTATTTTTGGTTTTAAAAAATACTTACTTATTTTGTTTTTCGTTAATTAATTAATTATTTTGATTTAGATACTCTTTCAAATTAGTAATTAAATTCTTACTTATTAATTAAATTCTTACTTATTAATAGAATTAAAGAGTATTTTTGGTTAATTTTTTTTTACTTATTTTGTTTTTCATTAATTGATTAATTATTTTGATTTAGATACTCTTTCAAATTAGTGTATTTAAACAAACTATAAAAACATAATTAATTCAATTTAATATAAAAATAATGCCCTTATAATTTGTTTAAATACAATACTTTATTCTTTTAAAAAAATACACTAAATTTTTTTTTAAAAGTAACTTAATCAAAATGATTAGTCATTTAATGAAAAATAAAATAGATAAAAATTTGAAATAAATACTAAGAATTTCATGAGATTTGTTTAAATGAGATTTGCTAAAAAAAAAAAAATAGAATTTCATGTTTTCAATGCACTAATTCTCTTATTTGGATGCATAAATATAGGAATTTAAAATTTCAAGAAAATAAAAAATGTGGATGCCACAAATCATAAATTTAAATTCCATATAAAAATGTCATTTTTAAAATTACATCTTTATAACTACCATTTATACATGAACATTATATTAAATGTTTAAATTTCATTTTACTTCTATGTTACTCAAATATAAAACTTTGCAAATTCTGAAAAATCAATTTCTGGAAATTTAAATTTTATTATTTGATAAATTCTTAATAATATTAAAATTCTTCATTCGAACATACCCTTAACTTAATTGTTAATTTAATAGGGAAATAAATAAATGGAATAAATTGATATAATTTTAAAATTATATGAAATAAAATGATAAAATTAAAACTTAATATTATTCTAAATTTAACCCTTAAATTTTAAAGCGAAAAATGATTTTTTTTCCTAAAATAAAAGAAAACTACACTTGCAATGGAAATTATAAAAAGCAACAGAATTACTGAATTAGGGATATTAAAATTATATGAAAGACATAATAATGCAGTTACATTTACAATTGTCTTCACGAAGTAAAGAAAAAAAGTTGGGATGTGAATCTAATGCGCCCATCTTCATCTTCATCTTCGTCTTCATCCTCATCACCGTCACGTTTCCATTAGATTAAAGGGCCCGCAATTCTTCTGACGTAGAGATAAAACCTGGCCCACAACAACATAGCAAGGCACCTCTGCAGCAGACACGTGTCAGCATTCCCATCGGACCCTCCAACTTCCATGGGACCACCACACGCGAAGGCCGCCTTGGTAACAGTAGCTTTTGAACGGTCCCCGTTTGGGGCCCCTTGGGCCCCGCTCCCACCATCACATGGACAGAGAGATGAGGTGGGACCCCCTTTATAAAAATAGAGCTCCCGCAGGCCTCACCCACCCCACAACCCTAAAATGCTTTACACGGTCCACAAAGGAAATCCCAAACCCCACCATAGCAAGCTCATGTGGTCCCCGCTTCCGCCTAATCCAGCCCGACCTCACACGTGCATGCCTGAAAACCCTCCCTCACGTGGTCACGTGCTCCTCTTTCCGAGTCCAGAGAAGAAAGGAAAAAAATTCTCAAAACGCAGCGCCAGACGAAGCTGACGATGGTACCAAAATCGACTATAATCGCCGCCAAATTCTGAAAAGAAAATTTTCGGTTTCAAATTGCTGTTAATGATTTGAAGAGCCGGCCATGAATTGAAGCTCCTTTTTGTCGTAGATTTCCAAAGAGAAGTCTCTGAGTGTCTGAGTAGTAGCGGAAGACGCTGGAATATTAGCAGAACCACCAGTATTGGCGGCGGAGACCGAACTGGACGCCGAACCGTGACCCACAAAAGAGGATATGGGTCTGGCGGCAATGTTGATAAACGAAGGCGGGGAGACAGTGCTTGGGAACGTAAATATGTGAGGCTGGGTCGAAGGGACCATGAAGAAAGTCCCGGGGACGACGCCGTTGGTCGGTATGGCCCACATGGGGACCATCCCTTGAGGCACCACCGCTTGTACTGCTTGTGTCGGTGGTGGTCGCGGTTTTTGTTGTTGGTTCGTAAAAGGGGCCAACCCGGCGGAGACTGAGACGCCGTCGTTTAAATCCACGTACTCGTTGGTGGAGTTCCGCTTGCGCTTTTTCTTTTCGAGCGAGTCGTCTCCGGGTCTCGGGTCGGTGGGGATTTTGAGCGAACCGTTCACTGACATCGCGATCGCCGGCACGGTACCGGTGCCGGTGGCTGCAATGATGGCCGGCTCGGCGTGCTCTAACAGCCAACGGATGGTCTCGCCGTCGGACTTGTGCCCCAGCTCCCGAGTCAGCTGAAAGATCCGAGCCGCACACGCGGCGGGCATTCGGATCCTCCGACCACGTCCTTCCACTTTCGTGTGTCGATCCTTCGTCGACGCCCTCCTCGGAGCGTGCACGGCCACCGGCATAGCTACATCCCGCTCTTCCTTAGCAAGGACGAGAGCTTGAGATGGGCCGGTGGGCTCTTCTGGACCCGTTTCTTCTCCGCCGTTGATTCGAAGATCGACGGCTGGGCCGTGGGCGTCCTGGTCCGTTTCGAGTTCCCGTTTTTCAATCATGGCCATGTTTGGAGCTCAAAATCGCTTCGACCCACTTGAGAAGGAGAAAACCCGAGATATAATCACAGTAGAAAATCGAAGAAGACTCTAAAAAATAAGTTGCAAAGTTGAAGTATAACAGAGAGAGACTGGAGGGAAATCTTGAAAAAGAAGCCTTTTTTTTTTCTCTTAACAACACGTTCCTGGGAGAGATACCCTCTGTTATTTATACGGTTATGGAGAGATTAATTTGGTAGTTAATAATAATTATTTACGGTTATCAGCAGTAAAATTTGAAAGGACAAAAATAAAAAAGAAATCTACGGTTTGCTGCCCATCACATATCGTGTGGGATCAAAAGGTTGATGACTTATTGTGGGCCCGTTTAGGGTTTATCTGCTCGTTCAGGTCAAAGACTCAAAGGTGGTGATGGATCCAATGAGAAATGCACTAAAATTATTTTAGCTATTATTTATTTATTTATTTTCTTTAATTAATTTTTTTTTGATTTACTTGCATCATGATACATGTGTTTTGATTGATGAAAATTGGGACTCTCTAGTCTAAAATAAGGAAAACCACAAATATAAATAGGGAAAATGGATCTACAATCAAATCTAATTAAGTATTGTAACATAGAATTCATATATTTGATTATTTAAAAAAAGGTTATTGTATGTGTGACTAAATGCAGAGAAATTGAAATGGACCAAGTCAAAATAATGAAAAGAATATGCCCGCACATATGAATGAGCATTTTCTTATGCCATTTAGAATTGAAATACCACAAGTTGTATGGGAATCCCCAAATTCCATAACTTGATGGATCTCACTATGTGCTCTTATTTAATTTATTGATATCTTATCTTTTCTTTTCATTGTGAATAGTTTTAAATATTTCTTATTAATATTATTCGTGTCCCAAAAATTAACGTAGTGGAATTTTGGGTCGCTGTTCGATGACTCGCTTCTGAATGAACGAATACGCAAGTATTTGGGTGAGAGGGATTTTTTCGATGTAGTTTGATACAGTGGTGTGCGATGTAAAAGACTAGAACGAGTGGGGTGAAGGCTGAAAGCCTTGGACCATGGTGTTGCACGCGGTCTTGGCCTAGATGGGTTGGTCTAGCTAACTGGTATTCTAGCTGCCTTCAAAGTAGGTGTGCTACTAGTAGAAGTTGTTACTAGACAATGTTTGTAACGACCTGGAACTTCAAAAAGGACAAGTATTCTTCACGTAATTCGAGGACCGTTAGGTAGGTCTCGATGTCCTGAGTACAACGACAAATGGCACGCCGTTATCGGACGTCGGACGGTTAAGTTACGGGTCTAAGTATGTGAAGGGTAAAATGGTAAATTGGACATTAGAGGGGCAAAATGGTCTTTTTGTAACAACCCGGACCTTCAGGAAGGGTAAAAATGTAAATTTGGAAACTATTTGGTATAAAATGACGGTTTTACCCTTATGAATAGTATGCCCAAAAGTTGACTTTTGATTTGTAGGTTGAACGATCGTTGATCGTTGACCGTGACGTAGTTCAGAACGTCACGAGTCCGTAGACAGGTGGCACGTCCGATTTGGACAATCGGAGGAAACGTTATGGTGTTCGGAAGGTTAAGGGCATTACCGTAATTTGGTTAAATAGAGGAGAATGTTGACTTTTTGCTGGACCCTTAGGTTTCACGTAGTCCGAGAACCGTTAGATAGGTCTCGACATCCTGAGTACAACGACAGGCGGCACGCTGTCATCGGACGTCGAACGGTTAAGTTATGATTCTAGGAAGTTGGAGGGTAAAATGGTAAATTGGACTTAGAGGGGCATTTTAGTCTTTTTACACTTGGGCCAATCAGATAAGGCCATATGGGGAAGAGTGATTGGATATTTAATTTCAGTCCACATAGTGATGGACACGTGGGGGACTCCTAGAGGTTTCTAGAGGTGTAAGTGTATGTACGGCTACATATTGCACGGTTGTGAATCGTCCAACCGTTCACAGAGAGGGAAAAACAAGGAGAGTGATTGTTGATCGATTTCCAGTGTTTGAAGACTTTGAGCTTGAGTGAGTGATCAAGGACGGGTTGGTGAGTTTGTAATCGTGTTTGAGTGAGGGTTGGACGGTGACTCTGTGTGTGTGTCGTAAACAGAAAACCAGAGAACAGGGCAGGGACACCGTGCACGGCTGTGCACCCCAGTCAATCAGAACATCAAAAATTGGAAGGGTGGTGGTGTTCAGTGACCTGAGAGGAGTCGTGTGGACTCAGCAGAGCACGACGGCGAGCACGGCGGAGGACAGAACACGGGTAAACTTGTACAGTCCTCTGTTTTTCCCGTTTGATTCAATTTGAAAGTCGTGAAGTTTGGAGGAGTGTCGAAGGTTTCTAGTGACCCTATTAGTTTTAGGAAGGTGTTAGGAACCTTAGGTATCGACCTAGAGCCCTACGGTGGCCGTGGGTGGCCGGAGACAGAAACTCGACATTTCTGGGTTTTCTTCGAGCTTTGGCTGGTAGGATTGTGTAGCGTTTGTCATGAATTAATTAGTGGAATCAACTACCCAGACAAGGACGAAACTAGGGGATCAAAAGGAGTGAAAATGGATGGAAAATGGCGAAGAACAGCCTTCGCCGGTTCAGACCGGTCGAACGGCTGAGGAAGACGATGTACAGTGTTACTGTTCAGGCGCGTGAAGCCCACGCGCAGCCCCTTTGGGCGGCACGTGAGGGCGCGTGGGGCAGAGTCCGGGGAAGTGTTAAACATGGTTTTTACTCTAATCGATGTAATAAACATTATAGGACAAGTTTCGTGTCGATCGGACACCGGGTCGGGTTAGTTTCACGGGTTCGAAGGTTTAGCGTTTCGTTTAAATTACGTTTAAAATCCCGAAAAATTGGGAGACTTAGGTTAAGCCTTAATGAAGTGTTTGTGACCCGGTTTTGTGATATTTGACAGGACGGGACACTCCTGATACAGTTGAGGAGCGCACGAAGCGTGATTGACGCGTTCGGACTTGTGAGTGGACTCTTTCTCTTTCAACGAGCATGCATAACTGTTTTTATCCACGTGTTTTATGTTTTTACGTATGCTTTTATGATCATTGCTTATGCTATACCTGTTTTACATAATTGCACGTTTTTCGAGGCGTTTACTGATTTCAACACGTTTTTCGAGACATGTTCTATTTATGACTCTAATGCCATGATTTTGGAAATTAAATCTGTTACTGATTTTCTATGATTATAAATGGGTTTTGAAACATGAGATTGGGTTTTAAAGTTGAAAAGGGGATTTCCGGATTTGGATTCGGAATGACGGTTCTGAACGCCGGAACGGCTTCAGAATAGTGATTTTGGATTCGAGTTTGGATATGGATTTAGAAATGATTTACATATGATTTGGATTGGATTTGCTGGATCTGATTAATGGGTTTAAAGACCCGGATTATGTTAGACAGGGGCGGGCCCGGATTGAGTTTAAAGACTCGGATTTACGATATTACCCCCGTAGGCATGTTGAGTTTAAAGACTCGGATTATATTTGAGGCCTTGATTGAGTTTAAAGACTCAGATAGACCCAGCAGGTTTGATCAGATGTTAATCTTGGTATTTCATACTTTTCTGATAATGTTTTCATAATGAATATTCTATTGTTTTAGATCGTTATTTCCTGATACTTAGTTATGCATGCATGTTTTCTTTTAAAATGGAGGAAAAAATCCTGTTTTGCTTCTTAAACTGTTTTGAAACGTTTATTTCTTTTTGGTCCACTCACGTTTTTCTGTTTTAAATTACCCTCCAGGTCGTGGTGAAATCGTCGGGGTGTTGAGACAGGGGCAGAGGCATAGAGCTTTGCGGCGTTTTTCGTTGCGTGATTAGCCTTAGTAGGACTTTTGTGCCCGTTTTGTATTACACTATGCTCTGTGTTACTATTGACTCATTGTATTACATTTTCTCCCTGGTCTGATAGTTATACTTATGGTTGCTTGAGGTTATTTTGGTACTTTTAAGTGTGATTGTTAGACGGGAGCAGGGTTCGTCCCGATTATCGAGGTGATAATCGGGGTGGGTCCTGACAATTGGTATCAGAGCCTAGGTTTGTCTGTTTGTGTCTATACGAGGTTGTGTTTAGGTCGTTTTACTAACTTTATGCCTCTTTTAGCGTACGATCGACCATGCCTCCGAGATGTGAGCCCCCTCCACGACCTGCTGACGAAGTAGCGAGAGATGCGGAGAGTGCTTCGATAGAGTGAGCTCAGCGTTTAGGGGCTACGATGTTTAGTGACAGGACCCGCCCCGATCCCACAGGGACCACAAGGGGACGTGCCCTGCTCCCGTCTGACACGCAAAAATTCATACCAATTTTAACCTCAAAACATCAAATGCATAAATAACCAAATTAAAGTCATACATCAAATCCGAATTAAACGAATGTCAGACAAGGGATGAAATCCA
The DNA here is from genome assembly GCA_032719365.1 of Prinsepia uniflora. Classification (NCBI taxonomy): domain Eukaryota; kingdom Viridiplantae; phylum Streptophyta; class Magnoliopsida; order Rosales; family Rosaceae; genus Prinsepia; species Prinsepia uniflora. The sequence goes on along the minus strand of CM064869.1, from coordinate 3,940,696 downwards.
AAATTACAAGTTGCGAGCACGACTCTAACATAAACCTGCGGGTAAGCCACCCAGCAGGGGTTCAGGTACGCAGAAGTAGATCTATGCCTCAGCCTCTGGTTCCTCCTCTACCTCAGTATCACGACCTGGAGGGGTTACCAAAACATTAAGGGTGAGTGGGCCGAAACTCAAGTTATAAAATCATTTGATAAGTAAAACATACAATTTACCCCTCCGTTTTCCAAACATGCATGCATCATCAATTAAAATCATAAATCATATAACACGTATCATAAGGAATGTAATAAAACCATAACCATAATTTTAGCCACTGCACTATACACTCCAATCCCGACATCCCCGATGTCTGACGTCCCTGACGTCCAATAAGGTCACAATCACAAGGCTACGCGTGCCACTCGGGTCTCAATTCCGAGTTCAATCCCCGAACCCTGTTCGGTTACAGCATCCCCGATGCTTAGCGTCGTAGACGCTGGACGTTCTAGGCGTCCGTGACCTCTCCGGGGTACCTCATCCGGAGGAGACAATATAATATGGAAGGATCTATACAGTGCAGTACCAAATACATTTTATTGATATCCACATGCAGACATATATGTATACATAGGTAAAATCTGACCCGATCATTACGTTTCATCAAACGGGTCCCATGCCCAATTACCGTGAAACGTGCCATAACCGAAATCTCAAAATCATCAAAACCATTTATAGATTCCAGCATGTGAACATATAAGTAAATCAGAAAACATTTAAGCATGCAAGGGTTTAATGAAAACGGGCCCACTCACAGTACGATCCCGCGGTGAACCTGCGCGTACGAACTTGTACCGGGATTATCGTACAATTCCTGTCAGTCCAAAACACATGTAAGGGTCACTACAAGTCTTAAACGTTTAACCACAAAGTCCGAAATAGAAACCGGCCCGGGGAAACCGTACAACACGTTTCCCGAGGTAACCGGCCCTAAACTGACCCATCAAAGCTTATCTCAGATCAATATGGTTAAATCACCAAAAATGTTCAGAATGATGAGAGGAACAAAAGTCATGTTGATCGTGATCGGAGATAAGGTGCAACGCGCCCTCACGCGCCGCCCAAAGTGGCTGCGCGTGAAAGTCACACGCCTGACACTGTAGCTACAGTGTCACCTCTTTCACCCGTTTGTCTGTAATACGGGCCTGCCACCCGCGGCTTGACCCGGTTGAATACCCATCAATTCCTACTCGATTTCAATCTAATTTGATCCTAACATGATCATTAACTATCCAATTTAGGTTCTGTGACAGAAATCAACCTCGACACATCCCCAAACGATCCATCGACCCGCGATCAACCAATCGGGTCAAACACCAGAACTTCCTGGTTTTAAACCCATTGTCCAATTAACTTCACAGGAAGCATAATAGGATCAAAACGAACCAAAATGAACAATCAATTGTGTCTGAAAGTACCTGAAGGTCGTCGTCCCAAGCTCTGCAACTTCCCTGAAAACAGCAGCCTCCGTCCTAGCTCAACCGTGGCTGTTAGCCTTCAATTTCGATGTGGTTGAGTTCCAAACACTCCCAGAAGACTAAACCAGGCCTTGGTTTGGTCCAACACTCACCAGAAATTAAAATTCGATTTTCCCTCCAATTTTGGCCGAAATGGTTTCTCTGGTTTCCTCACCCGTTCTTAGTTATAACAGCATCAGAGTGATGCTCAAGCACGTTCTAACTGGTTTTAAACAATTTCAAGCCGTCCCAGAGGCTCGTGGGTGTCCAATTGTCCACTGAAAAATGTTCCCCGAAAAGCTTCGATCTTGAATTAAACAATTGAGCGTGCAGGCTGGACGGCTCAGGCCACGTTCAAAAGCAAAAGACAACCCAGACATTCCAGCACATGATAGCACAATCAATTGCACGATAGAACCACCGCACATGGTGGTGCCGCCCATTTCCCCCGCGGTCTGCTACAGTAACCAGGGAAAAAAGACCAAAATGCCCCTAGTTCAATAATTACCAAAATACCCCTCACTTCCTAGACCCGTAACTCAGCCATACGAAGTTCGATTTCGGCGTGCCGCCTGTCAACGGACTCAGGATATCGAGACCTACCTATCGGTCCTTGAGTCGCGTGAAAATTAGTTGTCAAACGAAAAGTCAACATTTTCGCCCGTGAAGTCCAACTTACGGTAATGCCCCTGAACTTCCGATAGTCATAACTTTTTCCCTGATCGTCCGAATTGGACGTGCCACCTGTCTATGAACTCGTGACGTCCCGTACTACGTCACGGTCATAGGTCAAGGTCCATTTAGTTCATCAATCAAAAAGTCAACAATTTGACCATGCCAATCACAAGGGTAAAAGCGTCAATTCACACATTAAAAATACAATATTAAAATCCTCGAATGTCCGGGGTGTTACATTTAGTGGTGGGGCAGACCCAGAGGAAGCCCACCGGGGGATTACCCGACTTGAGCGGATTTTCGGGGTAATGCGATGCCCTCCTGAGGATCGCGTGTTGTTGGCTACTTTTTTGTTGGACGGTGCATCGTATGAGTGGTGGTATACGCTTGAGTTTTCAGGCTGGGACGCTCACACCGTGACTTGGGAGACTTTCCGGGAGCGGTTGTTGGATCAGTACTATCCCCGCTCTTTCCGTGATGCTAAGGAGGCAGAGTTTCTTCAGCTGAAACAGGGGAGCATGACAGTAGCTGAGTACGAGCAGAGGTTCCAGATGTTGTCTCGTTTCGCTCCTGCATTTGTGGCTACAGAGGCTGAGAAGTGTCGCCGGTTTGAGTTGGGTCTACGAGGAGAGATTCGAGCCATTGTGACGGCTGGCTCATTTGCTACATTCAGGGAGCTATCAGATGTTGTTGTGAGAGTAGAGGCTAGTTTGCCTGCCCGGCCACAGTTCTCGGGTAGTGTGCGACGCCGCGAGCATTCTTTTCCTGAAGCGTCGAGTCAGAGGACCCCGAAGCGGGGCAATTTGTAACGACCCGTCCCAAATTCCATGATTAGATTAGTGACTAATCACGATTAGTGAGGCTAATCCGTGATTAGTAGAGCGAAATCGGACGAACGATGCGAAATGACCGTTTTGCCCCTAGTGGTGGCAAAACGTTGACTTTTCAATCGGGCGGTCAAATGGACTTTAACCGATGACCGTGACGTAGTTCGTGACGTCACGAGTTCATAGACAGGTGGTACGTTCAATTCCGACGTTCGAGGAGGAAGTTATGACGTTCAGAAGTTTAGGGGCATTTTGGTAATTTAGGTTAAATGGGGTCAAAAGTTGACTTTTTGACCAGGATGTCCGATGGCCGAGGGCCGAAGACCGTTACGTAGATAAGGACGATACGAATCCGTAGACAGGCGGCACGTCGAATTTGGACGTTCGACGGCGAAGTTACGGTTCACGGAAGTTCCCAGTTACTATTCACAGTAACACGTTTTACGAGACAAAAGTGCAGTTTTGTCTCTAGTGGGCCCAGATATTTGTTGGAGGCCCAATGGATGAGTGACAAGTGTCACCCATCCAATGGACACCAATTTCATTCATGCATCTTCCATTTCCTCTTCATCGATCATTTTCTTCGTTTTTCCTAAACCAAAACCGATCCACCATTCTCACCCAAATCCAAACCCATGACCCTAGGACCAAGACTGAGAGGCAGAGAGGGGGAAGAAGACCGGATGGAGGTGGCTGGACGGCTGGAACCGCCGTGGGCGGTGGCTGGAGCCCAGAACCCGAGCGGGTACCCGGTAAGCCCGATAAACCCATTTTTCTTCTATTTTTCGATTTAGACATTATGGTTGCTATTAGTTGATTAGGATGAGTTTATTGAGGTTGTAGGAAGGTGTAGAGGGTGTTTTGGACGGCGGTGAAGGGCTGAGCAGCCCTGGGTGCAATCGGAAAAATTGGACCGATTATGGGAGAATTGGACGGACGGGTTTTGTGGCGTTTTTCCTAGTTTTCTTGATTAGGATAGATTAGAAATGAGAAAATAGGAATTTAGGAATTGGAATGGAGGAAATCGGACGAGATTTGAGGGAGTAGGAACGCTGAACCGGTTCCGCCGGTTCAGCACAGTGCCTGGACCGGAAAACCAGGAAAAAACCGGTTTTCCTGAGGATGCTGGTGATGAACAGTAACCAGGGTCTTCTAGGGGCCCGTGAGGGCACGTGGTCCATAATTTGGGGAAGTGTTCAACACGGGAAATCTTCTATTCGATGTAACGAACATTTTGAGACTGGTTTCGTGTCGATCGGACACTGTCTCGATATGTTTCGGGATATCGGAAGGTTTAGGGTAGGTTTAAAAATAGTTAAAAGTTCGGGAAAATTACGGGGCTTTGGTAGGAGGTTAATTAAGTAGTTAGTAACCTTCTATTAAAATTTGGACAGGTTTGGGAGTCCCGGTGATGGTGATCGGCTCGGGGAGCCGTATGGCACGCAAATCGAGGCGGCAGCTCGGACGGTCTGTGAGTGGACCTTGTTTTCTAAATTGGTGCATGCATAAATGTTTATTATATGTTTATTACTTGTTTGATGATGCCATGGGTGCATTTTTATGTGGTTACGTATAAGCACGTATTTCGAGGTTTCGGCCTTATACGGTGCTTATACGGGTCTGTATTTCTTTATTGATTTAAATGAACTGAATTTGGATTTCAAAATGATAAACTCGGGTATGAGACCCATTTGGTTTTGTCTCGGGCATATGACCTCAGATGTCGGGCACGGTGCCCAACTGATGTCCTATGTTCGGGTACGAGACCCAGTCACTTTACGGTTTTGATTTCAGGTCAGGGAACCTTAAATGGATTCCCAGGTTCATGACGGTTTATGGGAACCGGCATGAACCCTTGTTATGGTATCATGGTTCATGACGGTTTATGGGAACCGGCATGAACCCTTGTTGGTTATTACGGTACATGACGGTTTATGGGAACCGGCATGTTACCTCGGTTATGTTATTACGGTACATGACGGTTTATGGGAACCGGCATGTTACCTGATTATGGATAATATGGATCATGACGGTTCAGGGGAACCGGTCATGAATGTTTATGTTATGTGTATATATGTTCGTCTACCTTCCTTTACATGTTCTACTATCTCCTCCGGGGAGGGTCGTTGGCCTGGGTGGACCCCGGAGTAGTCACGGAGCACCGACTGAGTGGAGTCACCCCCCAGTTGGGTTCCTTACTCTCAGGAAGGCTATGATTACTATTACCTCGGGTAGGGTCAGTGGTCTACGGACATTGATCTTGACTTTGAGATGACTCGGATTGAGACCCGGGTAGCGCGCGCGTGGCTTTGGATACCGTGACAGGATTGGTTGTGTGACTTATATATATATATGTATGTGATGGATATATGATATATGATATGTGGTGTGTACAGGTGTGCACAGGATTTGGGCAGTGGCCCGTATGGTCGTTTTTACTGTGGTCCTTTCGACCTTAGTTTATAGCTGTTTTGGGCTTAGTCCCACATATGGTTTGTTTTGGATAAATGGTTTTCGAATGCATGCATGCTTTTTAGTGGAGGGTACAAATGTCTTATGAAATGTTTTATAAACTTTTGTTTTGTCCACTCACAGTTTTTAATGTTTTGACTGCCCTTCAGGTTGACATCGGATGTGGACTGTAGCAGAGACCGAGATATCACATGCCTCCTCCGGATCCTGGCGTACTCTGATAGCCCGGGAGGGCAAAGGACGAAAATATCCCTTGTCTGACACTTCGTGTCAGACGGGAGCAGGGTCATCCCGCACTAATCCCGGGGGGATTGGGATGGGTCCTGTCAACGTGGTATCAGAGCGGGGTTGTCTCTATTCGAGCAACCGTGTAGCTCTTGGAGTATGTACGCAGGTCGAGGATGTGATATCTCAATGGGCTACAGTTCGTGGTCAACCTGATAGTTAGGGTGCCAGTACGATAGTTAGTAGGATGGAATCGTGATATGTCTTGGTTCGGCACTAGATGCCGGGGTTGCCATAGTTCTGTCAGGGTTGACAGTGTGTGACCCTACGGAAGGGATGACGTAACTGTACGTTAACGTTTTGATCGTGAGACGGATAGTTGGGGTCGTTTTTCACGATGCCATAGGATCGGTTTCGACGACTGATTTGGTGTTGTGACCATCCGATGGTCGGATTGGTTGAGTTAGATGGGTTTACTGCTGCTGGCGGTTAGTAGTCGAGTTCGGGGAACTCTGGTTGAACTTATTCGAGGAATTCTGGTTGGACTTACGGTAGGATTGGATTGTCGTCTTTACGATGTCGGGACCGCGGGGTCGGTCAGATCGTGGATTTTACTGCTTTTCGCAGTTGGGTTCAGAGTGACCCTAGGTGTGATTGTGGAACCCTACCTTGGTGGGTATGGTTCGGAAATGTGAGTTGACTGGTGGTTTGACTTGGACGACTATTCGGATTTGGATTCGTTAGTCGGTCTAGTCATGTCAGCTTGTGTTTGGACTGCACTTCGCAGTCAGGGTTGTACGTATCGGTTAGACCGAGTTGGTTGTCGTGCTACTTCAGTTGTGGGTTGGTGCAACTAAGGTCGCGGGTGACCTGGTAGACGACATTGGGATAGTCGAGTTGCGCCTGGTTAGAGTGTGGTTGGACAGGTTACCGGAGTTGGTACTTGTCGATGGAATCCCTGAGTGGGATACAGGGTAGTTGGTACGGGCTGTTAATTCCGTTGGATGCGAATCTCGATGGTTGGTACCTGGCAGACGCTACTATCGATGGACTTAGTCGAGTCTCATCAGGTCGGGTAGACTCAGGTTACCGTGACGATAGGATTGTCAGTCGTGACGGTGGTACGAGGTGCGTGAATAACGCCTATGTATGAGTAGTGATTCTGGATTCGACTCGGTTACGGCTGAGTGCAATCGCAAAATGAGACGGGGACGTTCAGGAGACGTTTCCTTTTCTCGTATGAGTTGTCAGGGTGACTGTACCCAGAGTTGTTGGGTACGAGGGAGACAGAGTTTCTCCTATTCGAGCAAAGGTACGGGATCGTCGCTCGGTATGAGCTGAGATCCAGGGTGTCAGTTTTGCACACGGCGTGTTGATACTGACACTAGTTTTGGTGATAGTGCGTTGGTGTACTAGTACTAGTGCTGGTGCTGGTGCCGGTGATTGTGATGACGGTGAGTTACGAGTCAGGATGTGACTCCGACGTGAAGGGCTGATGATTGGTATCTGTGGTGCGGGAGTGAATCACGGATAGTGACGGACTGGATAGGATCCAGCGGTAGTGAGGAGTGAGGATCGAGTATTATCATGACGGATTAGCGACCAGTTGGTCAGAATTGGTCAGGATTGGTCAGATATGGTGGTTTGTAGAGATTTGACTGCAGATCACTGCAGGGGTCTATTGTGACTGTTCAGTAGAGTGGTACATCAGGTTAAGATGAATTGACATCCTTTTGGATGTACATATACGGTCGTAAATGGGCATGTGTCCATAACCAGTCTAACGGGGACACGTGGTTGATGTCCGGGTATGTTGTTTCCAATCTTGTTGGAACTTCGGAATCGCGAGAAGTTGCGAATGAGGTGACGAGTGGAATGCGGGTTTTCCGCATTGGTAACGGGTATGTCGAAGTCGTTTTGGGTGACTTCTCAGGTTCTACCATAATTGATGGTGGTAGAGGATGTAGATGTTATTGATGTTGTTGGTTGCCACTAGTACACTAATCGTGTATTGGTTGGTGGACCCGTGATTGTCTTGGGCCATCAGGAGGAGATGAGTATATCGAAGTTAGGTGACTGAGATTTCTCATTTTCTGCTTGGTGGCAGACGTTGTTGGTTTACATGGTGTGGTGAGTGCAACGGGGTTTTGGTTGTATTCACATAGGATGATTTTGATGCCATAGTCTTGTATCATCCTTGATTTTCTAGGTGGAATGCCAAGGGTCGATACGAGGTAGTCAGTGAGAACCCACAGTCTCGGCGTGTCTCGTCATTGACTAATCTGTTTAGATGTGGGGAATGGTTGAGGACTTTGGACGTCGTGACGATCGGGGATCGTGACGTCTATGGTCGGTTGACGTAGTGTTGGATCTGGATTGTGATTTGGATGTCCAGATAGGTGGAGCGTTTATTACTCTTACTTGGATGTTGAGTGAAGCATGATTGGACTGAACTTCTTTTCGAGGTAAGTCCCATATGGCTTATTACTCGCCTGAGTAGTTGTCCGATGAGTAGGTGTCTGGCGAGGTCGGATTTTGTCTGACCTAGTGTTGTGTTGATGTTGGGATCGGCTTCCCTATGAAGTCAATCAGATGTAATGTGTAATCATCTGAGCAGGTATCCGATAGGTTCGGATATAGTGTGTCTCGGTAGACGAGAACGATATTTCGGGTTTTGGAATCAGATTTCTGGATGACGATTCAGGATTTGATTTTGGAACTTGAAAAAGGAGTTCTAGATTTGGGTTTTGGAATCGGATTCTGGGTGACGATTCAGGATTTGATTCTAGAGCTTGACTATAGACTTTCTTTTATGGATTTGGGTTCGGAATAGTTATTCCAAATGCTAGCTTACGGAATAAGGATTTCAGATTCGGATTTGAACATGGATATGGATACGACTTCTGGGTTCGGATTCGGGATTTCTTACGAAATTGCGGATTCGGATTCGGATCTGGAAATAGATAATGGGTTGGAGTTTCGATTTGTCTAGATCGGACAGATGGACTCCATAAGTGAAACGTGATTGACTACAACCTAGGTGGTTGTAGGCTGATTGATGGGTAGTTATATGTACCTTGTTCATTGTTCGAGGTACGACACCGGGCAGACTTGGGATGTCTGGTGACGGTATATAGGTTATACCGGTGGTGCGTTGGAGAGCGTATTGGTAGTCGGATTGGTTCTGACACCATCAGATTAGTTGGGGTCGTGGACTGGACGTTGGATACTGTGCATTGGGTCATGGTATTTCTGATGGGTCTAGTTACACACAGATTGAGTGAAACGCTTTGTGGGTAAGTGTTTATTCCTGGTTGGGTCCGTTGGTGGTTAGTGTAACCACGAGTGTGTGTCATAGCAGTTTACGACTGACGACTGTCAAGTGGTGACAGTTTGTAGGAGGTGTCAGCGTGGATCATGGTGTGAGGTCTGATGACTCCCAGTGGGAGCAGACGTCAGGATAGTTAGTGGTTGAGCAAGGAACCGTCTAGTTGGTTGTGTCAGCGAAACGGTAGATCTGATAAGTGGGATCAGTTCGGAGCGTACGACTTCTGTCATTCGACGTGGTCGAATGTAGTCGATATGACGAGAGCGTTAGTGGTACGTCTAATTACAAACGAGGTTTATGTTGACTAGTGGGTGTAGTAGTGTACACGTGTTTTGCGGTCGATTCTACTTTCCACGAGGTGGTTGTGGAATCAGGATAGTGGAGTTTCAAGAACGAAACTAATTAAGGAGGGAAGAACGGTTAGATTAGGTCGGTTGGAATTTCGAGGACGAAATTAATTAAGGAGGGAAGGTTGTAACGACCCGTCCCAAATTCCATGATTAGATTAGTGACTAATCACGATTAGTGAGGCTAATCCGTGATTAGTAGAGCGAAATCGGACGAACGATGCGAAATGACCGTTTTGCCCCTAGTGGTGGCAAAACGTTGATTTTTCAATCGGGCGGTCAAATGGACTTTGACCGATGACCATGACGTAGTTCGTGACGTCACGAGTTCATAGACAGGTGGCACGTTCAATTCCGACGTTCGAGGAGGAAGTTATGACGTTCGGAAGTTTAGGGGCATTTTGGTAATTTAGGTTAAATGGGGTCAAAAGTTGACTTTTTGACCAGGATGTCCGATGGCCGAGGGCCGAAGACCGTTACGTAGATAAGGATGATACGAATCCGTAGACAGGCGGCACGTCGAATTTGGACGTTCGACGGCGAAGTTACGGTTCACGGAAGTTCCCGGTTACTATTCACAGTAACACGTTTTACGAGACAAAAGTGCAGTTTTGTCTCTAGTGGGCCCAGATATTTGTTGGAGGCCCAATGGATGAGTGACAAGTGTCACCCATCCAATGGACACCAATTTCATTCATGCATCTTCCATTTCCTCTTCATCGATCATTTTCTTCGTTTTTCCTAAACCAAAACCGATCCACCATTCTCACCCAAATTCAAACCCATGACCCTAGGACCAAGACTGAGAGGCAGAGAGGGGGAAGAAGACCGGATGGAGGTGGCTGGACGGCTGGAACCGCCGTGGGCGGTGGCTGGAGCCCAGAACCCGAGCGGGTACCCGGTAAGCCCGATAAACCCATTTTTCTTCTATTTTTCGATTTAGACATTATGGTTGCTATTAGTTGATTAGGATGAGTTTATTGAGGTTGTAGGAAGGTGTAGAGGGTGTTTTGGACGGCGGTGAAGGGCTGAGCAGCCCTGGGTGCAATCGGAAAAATTGGACCGATTATGGGAGAATTAGACGGACGGGTTTTGTGGCGTTTTTCCTAGTTTTCTTGATTAGGATAGATTAGAAATGAGAAAATAGGAATTTAGGAATTGGAATGGAGGAAATCGGACGAGATTTGAGGGAGTAGGAACGCTGAACCGGTTCCGCCGGTTCAGCACAGTGCCTGGACCGGAAAACCAGGAAAAAACCGGTTTTCCTGAGGATGCTGGTGATGAACAGTAACTAGGGTCTTCTAGGGGCCCGTGAGGGCACGTGGTCCATAATTTGGGGAAGTGTTCAACACGGGAAATCTTCTATTCGATGTAACGAACATTTTGGGACTGGTTTCGTGTCGATCGGACACCGTCTCGATATGTTTCGGGATATCGGAAGGTTTAGGGTAGGTTTAAAAATAGTTAAAAGTTCGGGAAAATTACGGGGCTTTGGTAGGAGGTTAATTAAGTAGTTAGTAACCTTCTATTAAAATTTGGACAGGTTTGGGAGTCCCGGTGATGGTGATCGGCTCGGGGAGCCGTATGGCACGCAAATCGAGGCGGCAGCTCGGACGGTCTGTGAGTGGACCTTGTTTTTCTAAATTGGTGCATGCATAAATGTTTATTATATGTTTATTACTTGTTTGATGATGCCATGGGTGCATTTGTATGTGGTTACGTATAAGCACGTATTTCGAGGTTTCGGCCTTATACGGTGCTTATACGGGTCTGTATTTCTTTATTGATTTAAATGAACTGGATTTGGATTTCAAAATGATAAACTCGGGTATGAGACCCATTTGGTTTTGTCTCGGGCATATGACCTCAGATGTCGGGCACGGTGCCCAACTGATGTCCTATGTTCGGGTACGAGACCCAGTCACTTTACGGTTTTGATTTCAGGTCAGGGAACCTTAAATGGATTCCCAGGTTCATGACGGTTTATGGGAACCGGCATGAACCCTTGTTATGGTATCATGGTTCATGACGGTTTATGGGAACCGGCATGAACCCTTGTTGGTTATTACGGTACATGACGGTTTATGGGAACCGGCATGTTACCTCGGTTATGTTATTACGGTACATGACGGTTTATGAGAACCGGCATGTTACCTGATTATGGATAATATGGATCATGACGGTTCAGGGGAACCGGTCATGAATGTTTATGTTATGTGTATATATGTTCGTCTACCTTCCTTTACATGTTCTACTATCTCCTCCGGGGAGGGTCGTTGGCCTGGGTGGACCCCGGAGTAGTCACGGAGCACCGACTGAGTGGAGTCACCCCCCAGTTGGGTTCCTTACTCTCAGGAAGGCTATGATTACTATTACCTCGGGTAGGGTCAGTGGTCTACGGACATTGATCTTGACTTTGAGATGACTCGGATTGAGACCCGGGTAGCGCGCGCGTGGCTTTGGATACCGTGACAGGATTGGTTGTGTGACTTATATATATATATATATATGTATGTGATGGATATATGATATATGATATGTGGTGTGTACAGGTGTGCACAGGATTTGGGCAGTGGCCCGTATGGTCGTTTTTACTGTGGTCCTTTCGACCTTAGTTTATAGCTGCTTTGGGCTTAGTCCCACATATGGTTTGTTTTGGATAAATGGTTTTCGAATGCATGCATGCTTTTTAGTGGAGGGTACAAATGTCTTATGAAATGTTTTATAAACTTTTGTTTTGTCCACTCACAGTTTTTAATGTTTTGACTGCCCTTCAGGTTGACATCGGATGTGGACTGTAGCAGAGACCGAGATATCACATGCCTCCTCCGGATCCTGGCGTACTCTGATAGCCCGGGAGGGCAAAGGACGAAAATATCCCTTGTCTGACACTTCGTGTCAGACGGGAGCAGGGTCATCCCGCACTAATCCCGGGGGGATTGGGATGGGTCCTGTCACAATTACAGTGGTACTTCATCGGATGGTGGTGCCCGGTTTGGCAGGCCAGGCGGTTTTCTGGGTTCTGAATTTCGAGGAGCTAGAGCACAGCCGACTCCGCAAGCAAGTGCGACTTCTGTTGCTTCTACTGGGAGGCAGAGTGGTGGACCTAGTCGGGATGCCTGTTACTACTGCGGAGAGCGAGGCCACTTTCGATACTTAGTTATGCATGCAATTCTTTTAAAACGGAGGGTAAAATCCTAGTTTGATTTTAAAACTGTTTTTGAAACACTTATTTATTTTTAGTCCACTCACACCTTTATGGTTTTAAATACCCTCCAGGTCGTGGTGCAAGCGTCGGGGCTAATGTTGAGGCAGAGACAGAGGCATAAAGTTTTCCTGTTGCATATTTAGTCAGCTCACAGTAGGATTTTACTCTTATCTTGTACTGTTACTATGCTCTGTGCTACTGTTAACTGGCTGTATTATAACTTCTCCCTGGTCTGACAATGTATGTTTTGTGGTTTTGAGGTTACTTTGATCTTTTAAAGTTTGATTGTCAGACGGGAGCAGGGTTCGTCCCGGTTATCGAGGTGATAATTGGGGTGGGTCCTGGCAATGTTAGAAGTTGGTTCTAAATTGCAGCATATGAAGTATCATTCGAATAAAGTGAAAGTAGAGCAAGCGAGTATCTCGCTTGCGCTGTTCTTTTTATGCCTCATTCGAGGAATTTAAAATTTTTCTTTTGTGTCTAGTCCAAGTTCAATGTCGGCGTGTTCATGTTACTAGCGTACAATTCAGAGTTAGAGGGGAGGGTTAGAAAAAATCGACCTCTTCAAGTTAGACTAGTCAAATACTGAACCAAAGCACGGAGATGGTTCTACGATTTACGCAACGATATAACTCATTGGTTGATATATTCCAGTTATCGAAGTCAGACATGAAGAAGCCAATTGTACAGAGGGAGATGGGAGATGTAAAAACTTAGAACATAAATTAAGTATTAACGTTGTGAATTGAATTGCAGGAGCGTGAAGTAAACTATCTCTACACTATGCCATAGGTTAGCGTTCTTGGCCGGGAGACCATCAACTGGATAAACATCCGTTGGAAATCATACCAAAAGTGTTGGTAGAGCAGTGAAAATGCATGATGATGTCGGGAAGTGAAATTGTGAGGGTCTCAAAGACTGGTTTGATGCAGTCGAAATGAGAAAAGTGACCTTCAAAACAGGCTACGGAAGTAAATCGGAATGAAGTGTGGTGCTTGGGAAGTCTCTAGGTATAAACATGGGATGCAAGTCGAATCAGGAGGAAAGCTTGGTGTTCTAAGTATAGACCTAAGGATTGAGAGGATAACTGAATCTTAATCATGGACCGAAGAGATAAGTTTTTCCAAGAGTGCGAGTTTTTGGGTAACAAAGAACACCAAGCTTTCCTTAGGTCTAGGAAACTCAGTTAGAGCATGTCTAGTAGGGGGATTTTGGACAGGTCAAGGCACCTCGTGGCTTCTAGCCTCTACGTTTTAGGTTTTAGAGGAATAAAGAATTGTCAGGACCCACCCCGGTTTCATTCCGAACACCGAGGTAAATCCTGCTCCCGTCTGACACCCCGACACACACAAAAGTAAAACTCACACGCAACTACCAAAGTACTCAGTCAGACGCAGAAGAAACTATACAATACATCCCGAAGTTAAAAGTTTACAAAGCATAGTCCCACATACACAGAAAAGAAAAACCGATAAACAGTACACGCACACGGAAAATTAAAACACCCCGGGATCCCTCTCGTAACTGCTATGCCTCAGACGCTGCCTCGACGCCGGAACCCCGCGCTAGCTCCACAACCTGGAGGGCAGTTAAAAACAGAAGGTGTGAGTGGACCATAAATAAAAGAAAAGTTTCCAAAACCATTTTATAAGAAAACCGGGTTTTGCCCTCCGTTTTGAAATCACATGCAGAACCCAGTTATTTAAACAGTTATAAATCGATCACCATAAAACAACATAAGAAACAGAAACACTATAAAACGGTTATAGAAATCATATCATAAGGCTCATAAAACCGTGAATACCAATCATCATTTCTCGATCAAACCTGCTAGACCTATCCGAGTCTTTAAACTCCCGAGTCTTTAAACTCAACAGGCCTACGGGGGAAATATCAATATATCCGAGTCTTTAAACTCAATCCGGGTCTTTAAACCCAATCAAAACCATTTTAAAAACCATTTCTAAATCCATATCCAAACCCAATCCGGGCCCGTCCCCCGTCAATCAATATCCGGGTCTTTAAACCCAATAACAAGATCCAGAAAATCCAATCAAAACCATTTTAAAAACCATTTCTAAATCCATATCCAAACCCGAATCCGAAATCACCGGTCTGATGCCCTTTCGGCATTCCGAACTGTCAATTCGAACCCAAATCCGGAATTCCACGTTTCAACTTTAAAACTAAATTCCGATTCTCAAAATCCGATTGCAAAACTGAAACCCTTAATCATAAAATCGTGTTCCAAAAGCCCTTTATAGTCATTAAAAATCACTTATCGTCTGAAAACCCCAAATCATGGCATCGAAATCAGAATCCAAACTTTCCTCGTAAAACGTGCTAAAATCGTACTTTCTCTCGAAAAACGTGCAATTATGTAAAACCAACATAGCATATTCAAATAACCATGAAATCACATATAAAACCATAAAATAATGATAACAAAACAGTTATGCATGCTCGAGTTTAGAGAAGGGATCCACTCACAGTACCAAGCCCTCAATCGCGTC
This sequence comes from Prinsepia uniflora, assembly GCA_032719365.1. Taxonomy (NCBI): domain Eukaryota; kingdom Viridiplantae; phylum Streptophyta; class Magnoliopsida; order Rosales; family Rosaceae; genus Prinsepia; species Prinsepia uniflora. Next base: position 3,925,611 of record CM064869.1, on the reverse strand, counting down.
CCGTACGTTCCTCAGCTTCCTCGGGAACTCCCGATCCTGTCAACAACCGCCAAAGTACGTTACTAACATGTCCACCAAGACTCTCCTAATTTTCCCCGAAAATCCCCGGGTCCTAAACGTACCGAACCGGAACCCTAAACCTTCACCCTCGCGAAACTACTTCGATTTGACGTCTGATTAACCCGAAACCAACGCTAAAAGACTCGTCACAACACCTAGACCAAAAACCATGTTGACAACTTCCCCAGCCATCGCCGCACGCGCCCCCACGCGCCGCCCAAAGTGGCTGCGCGTGGCCCTCACGCGCCAGCTACAGTGCATCGTCTTCCTCGAGCAGACCCGGTTCGGCACAGTGCCTGCAAATCGAACCGGTGAGGACGGTTCTCCGCCGTACCTGCACCAAAATCACTCCTCTCTTCACCAACAGCATCGTCCAGACCTAAGCTATCCATCCCCCTCACTCAAACTCCTCGACTCAGCCTCTCAACCGTCGACTTAAGCTCAACCAGAAACCCGAACACCTGCCCTATTTCACGATCCGTCCAACCCAGTCACCCCCCGTCACGGTAACCACCGTAGACGATTCCTAGAACCTCCCTGAACCTCACTTCACTCACCAAAACCGTCGACTCATGCCCAAAACCCACGACTTTCGATTTGAAAATCGACGGTAAAACACATAGTACACAGGTACTCTTCGTCGTCCTAGCCTCCACCGTGCACTCCCCGTCACGGCTGCTCCACTAGAAGACTCCTAGGAATCCACTAAACTCCCTAGACCTCACGGGACCCCTCGATTCAGCCCCTAAACTTACGACTTAGTGTCTGAAACTAGAGGGCAAAACAGAGCATCGAAAGGGAAAACAAGAAATTACCTGCCCTCCTGTCGCCGTCGTAAGCTCAGCCGTGAGGCAGTAGCTCCTCCCGTCCTCCTCCGTCCTCTGGACACCTCCACTGGCCTCGATTGATCGATCACGGCCGCACCACCACCCACAAACACTCTCTTCCTCTCTGTTTTCCCCCTGATTTCCCGGTGGCTCTCAACTCCCACACACACAGCCACCGCACCGTCTAACCTTCTCACTGTCTCCCTCTCAGTCTCTGATCACTCACCCTCTCACCAATTCACACAACTCACACAAAACACTGTCCAATTTTACCAACTCTCTCCCTATGTTTCTGTCTGGTTCGAAGAATACACGAGCACACACACACGGGTACCCCAAATAATTCGGATCGTGTTCCCTAGAACCAACCAGAACCCCTACACGTGTCACCATCATCTCTTCTCCCTCACACATGGCTCAATCTCAGCCATCCACTTGTCCTTCTCTATTGCATCAGGGCCAAGGTGCAAAAAGACCAAAATGCCCTTCCTTTTAAGTCAAATTTACGATTTTGCCACTACATTTCTAGACCCGTATCTCACACATCGTAAGTCCGATGAATACATGCCGCCTGTCATCGAACTCAGGACGACAAGATCTATCTAACAGCCCTAGGTCAACGTGTCAAAACCCGTTCGTACGAAAAGTCAACTATTCCCCCTATTTTACCCAAATTACGGTTATGCCCTCAACCTTCCGAACATCATAACTTCCTCATTGGATGTCGGAATCGGGTGTACCGCCTGCCTACAGATTCGTGACGTCCCAAACTACGTCCTGGTCACCGGTCAAAGTCCATTTGACCATCCGAACTAAAAGTCAATTTTTTTCCCAAACTAAGGGCAAAATCGTCATTCTACCCTAACGAACCTATCGAGACCAACTAACCCCCGATTAAGCTTACTACTCCCATCTTAATCACTATCTTAACCCTAGTTTCTGGGACGGGTCGTTACAAGAATGGCCAGGGCAAGGCTTACCCTGGGGCTAGTCTAGTGTCACGACCTGGCCCATCTAACACAATATTGTCCGCTTTAGGCCTAGCCCTCACGATTTTGTTTTCGGGAGCTCACGTGAAACTTCCCAGTAGGTCACCCATCATGGAATTGCACCAGCCTCAACTCGCTTAACTTTGGGGTTCCAATCCCCCCCAAAGCCAATGAGCTCCCAAAAGGCCTTGTGTTAGATAGATACGTGCCCACACATATAAGGTACTTCACATTTCCCTCCCCGAGCGATGTGGGATCGTTCACCGATCTTACCTTTCCAAGCTCACGGATCTTGCTCACCGTTCTTGCTTCTCAAGATCACGGGTCTTGCTCACCGTTCTTGCTTTCAAGACTGGGTCTTACAATCCACCCCCCCTTGGGGCCCAGCGTCCTCGCTGGCACACTTTCGGTCGGGGTCCAGCTCTGATACCATTCTGTCACTCTCTCAGTCCACTCTTCACTCACCCTTGCACGGAATCGATCGCTGTCTCTCCAATTGTTTCTCTCTGTTTCTCTGTGTGTTCAAGCACGATTGCACGGTTTGAATTCGTGCAAAGTGTGGCCGTGCACACTTTAGTCATTCCTGGAACCATCTAGTGTCCCCCACGTGTCATCACCCCATGGTTCAGCCCAAAATATCCCTGCCACTTGCCCTTATCTGATTGGGCTGAGGGAAAAGACTAAAATACCCTTCATGCACAAATTACCATTTTACCCTCGTACTTTCCAGACCCGTAATTTTTCCGTCCGACGTCAGATGACAGCGTGCCGCCTGTCGTTGTACTCAGGACATCGAGACCTATCTAATGGTCCTCGGTCTACGTGAAAATCACAAGTCCTCCAAAAAGTCAACATTTTCCACAATTAATCGAATTTACGGTAACACCCTCAATCTTCCAAACGTCATAACTTTTTCTCCGATTGTCCGAATCGAACCTGCCACCTGTCTACGGACTCGTGACGTCCTGAAATACGTCACGGTCAAGGGTCAACACTCATCCAACTGGTAAATCGAAAAGTCAACTTTTGGCCTACTATTCACAAGGGCAAAATCGTCCTTTATATACAAAACTTTTACAAAAATTACATTTATACCCTTCCCGAAGGTACGGGTTGTTACAATCTACCCCCCTAAAAAGAATTTCGTCCCCGAAATTCAGTGAAACAAATAAGGGTACTGTTCACGCATCAAGGCCTCGGGTTCCCAAGTAGCTTCTTCCACTTGATGATTCCGCCATAATACTTTAACTAAGGGAACCGTCTTCCTTCGTAAAACCTTATCCTTCCGATCCAAAATCGCTACTGGCTGTTCTTCAAAGCTCAAGTCTTCCCTCAAGTCTTCCCTTCCAAGGAGATAACTTCAAGAAAACCCAGTCTCCTACTGCAAACTCCAAATCTCTAATTCTACGGTCGGCGTAGCTCTTCTGTCGGTCCTGGGCTGTCTTCAGTCGATCTCGAATCAGTGCCACTTTTTCCTGTGTAAGGTCTACCAGCTCGGAAGTAGTGAGTCTCCTCTCACCAACCTCCGTCCAACACAATGGAGTCCGACACTGTCGCCCGTACAACGCCTCATAAGGAGCCATCCCAATGCTTTCCTGATAACTGTTATTATAGGCGAACTCCATCAAAGGCAGATGTGATTCCCAAGTACCCTGAAACTGCAAAACACAAGCTCGCATCATGTCCTCGAGAATCTGAATAGTCCGCTCAGACTGTCCATCGGTCTGAGGATGAAAAGCAGTACTAAAATGCAACTTTGTCCCAAAAGCTTCCTGTAAACTCTGCCAAAAGCGGGAAGTAAATCTCGGATCCGTGTCAGATACTATCGACTCTAGAGTCCCATGCAGCCGAATAATCTCATCTATAAACAACTGTGCAAACTGCGTCAACCTGTAGTTCTCCCGTACTGGCAAGAAATGAGCAGACTTCGTAAGTCTATCCACGATCACCCACACACCATCGTGTCCCTTCGGTGTTCTCGGAAGCTTGAATACAAAATCCATCGTCAGGTGATCCCATTTCAACTCAGGGATCGGTAAAGGTTGCATTGCTCCATAGGGTCTCTGCCGCTCAGCCTTCACCTGCTGACAAATTAAGCATCTACTGACATACTCTGAAATCTCACGTTTCATCCCCGACCGCCAGTAATGCTCTTGAAGTGTACGATACATCTTGGTCCCACCAGGATGCATCGCATAAGCTGAACAATGAGCCTCATCCAGTATCACCTTCTTTAACATCTCATCCTCGGGTACACACAATCGTCCATCCTTAACCAAAGCTCCATCCTCGCGAATCTCAAAGTCCTGTCTCTCTCCAGCCTCGACCTCAATACGTATGATGCCCAAAATGGGGTCCTCAAACTGAGCATCAATAACCTGATCAATCAAAACAGGTCGCACGTGGAAACTCGCTAGGAGTGCTCCCTGATCATCCACAGTCAACTCTACTCCCAGCCTACGGAGCTCAACCAACAAAGGTAATCGTACCGTCCTCAGATACGACAAAGAACTAGCTGACTCCTGCTCAAAGCATCGGCTACCACATTAGCCTTCCCTGGATGATACTCGATAGTACAGTCGTAGTCCTTAAGCAACTCCAACCATCGACGCTGTCTCAGATTCAGTTCCTTCTGAGTGAACAAATACTTCAAACTCTTATGATTCGTGAAAATCCTGCACCTTTCACCGTACAAATAATGTCGCCAAATCTTCAGTGCATGAACCACCGCCGCCAATTCCAAGTCATGTGTAGGATAGTGCATGAACCACCCGTGAGCTTGAGAAGCAAGAACCATGAGCAAGATCCGTGAGCTTGGAAAGGTAAGATCGGTGAACGATCCCACATCGCTCGGGGAGGGAAAGGTGAAGTACCTTATATGTGTGGGCACGTATCTATCTAACACAAGGCCTTTTGGGAGCTCATTGGCTTTGGGGGGGATTGGAACCCCAAAGTTAAGCGAGTTGAGGCTGGTGCAATTCCATGATGGGTGACCTACTGGGAAGTTACACGTGAGCTCCCGAAAACAAAACCGTGAGGGCAGGGCCCAAAGAGGACAATATTGTGTTAGATGGGCCGGGTCGTGACAGAATGGTATCAGAGCTGGACCCCGACTGGAAGTGTGCTAGCGAGGGCGCTGGGCCCTAGGGGGGGTGGATTGTAAGACCCGGTCTTGAAAGCAAGAACGGTGAGCAAGATCCGTGAGCTTGGAAAGGTAAGATCGGTGAACGATCCCACATCGCTCGGGGAGGGAAAGGTTTGTGTGGGCACGTATCTATCTAACACAAGGCCTTTTGGGAGCTCATTGGCCTTGGGGGGGATTGGAACCCCAAAGTTAAGCGAGTTGAGGCTGGTGCAATTCCATGATGGGTGACCTACTGGGAAGTTGCACGTGAGCTCCCGAAAACAAAACCGTGAGTGCTGGGCCCAAAGCGGACAATATTGTGTTAGATGGGCCGGGTCGTGACAGAAGAGGGTCGGGTCCTGACAATTGGTATCAGAGCATAGGTTTGTCGGTTTGTGTCGTATCTAGGTTGTTTTACCGACTCTATGCCTCTTTCAGCGTACGTTCGATCATGCCTCCGAGACGTGAACCCCCTCCACGACCTGAAGATGAAGCGGCGAGAGGGACTGAGAGCGCTTCGATTGAGAGAGCCCAGCGGCTTGGGGCTACTACGTTCAGCGGTGGGGCCGATCCAGAGGAAGCTCACCGATGGATCACCCGGCTTGAGCGTATTTTCGGGGTGATGCATTGTCCTCCAAAGGACCGGGTCTTGTTGGCTACGTTTCTGTTGGATGGAGCAGCGTATGAGTGGTGGTATACGCTGGAGTTGTCCAGCTGGGATGCACATACGGTGACGTGGGAGACTTTCCGAGAGCGGTTTCTAGACCAGTATTATCCCCGCTCTTTCCGGGATGCTAAAGAGGCAGAATTTCTTCAGTTGAAGCAAGGGAACATGACAGTCGCCGAGTATGAGCAGAGATTCCAGATGCTATCCCGATTTGCTCCTGCATTTGTGGCGACCGAGGCGGAGAAGTGCCGTTAGTTCGAGTTGGGCCTTCAAGGAGAGATTAGAGCCATTGTGACAGCCGGCTCTTTTGCTACATTCCGGGAGTTGTCTGATGCTGCTGTCAGGGTGGAGGCCAGTTTGCCTACTAGGCCACAGTACTCGGGCAGTGTACGGCGCCGAGAGCATTCATTTCCTGGAGCATTGAGTCAGAGGACCCCGAAGCGGGGTAATTTTAGTGGTTCGTCATTGGCTGGTGGAGCCCGGTATGGCAGACCAAGCAGTTTTCAGGGCTCTGGATTTCAGGGAGCTAGGGCACAGCCGACTCCTCAGGCGAGTGCTACTTCTGTTGCTTCTACTGGGAGGCAGACCGGTGGACCCAGTAAGGATGCTTGCTACTATTGTGGAGAGCGAGGACACTTTAGGAGGGAGTGCCCATTGTTAGCTCAGGAGGGTGGAGCAGGCAGAGGTGCAGCAGAACCTGGGCGGAGTACTGTTTCAGTGTCAGGGGCAGTAGGCCCTAGGAGTGGCGGTGGTGCCACGAGCAGTTCGAGAGGGCGCGGTAGGTCATCAGGACCTCAGGCGCGAGTTTTTGCTATGACCCAGCAGGAGGCCAAATCAGCACCGGGAGTGGTGACAGGTACACTCACCATACTTGGTCACACTGTTTTTGCTTTGATAGATCCCGGGGTGACCCATTCCTTTATAGCTCGGAGTTGTAGTTTGGTGATGGAGAGGGAGGTGTCTACCTTGGATTGTGCTTTAGGGATGAGTACACCTACTGGGGAGGTGTTGGTAGTGACTCAGGTGTTGAGAGAGTGTCCGGTGATGGTAGGTGAGGTTGAGTTAATGGCGGATTTGTTACTCTTGGATCTACGGGACTTTGATGTCATCTTGGGTATGGACTGGTTGACGTGACATCATGCTTCTATCGAATGTTTCGATAGGAGATTGACTTTTCGGAGCCCAGGATTACCAGAGATTACGTTTCAAGGGGATCAGCGTGCACTTCCTACTGGAGTTATTTCGGCACTTGAGGCTAGTAAGCTGTTGCGTAAGGGGTGTCAGGGTTATATAGCCCATGTGGTGGATACTCGTACTTCGCCAATGAGGGCGGAGGATATACCAGTGGTACGGGAGTTTCCCGATGTTTTTCCCGAGGAGCTGCCAGGATTACCACCTCATCGAGAGATCGAGTTCACAATTGATCTTTTACCAGGTACACAGCCTATCTCACAGACTCCTTACCGCATGGCACCTGCAGAATTGAGGGAACTTAAGGCCCAGTTGCAAGAGTTGGTCGATATAGGATTCATTCGACCGAGCATGTCACCGTGGGGAGCGCCGGTACTGTTTGTGAAGAAGAAGGATGGAGGGTTGAGATTGTGTGTTGATTACAGACAGTTGAATAAGGTAACCATTCGGAATTAGTATCCTTTACCCCAGAGTGATGATTTGCTTGACCAGTTAAAGGGAGCATAGTATTTTTCGAAGATTGATCTTCGCTCCGGTTACCATTAGTTAAAGGTTAAAGATGAGGATGTACCGAAGACAGCCTTTCGGACCAGGTACGGTCATTACGAGTTTGTTGTGATGCCGTTCGGATTGACTAATGCCCCAGCAGCTTTTATGGATCTTATGAACCGAGTGTTCCGATCGTATTTGGATCGTTTTGTGATTGTCTTCATTGACGATATTTTGGTGTATTCGAAGAGTGCAAAGACGCACGAGAAACATCTGAGAATTGTGCTTAAGACTTTGAGGGAGCACCAGTTGTATGCGAAGCTGAGTAAGTGCCAGTTCTGGTTGACCAATGTTGGATTCTTAGGCCATGTGATTTCAGCCGAGGGCATCAGAGTGGATCCTCAGAAGGTTGAGGCAGTAGCAAATTGGGAACAGCCCAAGACGGTGACATAGATCAGGAGTTTTCTGGGTTTAGCAGGTTATTATCGGCGTTTTATTGAGGGCTTTTCTATTTTTGCAGCACCGTTGACGAGGTTGACTCGGAAAGGAGTTCGATTTGAGTGGGATGAGGAATGTGAACAGAGTTTCCAGGACCTTAAAAGGCGGTTGACATCTGCTCCTGTGTTGGCCCTTCCAGACGACAGTGGGGAGTTCGAGGTGTACAGTGATAGAGAGGCAAGGCGGAGCTGGTGATCGTGTTTTGGTGGAGGAATCGTGCCTGGAGACACGGTGGTGGTGCGGCGGAGTTCTGAGGAAAACAGGGAGGTTGTGAGACAGGGGTGGCAGTTGTGCCGTGTGGTGGATCAAACCAAGGTGGTAGGAGGTTCAGGTGGCTGCAGGGAGTCCAACGAGCACCGTGGTACACGGCGGTGCACACGGCTGAGACGGAATCGAAGGGTAAGACTCTTTCCTCTGTTTTTCCCGTGAATTTCAAATCGAAAGTCGTGGAGTTGGGCTTAGAGTCGAGGGATTTGGAGGCCAGGATGAGACTCCTGGAGGTCCCAGGAGCTTTTTGGTTGTGGTGCCATGCCGGGGGAGGACCTGGGCGGCCGGCGGCCAAAACAGGGGTCACGGGCCGTCTGTTTCGAGGCCGTGAACAGTGGGTTTTAGGCCATGGTTCTTCGATGTTAGGACATGGTTAGATTGCTTAGGTTGGGACGAAGCTTCTGGGATTGGTTTGGACGGAATTGATGGATGAACGGCGGAGAACCGGTCACGCCGGTTCAACTGTGTTGAACCGGGTGGCTCGAGGTAGGAGAAACACTGTAGCAGGCGCGTGAGGCCCACACGCAGCCACTTTGGGCGGCGCGTGAGGCCCACACGCAGCTACTTTGGGCGGCGCGTGGAGGCGCGTGGTGTAACGACCCGTCCCGGAATTCGGGATTGGATTAGTAACTAACCATGATTAATGGGGGTTAATCGGTGATTAGTTGGGTGGAATCGGACGAACGTGGCAAAATGACCGTGTTGCCCCTAGTCGTGGGTAAAACGTTGACTTTTATTCAGGCGGTCAAATGGACTTTGCCCAATGACCGTGACGTAGTTTGGGTCGTCACGAGTTCATAGACGGGTGGCACGTTCGATTCCGACGTTCGAGGTGATAGTTATGACGTTCGGAAGCCCAAGGGCATTTCCGTAATTTGGACGAAATAAGGGAAAATGTTGACTTTTTGATCGGGAGGTCCGATGGCCGAGGGCCAAGGACCGTTAGGTTCGTCTCGAAGCCCCGAGTACAACGACAGCCGGCACGCTTGAAACGGATATCGGGTGACCAAGTTATGGGTCACGGAAGGTGAAGGGCAATTTGGTAATTTGCCAAGTGAGGGCAAAAGGGTAAATTGGCCATTGTTTTGGGACAACCGTGCGCGGCGTGGTTCTCCTTTCAGAAACAGAGCATGGGCTGAGGGAATTGTTTAGTCTGCCCAATGAATTGATTATTAACTGTTAGTGGCTTTGGGAGGAGAATGCTTGGCACTGCAGACTTAGTGTTGGGCATGCTGGTTGTTTTTCACAGTGGGGTGTTTTGGGCAGTGCACGGGTACAACGCCGTGCTGGTTTTTGAGGAAGCACGGAGATCGTGCTGGCGAGTGTTCAGTGTGAGTGAGAGCGTTTGTGTGGGATTTGAGGCCACGGGTGACTTGGGGTGAGTTGAGCAGGGGTTGAGTGGTGTCTGTGCGGGGAACAAAATGCTGGGATGGTGCCATGGGAGCTGAGAAAACAGAGACATTGACCAGGCCATGATCGACCTTTCCAAGGCTAAATTAAGAGAAATTGTGAGCGAGAAGGGGATCCAGGAGGTGAGAGCGGAGTGTTGAGACTGAGAGAGGGAAGAAAGGGGTGAAAAATGGTGGGAGGAGAGTCCAAAATCCGAAACGGGTTCTTGAGGAAGGGAGAATCCAATTTCAAAATGTAGGCCAGCCCATGACCAATTAAGGTTTCATCGAGTCTTCTGGGATCATTCCTAGTCGATCCAGTACAAGAGGGAAGTGAATTGCTGCTGATTTGGCTTCGAACGGAGAGGAGAAATTGGCTTGAGAAGCAAACTTATACAAACCCTATGAAGCCTCTGAGTGGATCAATTACAAGGAAGCAAACGAAAATGGTCGAGATCGATGAACGAACAGTGTTCGTCTGTTCTTCGATGTCCATCGTCGAGTCGTGGGATTTTAGGTAAGCTCCTACAAAACTAACTTTACAGAACAGCAATTGGTCTTACACCGAAGATGTTTGAATACTCAATTGAAGGGTTGGAGGTTGTTTTGGCAGGGATTGGAACGGGTTATAGCGCGGGCTACCGGACCCGTTTTACAGTGGAATCGGGTGAGGATGGTGAATAGTGTCTGTCACTGTAGCAGCGCGTGGGTGTCACGCGCAGCCACTAACGGCGGTGCGTGACGGCGCGTGGAACAGTTTTTCAGGGTGAGTTCAAGACGACTTTTGTTCTATGCAATGTAACGAACATTTTAACGTTGGTTTCGAACTTATCGGACATCGTTTCGATGTGGTTCCGAAGGTCCGAAGATTTCTATTACGTTTGTAATTAATGATTAATTCCCAGAAAATTATGGGAAATTAGTATGCTGTTATGTAAGCCCTTAGTGACACTAAAGTATGTTTTTGAACAGGATTTGGAATTTCTAGAAAATATGGAAAATTACGGAACCGCGTGCGGCGTGAAACCGAGCCCTATTGGACGGTGTGTGAGTGGACGTTGCTTTCAAAATTTAATGCATGCATAAATTATTTCTATGATTTTATAATTATGATTATATGTTGTGATTGATTTTGATTTCAGTATTTATACGTATTCGATTCCCGTATTTATACGTATTTTTACTATACCTGTGAGATTACACGTATTTCGAGACTATGTTCACTCGTGTGCTTAATGATGGTTTAATGAAAGAAGTTATATGAAATGGGTGTAAAATGATTTAAGAAGGTTGTTTATGATTTGCGAGTGTGACTTACGATTTTGACACGTTTTTCGAGAACGTTCCGGATTTGCACGTTTTACGAGATTTCGAGTTATTGTGATTTGATCACTGTTGATGTTTGAGTTTGGGAATTAAAATGAGACTTGTGATTTGAGGACTTTAAAAATGGGTTTTGAGTATGTTTTGCTTGGATCGTGATTTTAGTGATTATGGTTGTGGTTTTGATGTGTTGAAAATGAGATTTGAGAAAGAAGTGATTTCTAACAATTAAAATGGATTTGAGAAAGGTGATTTCGGGCTTGATGCTCGGGGCACAAAAGTAACTTTGATTTACGAGATTTCGGTTTTCGAAAAAAAATGGATTCTTGGTTTAGGTTCGGGATGATGCTTCCGGATGCCGGCTTACGGAATCATTATTGCGAATTCGAATTCGGGAATGAAAAAGGATTTAATAAAGTGATTTGCTATGATTGTGCATGCCCCGTGTTTAATGATGATTTGAACATGTTTTGTGAAGTAAGGTTTGGGAATTTGAATGTGGAAACTCAGACCATGGGTCCTGTTGTGAAAAATGTGATTTTAGGATGGATCCCACGTTGTCGTGATTGATAACTGTTTTGGGGTTTAAAGACCCGTTGAAAACTGTTTTGGGTTTAAAGACCCGGTGCTATTGCTGGAGCACGTTTTGAGTTTAAAGACTCGGTTAATTGACGACGGGGGAGGGCCCTTAATGAGTTTAAAGACTCGTGAGTTTAAAGACTCGGTTACTGTGATACCCCGAGGCCTATTGATTCTGTTATGAGTTTAAAGACTCGTTGATATCCCGGGAAGGCCTGTTTATGCGCATGGTTTTGAGTTTAAAGACTCGGGCGCACTTGACATCCAGCAAAATGATTGACTTGTGCTTGATTGATGATTTCTGATGTTTCGGTTGAGTTGGGCAGTGGCCCGGTATATGTTTGTTGGTTTTGGATCATGTTGTGCATTTGGTTTTGATTCGTGGTTTTGGGCTGAGGCCCGGTGTTTATGATTGCGGGCTAAGACCCGATGATTGAGGAAGGAAAAAGGATTTTTTGAGGTTCATACGAGTTTTCCTTATGTTGAAATTTGATACGCAGTTTTTCTTATGTGGAAAATCTTAACCGATTGCGAAATGATTTCTGTATGCATGCATTCGTTTTTACGCGGAGGGTAAAAACGTTTGTTGTAACTGTTTTGCTAAACTGATTTATTTTTGTCCACTCACACCTTTTGGTTTTTATTGACCCTTCAGGACGTGGCGCGTTGATCGAGGCTGTTCGAGAGGCGGAGGCATGAGTATGTACGTGTGGCTATCCCTGGTTTGGCAAGTACTGAGGGTAACTTGGGATTTTCAGTCATCTTGCCAGACGGGAGCAGGACCGGGCACGGTTCTCGATGCCCCTTTCGGGGGCGGTCCTATCACGTGGGGAGGATTCCGGCCAAGCTTCCAACATGGTTTTGGTTCTAAACGTCCTAAGGAGTTCATTGGTATGGTTTCCGGGTGAATCGGACGATGTTAGGAGGTTGTTCGGGAATCCAGACGGTTTAGGGTCTATGATTAAAATATTAATAAATTCCCGAAAAATTGGGGAAATTAGGGTTAGTATCCTTAATGTGTTTGTGACCCTATTTGGTGCATATTGACAGGACGGGAGGCACCCGAGACGGTCGAGGAGCGCACGGAGCGCGATTGACGCGTCCTGATTTGTGAGTGGACTCTTTCTTTAAACTCGAGCATGCCTAACTGTTTTATGGATGTTTTATGATATTAAATATGTTTTTACGCTTTCTAATGATGATTATATGTGGTTGATGTGTTTGCACGTTTTCGAGACATTTTCGGGATTTTGCACGTTTTTCGAGAAAAATTGGTTTTCGGACTTTGATGCCATATTTGAGGATTTCAACCTATAAATGTTTTCTGATGATGATAAATGGGTTATGAAATATGCTTTGTGGTTACATGTGGTTTTTGGTATAATAATGGATTTCCGGATTTGGGTTCGGAATGTCAGTTCTGAACGCCGGAAGGGCTCGGACCGGGGATTTCGAATTCGAGTTTGGCTATGGATCTAGAAATGGTTTTACAATGAATTGGGATTGGATTTGCTGGATCTGGATATGGGTTTAAAGACCCGGATATTGATTGACGAGGGACGGGCCCGGATTGAGTTTAAAGAATTGGGAGTTTAAAGACTCAGACATTTATGATATTACCCCCGTAGGCCTATTGAGTTTAAAGACTCGGGAGTTTAAAGATTCGGAATTATATTTGAGGCCTGGTTGAGTTTAAAGACTCGGATAGGTCCAGCAGGTTTGATCGGAAAATGATGGTTGGATGTTCATAGTTATGATATGATTTTATGATGCACATATTATGATTTCTATATCCGTTTTATAGTGTTTCTGTTTCTTATGATTTTCTAATACTTAGTTGGGCATGCCTGTTTTTAAAACGGAGGGAACAAATGTTCTTATTGTTTTTCCTTAACTTTGATATGATGATCAACTGTTTTTGAATCTTTCATTTATTCTAGTCCATTCACACTTTTGGTTTTAAATTTTCCCTCCAGGTCGTGGTGATAGCGCTGGGGTGAACGTTGAGGCAGATATCGAGGCATAGAGCTTACGACGTTCTTCCGTTGCGAGACTAGCATAGTAGGATTTTGTGCCCATTTTGTAGAACTATGCTCTGACTTACAGTTGTATATATTTACTCCTTCGTCTGATAGTTATGCTTATTGTAGTATGAAGGTTATTTAGGTACTTTAGGTGTGATTGTCAGACGGGAGCAGGGTTCGTCCCGGGTATCAAGGCGATATTTGGGACGGGTCCTGACAATTGGTATCAGAGCCAGACCCCGACCGGGAAGTGTGCCAGCGAGGACGCTGGGCCCTAAGGGGGGTGGATTGTAAGACCCGTGTTCTGGAGGGAACGGTGAACAATCCCACATTCCTGCGAGGGGGGAATGGTCTGGGAAGGGAATGGTGGTGTGCCTTAAAGGTGTAGGCACACACCTATCTAGCATGAGGCCTTTTGGGAGCTCAGTGGCTTTGGGGGGGATTGGAACCCCAAAGTTAAGCGAGTTGAGGCTGGTGCAATTCCAGATGGGTGACCCCCTGGGAAGTTGCACCGTGAGCTCCCGAAAACAAAACCGTGAGGGCAATGGCAAGGAGGCCCAAAGCGGACAATATCGTGCTAGATGAATCGGGACCCAACAGAAGAGGGTCGGGTCCTGACATCTGGCCTCCCCCCATGCCCGAGCTAGGCAGCTGACCCACCGAAAAAGAGCAGCCCAACGCTATTTTCTCGTCACCCACAACCATAATTCAGGAAAATTAACCAAGCAAGAATAGATTCAATTGGGCAGCCAACAAAAATCCAGAATTCATCAAACCCAAAAATCCAAGCATGAACATAAATTGATTTGGGAATCACGGATGAAATTTAAATTAGACAAAAATCCAAACGGATGAACATAATTTAGAAAAAATCATTCAATCAAACACAACAATCCAAACATGCAATCCTTCACAGATGGACAAAAATTGGAAGAAAAAAAAAACCCGAAGAAGATAGCAAACACAGACCAACAATTTGGAGTATTAGGCTACAATTTGGGAAAAAAAACAAAAATCACTCAATCACTCACTCACCTTTTCCTACAAAACCCAACACTCACTCACATTTCAATTGGTGATCTAACCTCTTGAACCTCTCAAACTGGAAAGCCTTACCATCTTCGTTGGAACACAATGAACCCCTCGAACCTCTCTATCTCTTGTCGCTCTTTGTTTCAATGGAGAGAACGATTGAGAATCTGAGAGGGTTTGAGACTATTCCTTTTCTACAAACGATCGAACTCAAAACGGTGTGTTTTGTTTCATTATTTTAACGTTTTTTTTCTGCTTTTATTATTTTTTCTTAATTTATTTTTTTGTTTATATTTATTTGTTGGTTATTATATTTTTTCAATTTAAATTGATAGTTGTATATTTTATTAGACTTGCAATATTTGTAATACAATTTAAATTGATAGTTGTATTATTATTATTATTATTATTATTATTATTATTAGTATTATTATTATTACTATTATTATTACTATTATTATTAGTATTAGTATTATTATTATTATTATTATTATTTATTTTTATTTTTATTTATTTATTTATTATTATTATTATTATTATTATTACTATTCTTCTTCTTCTTCTTCTTCCAATTTAAGTATCCACAAGAAATTAATATTTACTCATATAAATATGGCATCAATTCATAAATGGTCAAATGAGGAAGAAGTGATGTTATGCAAAGCTTGAGCTACCGTCACTTCAAATGCAATTGAAGAGTAGATCAAACAAATAGCGCATTATGAATACGTGTTCAAAATCATTATATCCAAAATTAGGACGGTCCTGTGGAAGGTATCCGAATTGTTCAGGGGTTTTCAAATAGGTGGAAAGAATTACGACCGATACTCAAAGAGTGGCAAATGGCTTTAAAACAAGCTGCAAATTTTCATCGTAGCGGTGCCAATCAGGTGGATGAGGTGAGAATTTGTAAATTTATAAATGTATTATCATTGTTCACAATTTATTTTTTTAATCAATCAATTGTTCTTGACTATATGTTCAGCTAATACAAGCAGATGTCAATTATAAAGCAAAAATGAATTAATTCACAATTTATGTTTCATCATTGTTGGGAGATATGCAAAGATTGCGAGTATTTCAAAGATCCACCTCATAGAGAATCTGAAGTAAGTCAAGTATCTCCATTTGACTCATCACCACTTGAAGATTCAATTAATATAGATTCCTCGGTAAGACCTCTGGGAAGGAAGCAATAAAAAAAAGCTCGGAGAAAGGGAAAGTCACATATGATTGATAATAATCGATTGTATGCCACCATAGAGGCCATTGCATTACAAAATTTGGAAGATGCGGCATTAAGGAAGAAAAAAGACGAAGATTATGCAAAGACATTACAATTTGAACTTGGAATTGCGAAAAGAGAAAAAAAGCGAATAGAACAAGAAGATAAAATTATGGAGAAAGATACCAAAAATATGAGTCCAAACAAATAAAGATACTAGAGAAAAAGGCAATTAGCAATCGCCAATGGACAAGAAAATAATTTTAGTGGTAGCGATCATGAAAATCATGAAAAAGGTGATTATCAACCTCAAAATGATCAAGTAGGTGATTATCAGTCTCAAAATGATCAAGATTGGTTCACCCCTCCTCACTAGTTGATTTTAATTTCAATTTAAATTGATGATTATATGTTTTATTAGATTTATTAATGATTTTGGTGTAATTTAAATTTTAGTAAAATAAAGTTTCTTCATTATGATAATGTTTAATTTTTTTTATATATTCATATGAGTTAAATAAAATAAAGTATAATTAAATTATATTTCAGGTATATTATGCAAAGATTTCTATTTATAATTTTTAAGAAAATAATTGAAATAAAATTTGAATTATTGTCTCTTGCCTATTGCCCCTCCCCATTAGAAATACTAAATCTTGTCATGGGCAATATGTCATGAATAGTATCATTTAAGGGGCTAAATCTTGCATTTATCCCCTTATCCTTGAATCTACCATTAGATGTGCTCTTAGGTGTCATGTTAGCGTGATTGCGTAAATCATGCTTGTACTTCTCCATAATCCAACTGTGGATACGAGCTGGAGTTGGGTCTAAAATCGGATTAAGTCTTTAATTTCTTAAAAACCCTCCCCAAACCTGTAGCGATTTATTTTGGGTATAAACAAATATCATACTTTTTTTTATTACCAAAATGTAAATTGCATTTAAATCGATATCTTGTTTGAACAATTCAATTCCATTCCGATTGCCATCCATTTCCTATGGAGGATTAGGCGAATAGTACTTGAAAGGAGTTCTGTTTCGTTACACATATTAAACATCACTTGTTGTCCATACTAGAGAAAAGTTAAAAATAATGGCTACGAACATAATGGGGTTGAAATTAATTGTGAAAATGTAGTATATTAATGAGCTTACCAATTTCAAGTAGCCCATTAATATGCTGTAAAGGTCTTTCTTAAATATGTGGCCCATGTACCTTTCTTACGCTTGTCGACCTCCATTTCAACTCCGATTTTAAATACCAAGATAAATATTAAATATTATAATAACAAATTCTTCCAATTTATTTAGTAAATTATCCATTCGTATGTATGCCAGTAAATAACTTAATTTGCATTTATGTGTCTCTACAAATATCATGCATTCGATTTTTATTAGATTAAACAAAAATTAAGGGGAAGGCAATAGTGGTGGTTTGGTATCCTAATCTTTCAAAAATCTTACCATGCATTGGTATGTTCAACGTGATGGTGTTTCTCGTCAACAAAAAAAAATCATATCTCAAAGCAATCCACTGTGTTAATGAATAAATTAATAGTGCATAATATTTACGCAGCGTAAGATTATATTTTGTGAAAGCAAATAAAAACGCGTAAAACTACAATTACTTGAGTTGGTACCCACAATCTCTCAAATGGGTGGGGCGTGACCAGGTTGTCAGTGATCCCACCGTTGGATCTGACCATCTTCACCTTACCTTGTACTCTTATAGGCCTCTCTGGTTCCTTAAGAGGACCTACTGCAAATGAACTGCCGAGTGCTGCCGGGAGAATTTTAGTGCACCGAAAAAATCGCAATGCAAAAGACGACAAATTAAATATTATTACATTATATATTCAAATTTCATTGGAGTAACTTTATTTGTTAGTTTTTATATTAAAAATACTTTTTCATAATGCTATTATTTCAGGTATCATTTTATAAATGGAGTAATAGAAATAAATACACTTAAAAATTACTGGTAGAGTAAAATTTGAGGATAAAGGAAGTGGGCACCACGGGCACCACCAGCTGTACACTGATGTTTGGTGATGGGTTCACCAGTTTGCGTAGGCCACAATGTGGTATGGCTGAGAGAGACCCACTTGCTAAAAGTGGTCCATATTACTTTCTACATGGGGACCCTTTTTGAGGGCCCAAATTTTTTCCCTCTTTTCTTTGTTATGCTATATGGGACCCCGCTTCATCTTTGCCAAAAGGCCTACCACACTGACAAATGGCATTACGACACATGCCTCGAAAGATAGATTTTTTAGATATAATAAGAAGAAACAATTATATTATTAAAAATCATCAGAATGGTGCAGCAGAAGCGTAAAGGGCCCATAATCCACAGGTAATTAGAAGAAAACAATTATATTAAAAAGATAAATTATCAATTAATTGTTAATAGGATTTTATTTTATTTAAAAATTGTTATATGAATATATTAAGCAATATAAAGACATATTGATAAAAAAATTTAGATATAATTTGAAGAAAACAATCATATTATTAAATAAATATCAGAGTGGCGCAGCGGAAGCGTGGTGGGCCCATAACCCACAGGTCCCAGGATCGAAACCTGGCTCTGATAAAGATAAATTATCTATTAAATTTTAATTGAATTTTATTTTACTTAAAAATGTTTTTTTTTTTTTTACTATCACTTTGTTTGTCTATTTAGTATTTACCATCCCAGTGGCTCTGCTTTCCCTATAACAATTAGCAGCCATGCCACTTGCTAAACCAACACACATGCACGCGCATAAATATATATATATATATATATATATATATTTGAAAATAGTTTTAGGGAAGTGGGTAGAGGGTGATTGTGGAAAAATTTATGACATACTTATGATTTATGATTTAATTTTTGAATTTTGAGTATAAAATTTAAGAATTAACTCCTAAATTATAAACGATTAACATAATATTTTAATATTGAATAATAACAATCATTCAAATTGAAATTTTGGATAATATCAATCATTCAAATTGAAATTTAAAAAGTATTTTTGAAGAATTAAAAGGCCAATTTAATTATTTGATTAGGGATTAGAAAGTTAAAAAAATATGGTTAGATGGTTTTGAGTAAATATTGATATTGTCAAATACTAATCAATGGATAGCCTGATAGCCGTAAAAAAAAATTGTATTTTTTCATGTGTTTTTTTTTCCTTGTTTTGATTCAACAATTTTCTTAGAAAGTTTTTTTGACGAGGCTATGAGTAAATGTGACAATTTTTTACACGACTAGATACATGACTTAAAATGCACATGAAATTTATCTGGGTAAACTTGCACAATTAAAGTTTCAAGTTATTTTCGGATCAATCCGTTATGAAATATTTAATAAAGGGGTAAGTTTTGAATCAATATATTAATCCGTATAATGACCTATTAACTCATTGAATAAACATGTCAATTTTGGGTCAACTTATTAACCCGTATAATATTCTATATATTAACAAATTTAATGAGTGTACTAATCACTAACTCAATATTTACTTATTTACTTATTTACTTACCTATATATCTATTAAATATTATAGTGTAAATATATTAAATAAGTCATAGGTTAATTGGACTTCAAACACAACCTATTTATTAAAATGAGTTATATAAATTAACTAATTTATTAACAAGTTAATTCAAATTAAATATCTTTAATATAATTATTAAATAAGTCAAATTTAAATTAAATATATTTAGATAAAATAGTGTAATCTCTAATTACGGGACTTATCAATTTCCTTTGATTTTTTTTTTTTTTTTGATAAAGTTAAGAGACTTATTAGTTCGAAAATCGACATTTGCATGTAATGTTTGATTGGACAATTGGCTTTTGGTTTCCATTGTATTCCCAGCTATCTGACATAAGACTATGGCCCATCCCAGATTAATCTCTATTTAGCTATGTACATATTTGAATAAGGATAACAGGAGGCTTAATTACCTAATTCACTGCCTATTTTTTACCCCACTCGTTCCATCAACCATTATTATTATTTTTAATTTAATAAATTTAACATTTTATTTTTCTATTATATTTTTAATTATTTAATTTTTTAAAAGTTATTAATGAAAAGGTAGTTTCTTGACTTTCTTCTGATTTTTTTTTTTTTGTGAATTTACTTATATTTTCGACTTTATAATAATAAAGAAAAATTAAATAACTTTTAAAAAAATTAATTAAAAATGATATATGCTTTTTAATCCTATTTTTTAATATAGTTCCTTTACATACCTTATGAGAAAAATCTTGAGTCCAATTCTCAAACAATTTTTTAATTTCGATTTGTATGATCTACTACCTTTGTTTCAATATTTATTTTAATGTATTTCCACTTCCCTGATATTTTTTTGCTATTAAAATACATATGGGATGGCAACATGGTGTTTTCATTTTATTTTGGTCAACATGGTGTTTTCAATTTCTCTTTAGGGATGTCGACATTGTATGGTCATATGCGGAAGATGCAAAAAAGTGAAGAAAAAACAAGTAAAAGTAGTGCACAACAAAAATACCACAGAAAGAACCGACCCGAATTAAAATACCCGCCCCGATTGACGCTCGTCTCTCCCTCGTCTTCCATTTAAAGCAAACTCCGATTCTTTTAGCGTAGCGAGAAAAAGCTTTGTTGCTGCTAGCAATCGCACTACTCGGTATGTCTATTTTCTTCAAGTTTAATTTCTGGCTCTTGTCCACTTTAGTGGATCGTTTCCAATTTCTTGTGGGAATTTTGTTTCGTTTTCCTCAAATATTGGGTATAATTTGTTTTTGCCCGATCTGCTGAAGTATTTACTGAATTTGTGTGAGGAAAGATGGGTAATCTCTTTCCTGTAAAAATTAAGGTTTTTAGTAGAGAAGTAGGATTCCCTTGGAAAAGAGAAGTAGTATTCCTTTGGATATGGGTTTTCTGCAAGGAAAAGGAAAAGGGAAGAAGCTATATAAATATTTTGGATGCCAAGGGGCTGGGGAAGTTGACTCAAAGTTAGTTGCTGTTTTGCAATACAAGCCTATAAAAACCTAGACACCTAAACGAAGAGAAAGTGCATTTTTCTACGATTGGAGACGTTTCTTGACAACAAAAACAAAGCAAGGAACTAAGGTAAATTACTCAACCTAGATTAGTCTTAGAAGAGTTTGGAGATTGAGTAAGAGAAACTGGAATTTTTTGTAAAATCTGAGTATGACGATTACGTAAATAAGTGTGTTACAAGTGATATTGTATTGTGCTTCTTTCCTGTTTTGAATAAATGTGTAAAGTTAATTAATTTTGCGTTGTTGATACCCATATTTAGTGTAATTCAGTGACTATGGTTCGTTTTTGCTAATTTTGAAGTGAAGCAATGGCGACTTTGGACTCTGACGTGCCGATGGTTCCGGTAGGCGAGGCTTCCAGTTCCAGCAGTGCAGGTCCTTCGTCGACCAAGAAGCCCAAACGATTTGAGATCAAGAAGTGGAATGCTGTATCTCTCTGGGCTTGGGGTAACCATTCTAAACAACCCTAACCATGTTTCTTCTGATTTCTTGTGGTTTTTGGATTTTATTAATTTGTTATTGACGTCAGCACTGATGTTGTTTTGGTTTTCTGTCTGCAGATATCGTGGTTGATAACTGTGCCATTTGCAGGAACCATATCATGGACCTATGTGAGTTTTTTTCCCTTGGTTTGATTTCATTATTCTTGATGGAAGGCCTTTTATTTATTCGATTTTTATTTGTTTTTTTGGTTTGGTGTATAGGCATTGAGTGCCAAGCGAACCAAGCAAGTGCCACAAGCGAGGAGTGTACGGTTGCTTGGGGTATGCTTCAATCTCTGAGTTTACATATATGCTAATAGTTTAAGTCTTCACATCAAATTTCGAACTTTGTCCCCATTTTTTCTACCCCACTGCATAATTGGCAGCAAATTATTTGTAATTATTTATCGCTTAAGTATAGAAAATAATTCTTCGTAGCATAGGTTCACTATTCTCTTCAAGTTGTGCAGAGATGTAGGTTAAGATTTTCCTGGACATGATTAATGGCTCTGTTAGGTGATTAGATATGAATAAAAAAATTGGGAATTGGAAAGTCCTGTCCAAGGATGCAGAAAAGGAGTTTCTGTGTAGTGGTGTTGCAGAACTATATATCATACTTTCTTCAGCAATAGCTCGCTCGACATTTTTCTGAAACTGCATTTTCATGTCTATGCGCTCTGAAAGCTGCATATTATTTACCACTCATTCACCTTATGACATTGTTTGAAATTGACTGGATATATACGTAGCCTTTCTGGCTTAATGTTTGAAAATAAATGTGTTGGTAATTATGGTTTTATTGTGTGTCCTCAGTTATCTCTTGTTCCGGTTCTGAAGATGCCAGATTCACTTGTGGTGTCTATTTGTCTGAACTCGTTGCTTATCTTTGTAGGGGTTTGTAACCATGCATTTCATTTCCACTGCATAAGCCGATGGCTCAAGACCCGCCAAGTGTGCCCGTTGGATAACAGCGAATGGGAGTTTCAGAAGTACGGTCACTAGATCCTGGACGCGGCGATGGCAGATTGAATGTTGTATACACTTAATCAAGTAGTGGATCTTCGTTGCACTTTCAGTATGGCGGTGTCAAGGAGGGTCTTCCATTCAGCCTCCTAAGTTGATTGTGCATTTGTGACAGTAAATTTATAATGGCATTGCCTTTTTATTATCATCTATGATGAAGCTATAAATTTTCAACAATATATGTCATTTTATGATTCGTCTCTCGAATGTCTCATCTTATTTTCTGTCGGCATTAAAATGCATGATTTTGCGCTTAGTTGTTTTTTATTTTTTTGTACATATCAAGTTGAGTAAGTTAGACCAACCCAAGTTGCACCCCTTTCCACAAGAGCACCTTATTGAAAGGCCGATGCAGAAGCAAATAACCATGGAATGAAAAAAATGAGGGCTTCAAGTTTGAGTTGCAGAACAGCAAGAAACCAGTTACAAATTCCTCAAATCTAATCAATTTTCTGACCTGCTAAAAACGTCGAGAACCATAGCATTTCGCGATTCATTAGTAAATCTATTTTGATTCTCTATCAACCAATAATGTAAACCATTAACAGGGTCAAAACTAAACCGTTTGAAGTTCAATGCATCGTGGTATTCTTTCTACTACTATATTAGTTAATAAGTTAATACAGAAGAAACTAGTTACAAATTCCTCAAATCTAATCAAATTTTCTGACTTGCTAAAAACAACGTTGAACTCTTTCGAAATTCCATTTCTGTTTTGAGAATGTCAGAAACTTGATACATTCAATTCTCTGTAATTAAGAAATACATCAAAACACATCATACAGCTGGATGAGTTTCTTCCCCTGAAAGAAATGTGAAACTCTAAAGCTAAACTCATTGCAACCTCCATCTTATGATCCAGACATGTAAGTATACCTCGTCTGAGCTCCTATAATAATCTCAACAAGTTTTGCTGCACAAACCAAAGATTTTGTTTACCGGGATCAGATCATGAATGCATAAGCAGTTCGGCTTGAAAATAAGTTGCAAGACAACATAAAATGAAACCAGTAAACCAACCAGTAAGAAACCCAACGATTGGAACAGGTTCCAATACTTTCTCCGTGCTTTCAAGTTTTTGCCTGAAATGTTGACAACAAAGGTGGCGGAAAAAGTGATTTAACTTCCTCAGAAAATTAGCAACCTATCATTATCGTTAATTCAGAATAGCCGGTGCCGTTATCACATAGCTAATCCCATGGTCCCATGGCCCATGAAGACAGTAAAGGTAGAGTCAAGAACAGAAGTATTTAAGTTAGGGTTAGTGCAAATCTGGGAATATTAATCTGTAGAAAGTCATGTTTTATTTTTGTTGAAACCTGGGGTGTTGGGATCATTGATTGAAGAGTAGCACTTTAGAACAACACTCTGAAATTCGGTATTACCTGGTATACTTGCTAAAAAATGGATCTCTCATGAGATAAAGCGCCCATAACAGCTTTCGTCTTTTAACCTGAGTTCAAGCCATCAAATGAAGAGAGCTTCAGAATCAACTGTGGTAACAGATTAAATATGAACATTGAGACTAGTTCCAAAGAAGACAGTTACTACACTTAGAAGGTCAACAAGAGG
Source organism: Prinsepia uniflora (assembly GCA_032719365.1). Classification (NCBI taxonomy): domain Eukaryota; kingdom Viridiplantae; phylum Streptophyta; class Magnoliopsida; order Rosales; family Rosaceae; genus Prinsepia; species Prinsepia uniflora. The sequence continues at coordinate 3,901,798 of CM064869.1, read as the reverse complement.
ATTTCAGTGCATACAAGGTAAGAATTTGGAAAAAACCAACCTCATTCTTTTCGGAGTCGGAAAGATGAAATTGCTGCTCTGTGCCACCCTTTGACGAAGTAATTCGTGAAAGAATGCTCATCCCAGTGAAGTCCACAGACAGCGAAATAAACCAAGGAATCCAAGAGCGAACTCCATATTTTCGGATGAGTAAAACATAGATAAGTGGTCTTGTTATAAATAGTGCTTCCCCAATCAAATAAAACGCCCCATGAAGACCCTTTTCAGACAATATTGTGGACATGGTCAACCTCTCAACCACTGGAGCTGTAAGAAAACAACATCTATACTATTAGAAACTTAAAAAATTGTAATTACATATCCTTCCCAGTCTTTCAGTTTTATATGAAAAGTTACTTGGAGGCTCCATAATTGCATGCTGGTGTTGAACTCTACGTAACCATACTGGTTCTGAAACCATCCTAGCATTTTCCCCAAACCTACTCAATGCAGATAGTGCTCTTCCTTCTAAATTCCATGCGTTTCCATTACTATTTCCTAAATTACTAAGACCAAGATGCCCACCAGGTTTTGTAAAACCACCAGCTTTACGTTGAGGAGTTGAAGCATCTAAATTCTTTTCATCATTTGGTGTCTCTCCTCCATGAAGAAGCATCTTATATCCACTCTTTCGAAATAAAGCTAACCTAACTAGCACCCTGACAAATAACAAAATCCATAATGAGGCAATATAAAAAAGCCAACATACAATTAGCGCTTGAAAATAATGAGTGACTCATGCTATATAACAAATGGTCCTTACTTGATGGCCTCCGTAACAGCCATGAAATTCCATTTTTTCTCTTCGCCAAAATACTGTTGAGCTACAACTTCAACCAACGTTTCCATGTCCTTGAGTGCAGATATACACAATCCATAAGGAAAAGAATAAATCCCAGAAGAGCGAACATGCATTGGAGGAGGAGTTGTGTCGATGATATGTTCATTGACAGCAGTTATAATTCCAAAGAGAGCAGTTACTGCAGAAGGTTATATTAAACAGAAAAATTACCAATTTATGCATTGTAGTGATATGTATATTCACATAGAAGAGTTTTACTAGAATAACACATTACTTATATGTTATTCAAATGACAAGACAAACATGGGAAAAGTTATACACGGTCTCCAGATTGTTCATTACTCAGAAACCCGACAAAGAAAAATACCTGTGCACAGAGTTCCAAGACATTATGTCTATTGTCTAATGCTGATTATAAGGTAACTTAAAATTTTCGATATTAAAAAATATTGATAAATTTCTTTCAATTTCTGAGATACCTACAGTTCTTTTAGAAAATGTACAATCACTCCAGAGACAACATACAATTACTAAGAAAACAAAAGGATCTCCACCAATTCCTAAGCTACAACAAGAAGTAGCCAAAAGTTACCAAAATTTCAAAAAACCTGCTTCTGGTCCTATCTCCGACTCTGAAAACCGTTCAGGTAGAAGCCATGTGAATCCCTGTACAAAATTTTCAACATCCATATAAGATAACAAAATCTTAAGATAAAACACAATAGGGTGCCAATTATTCCATGAATTTTCAATTTTTCTCCAATTAGGAGTCACCATTTCTGATAAAGAATCAAATAGTATAAAGAAGAACAAGGAGGAATCCTATAAGTATATATGTCATTGTTACCAATTGTCAATTGCATCATAAAAATTAAAATCAAAAGGTATAAATGTCAGTTTTCAAACGCCTTACGTCTTTATCAAAAAGGAAGAACAAATAATAATTTTTTTAAAAAAAAAAACTGTCAAAAGCCACATCAATTTACGTGGACAATGAATTCGAATGTAAAAAAAAAAAAAAAAAAACAAGAAATTGAAGGTTTACATATATCAGGTTTCTTCATTTCCAAGCTCTTTGAAACAAACCCAGTTAATCAAACAACACAAACAAGGAAAGCACAACTATGCCGATAAATCCACAAAAATTCATAAAATTGAACAAATAGAGTAATGAAATTTATAGAAATTGAGATATCTCACATTGGCCAGAGACTCCAATGAGTGCACATAGTCTTTGTTCTCCCGAACCCATTTCTTATAAGCCTCCATAGCCTCTCAATCTCTCTCAGAATCAAAGAGAAAGATGCAAAGACTCTGCCTTTGCGCGATTTGGAAAGAACCAGAATACCAGAGAGGCAAAGACTAAAGAGAGAAGCTTTTTTAGGTAATCTGGCTCTTGACGTTCTCAGCTGCTTCTGAGTACAGCTGATGATGCGAAGGCTCGCAAAATATTGAAGAGTGAACGGCTCAATGAGCGGTGAGGTGTGCTTTTTTCAGTTCTTCGCTGAAAATGGTGTGTTATCTGGGCCGTTGATTGGATAGATTTGTCCGATACAGATGGGGCTTTTCAAGTGTTGGGCGTGTGCCCTACTGCCTACAAGAATTATCTACATTTGCGGTATACAACGGACGGTGTAGATCTGAAAAAGTCCCTCCATCCGATGGCTGAGATTCTGCGGACTTGATAAAGATTGTAGGCTGACATAGCAGATAATCAAATAAATTTTTATTTTTTTACGAAAAGATAATAAAATAAATTGGATAATTGTGCTCAGCCCGATGAGTTCCTGCACGCATCAGGTGAATTCGATTGGTTTGGTCCGCGCTTTGGAATCTAAATGCAAGTAGAAAAATAAGTTTTATAATAATAATAAAGGTAACTAACTTATAAATCCTTATTAATATATAAATTTATTCAAAAATTTACATATAAAAAAATTAAACTTATAAATCCTTTTACTAGTCAAATAATTATACAATTTAAAATAGATCATAATTTTTATATAAATTACAATTAGTATCATCCAATTGTAAACTAATCCAATAATAATATAAAAAACACTTATCAAAATCTATCATGATTTCAACATTACTTTTTATTTTTATTTTTTATTATAAGATTATATTGAGGATTATGAAAACATTACTCCTATTTATATTTTTTTTTCACTTGCTCATTTTAAAAGTAATATGAATATCTAATCTAACTTAAAATAAGACAATTAAAAGTAATAATTCTTCAAAAATACTTTTAAATTTAAAAGTTCTTTATTTTCCGATATTAAATAATTTGGTTAATTTTGTATATTGACTATGCCCAAACTACGCATTAAATTAAATACGTAATTTGAGTATTGTGCAATTTAAACCCTTTTTGTGTAGATGTAGTATTGGTAAATAGGGATCGTTCTTAACCGGGGAAATTAGGGAACATTAATAATGTGTTAGTGGGAGATGAATAAAAAAATAATGAATTAAAGAATTAAATAATCAAAGAATTAAATAATCAAAGAATTAATAAATTAAAGAATAGATGAATAAGAGAATAAAGAAATAAGAGAATCAAAGAATAAAGAATTAAAGGAATTAAAGAATTAAAGAATAAAAAATAAAAGGGATCAAAGAATAAAAGAATAAAGAATAAAAAGGGGGGTTTTGAAAAGATTTGTAATTTAAGCTAAAGACAACACTAACTAAAAATTAAAATGTAAATGTTCATGCTAATTAGAACTTACAAACCATAGAGTAGTTTCATAGACAAAACCCACACTTTTACGTAAGTAATTTCGAATTAACAATCACATTAATTCTAACATTTTACTCATAATAAACCAATCACGAAATTCTACCTTCATCATCTCAAATACTTACATACATCTTTCAATATTATAAATGCATCAACCATTAATGTGCGTCAAACATCAATATGCTTCAAACATTTACAACATGATTTACCTTAAGTTTATAATTAAATGCACCGACAGCGATCAACATTTAATCTCTTCAATTCTACTCTAAGTGCACCGACAGCGGATAAAACACTTAACATCAAATTGAAGTTTAAACACTAAAACATATGAAGTAAAAGAAATTCAAAAAGTAAAACACATGGAGATTGCATTCTTACTTACAAATGTTAGAAAGAAAATACCAAGAACAATAGTAAAGAAGATGAAAATAACAGAAAAATAACATAAATTACGAATAAGAATTAAAAGGAAACTAATTAATAAGAAAATCTACAAGAAGTAAAAATGGTCCCCAAAATTGTCTCTCAAAAGAGAGAAACAAAAGAACTAAACTAAGAACTAAGAACTAAGAAAAATGAAAGAAATGGAAGAATAAAACTAATTGGGGACTCCCAAAATACAAGGATTGAAGCCCTATTTATAGGTGAAAAAAGCTATCAAAAATAATATAGAAATAAAATAAAAAATGTGGAATAATGGAATGATGAGTAATAAAGATTTGTGATGATGTTTAGAAGTGGTTTGAGTTGTAAAGTTGAAAAATTGGGTTGGAAAGTGGCTTGAAAAATCAGAAAAATATGAGAAAGTGGAGCAGTTTTGGAGTGGGTTGAACATGTTGGGCTGTGCAGGATTTGGGCTGAGTTGGTTGCACTGTAGATTGGGCTGAAGGCTGAAGCAGGTTGGGCCTGGAGCTGAAGCAGGTTGGGCCTGGAGCTGGGCTGCTACTTGCTTTGGGCTGCAGAAAATGAAAAAATGGTTTGGGCTGCAAAATTAATTAAACAATTAATTAGTAATATTTCCCCGAAATTCGTCCATAATTTATTCGTTATAATTTCGATCAGGACGATTCTTTCGCCAAAATACTCCAAATTACAAACTTTATTTATTTAAATAAAAATAACACAAAATAAATTAATTTATCTATTAATTTAATATTTTAATATTAAAAGTCAAGTATAAAGGGTATAAAATAATATAAAATAATGCTTATTTGAGGACCTATCATATATAATAAAGGACCCAAAAGGCCAAAGAAATCAAATATTAAGAGGCGCGTGGGGTAAAGAAAACAAAAAAGACAATATTATTTTTAATTGTTTAAAGGAATTCTTAATAACTCACTCATTCTCTTTATTGAGATATAAAATGGTAGATGTGGAATTTATTACTTATAAATTCTCTTTATGGACTTTGAATAAAAAAAGTTTGAAGTAATGTCTTATTTTGTTTAATATAAAGCATTAAAGGTTTTAAATAAAAATAAAAGTTATTAATGATGTAACAATGATTTACTCTAATAATAATTTAGCTTTTTTTTAATTATGGAAAAAAAATTACAAACAAAACTTGTCCTATCACCAACAAAAACGAATAATCTCGCATTACGCACATCCACCGGAAGAGGCGAGTGCTAGTTAAGTCCGTAGCTGCAATCATGTCCAAGTTTGTAGCTGCAAAAAGAAGTTGGTTTTCCTATAAACGCCCTTGAAAAAGATAGAACGGAACCGCCTTCTAATGGCTTTGATGCTCCAAACCACCATAAAGAGAGGGTTTTCGAATCACCCTACACTTGAAGATTAGCAATATTAAGATACATGGCTTGATTGAAACCATGAAAAAAGCATGAGCTTCAGCCAGATGTAGGGCTGGTCCAAATATTTGAAGGTTCATGGTATGAATATAAAATGTGTTCTCAATTCACACACATAACCATTGAAAATGTACATTTTTATAAAGTATAAACTAATTATATCATTTTTATACTATGAGGCTTCGTTAAAGTCTTGTCAGTTCAACCTATGAGACAAAACCCCTGACAAAAGAAAAAGAGCAACTCATGTCCAAAACATTAAATTCAGTTCAAAAAAAAAATTTCTATATTTTTGACTTGTACATGGATGAAAATATGTCCACATTCAAGACTAGTAAACTATAAATTTCTATATTCAATATTACAGTAGTTAGTCATCAAATAAAAGCTCAACCTTTTAAAGAACTTAGACGAGCATCAAATTTACATACACCTATATTGATTATTTATTTATTTATTTATAAATATATTAAATATTAATAATTTTGGACTTAATTTTTGGGCACTGGGCTTGCGCCCTTTTAGCCCTCCCTTGTGGTCGGCTCTAGTCAAAAGAATAAACCCAAAGCTATCTTCCCATTCCGAGTAACCGATCCATCAAAATTGAATTTGGCACATCTAGGTTTTATAACAACACACCTAAAATTTTCATTAGAAGCCCTTAGCCTTAGAGTAATTCGGTTAATTGTGATATTCGATTCGTGAATCAATTTGGATTTATTTCCAATTAATAAAAGTTATATAAATAATTTAAAATTAACGATAGTAAAACAATTTGATAAAAAAAAGTCATGATATATATATATATTTATATATTTTTACAATTCGTCAAAAAATGTCAACACATATGAACAACTTGACAAGAAAATGTCAATATATATCGACAACTAGGTACAAATGTCTATCGATGTTGACCACTTGGCATATCGTTATGGAAGCGGATCCTCTCTAGATCCATTGCTTTCCGGATTTGTTCGGATGTTTAGTATTAGCACGAAATATATCAGCCCGAGGAAAACCTGCAGGGTTAAATACTGGTAATTGGACTGACCTTCACTGCCATAGACCTGTTGGAAGTAGCCGTTGTCATTGTCTAGGGTTAGGGCTTGTTACATGTTAGTCAAATAATAAAAGTTGAGTCGATGAAGACTCAGTCATGTGTTGTCCCTAGTCTTCAGGAGTCGGGTGGGCATGTTCACCACTCACTGAAATCATGGAGAAGGTTTGCAGCTAGTGTCCTTGAAAAGCTGCTTAGTATCCTAGTTTTTCTGTTAGAGTCCGTTTCATATAAAACCAGTGTAATATGCTTTGATTAAAAATAAAGTCTTTCTGCTCAAAAATTCTTCAGCACATTCTAGAGTTAGACACGTATAGTTTACTAAAAACTAACATCTGGTATTAGAGCAGAGTTGGGGCCTGAGTTGAAAAAAAAAAACATCTACGCCATAACTTTGCAGCAGCAAGAATGGCAACAGAAAATGGAAGTTTCGTTCAACCCGCAATCCCACGATTCGATGGTCACTATGATCACTGGAGTATGCTGATGGAGAATTTCTTGAGATCCAAGGAATTCTGGGATCTTATAGAAATCAGGATTGGTACGACTGATGAAGAAAGCTCGGAAACTACTGCTCAGCAAAAGCAGAAAAACGATGCACTGAAACTGAAGGATCTGAAAGTAAAGAATTACCTGTTTCAGGCCATTGACAGGTCCATCTTGGAAACCATTCTCAAGAAGGACACATCCAAGGATATCTGGGACTCAATGAAGAAGAAGTATCAGGGATCGAATAGAGTGAAGCGAGCACAGCTTCAAACTCTCAGAAGAGACTTCGAGACTCTCCAGATGAAGAAAGGAGAAACAGTGACTGAATACTTCGGAAGAGTGATGGGGATAGCTAACAAGATGCGTCTCCATGGTGAACAAACCTCAGATGGAATCGTGGTTGAGAAAATTCTGAGATCTTTGACTCCCAGGTTCGATTATGTTGTGTGCTCAATCGAGGAGTCCAACATAGTCGAGGACATGTCCATAGATGAGCTGCAAAGTTCTTTGCTTGTGCATGAGCAAGAATTAACAGGACCAGTGCGGTTGAAGAAATGCAAGCACTGAAGGTTTCAACCTTCGATGAATCTTCAAGCTCAAGAGGAAGAGGAAGAAACCGTGGAGTATGTGGAAGAGGTCGAGGTCAGCACACCTACAACAGAAACTACAGAAGAGATGATGACAAGGGGTGGAGTAGAGAAGGATCTAAATCATCCTCTCAGACTCAAAGGGATGATGATCAAAATAAGAAAAAGGGACACTTCGACAAATCAAAGGTCGAGTGCTACATATGTGGAAACTTAGGTCATTACAAAAGCGAGTGTTACACCAAAATGACGAAGGAGAAAAGTGAGCGATCCAACTTCGCAGAGAAGGGAAAGGATAAAGAGGAGGAGACCTTGCTGATGGCATTCCATGCAATGGAAGACACGGATGAAGAGACTTGGTACGTGGACACAGGTTGCAGCAACCATATGAGTGGTTGTAAGTCATCCTTCTCTAACCTTGATGAAAGCTTTACATCGCTTGTTAGTTTTGGTGATCGATCAACTGTGAAGGTTGAAGGAAATGGTGATATTAAAATCAGAACTAAGAATGACTTCATTGAAGTTATTTCTAATGTATTTTACATACCTGATCTAAAGACGAATCTATTAAGTGCTGGCCAGTTGCAGGACAAGGGGTACACAATCACCTTTAAAGAGAGAGAGTGTGAAATTTATGATCCCAAACGAGGATCAATAGCAGTGGTGCAGATGACCAAGAACAGATTGTTTCCTCTCAAGATCAAGACCGTGCAGACTTGCTTTTTGACCAAGGAAAGTGTCTCAGTCTGGAGATGGCATGAAAGGTACGGACGCCTGCACTTCAATGGTCTCAGGACACTGAAACAAAGAAATATGGTGGAAGGACTACCTGATATCATAATACCCTCCTCGACAACATGTGAGAACTGCATCACTGGAAAACACGACCGTGACATGTTTCCCACAGGACAGTCAACAAGAGCTCGCAAGATTTTGGAACTGATCCACTCAGACCTGTGTGGACCTTTATCACCGATATCCAATGGGGGTAAAAGATTCTTTATAACTTTTATAGATGATTATAGTAGAAAAACCTGGGTGTACTTCTTGCAGGAAAAGTCAGAAGCTCTTGAAACGTTCAAAAACTTCACTGCTCTAGTTGAGACGCAGACTGAAAGAAGAATCAAGTGCCTAATAACTGATCGAGGAGGAGAGTATTGTTCTAAAGAATTCACTGAGTTCTGTGATGAGAAGGGAATAAGGAGACAGCTGACCACAGCTTATACACCACAACAAAACGAAGTATGTGAAAGGAAGAATCGGACCATAGTCAATATGGTGAGGAGTTTACATGCCAAAGGACAGGTTCCCAAAACTTTCTGGCCCGAAGCTGTTGTCTGGACAGTTCATATTCTTAACAGAAGTCCAACATTTTCTGTTAAGAACATGACTCCACAAGAAGCATGGAATGGAAAGAAGCCAACTGTAGATCACTTAAAAGTTTTTGGGTGCATAGCATATGCACACTTACCTGACCAAAGAAGGAAGAAGTTGGATGACAAGAGTGAGAAGTGTGTGTTTCTCGGTGTGAGTGAAACATCAAAAGCCTACAAGCTTTTCAATCCAGTTTCAAAGAAGATAGTCATCAGCCGAGATGTGGTATTCGATGAGGGAAAAAGATGGAACTAGGGAGCACAACCAGAAACATCAAAGGATATTCTAGTGGATACTGAAGGAGATAATGAAGGGATGACTCAGATGACTGAGACTCAGACTTATCAGCCAACATCATCACCACATGAGTCTGAAGCTCACACATCAGATCAAAGTGACCAAGAAGCTGAAGAAGAGAGGGTTTACAATCTGCAAAACCCTCGAACACTGAAAAGGCCTCTCTGGATGCTGGATTATGAGACAAATTTCAGCAGTTCAGATGAAGATACCGCCAACTTCGCCTTGTTTGTTGACAGTGATCCCATCACATTTGATGAAGTCGTGAAAGAAGATAAATGGAAAAAGGCCATGGACAGTGAAATACTGTCAATTGAAAAGAACAACACCTGGAAACTCACAAATTTACCTCAAGGACAGAAGAAGATTGGGGTGAAGTGGGTGTTCAAAACAAAAGTGAATGAAAAATGAGAGGTTGACAAGTATAAAGCCCGTTTGGTGGCTAAAGGATACAACCAGAAACAAGGCATGGACTATAATGAAGTCTTTGCACCTGTAGCAAGGCAGGAAACCATAAGAATGATCATATCCTTAGCCGCCAAGAAATCCTGGAAGATTCTACAGATGGATGTGAAATCTGATTTTCTCCATGGAGAATTGCAGGAAGAGGTTTATATCGAACAACCTCCTGGTTTTGTTCAAAAGGGAAAAGAAGGAAAAGTGCTGAAGTTGAAGAAAGCCCTCTATGGCCTGAAGTAGGCTGTAACGACCTGTCCCAAATTTCTAGATTAGATTAGTGACTAATCACGATTAGTAAGGTTAATCGGTGATTAGTTAGGCGAAATCGGACGAACGATGCGAAATGACCGTTTTGCCCCTAGGCGTGGCAAAATGTTGACTTTTCAATCGGGCGATCAAATGGACTTTGACCGAAGACGGTGACGTATTTCGTGACGTCACGAGTTCATAGACAGGTGGCACGTTCAATTCCGACGTTCGAGGAGGAAGTTATGACGTTTGGAAGTTTAGGGGCATTTTGATAATTTTGGTTAAAAAGGGTCAAAATGTTGACTTTTTGACCAGGAGGTCCGATGGCTGAGGGCCGAAGACCGTTATGTAGATAAGGACGATACGAATCCATAGATAGGCGGCACGTCGTGTAACACCCCGGAAATTCGAGGATTTTAATATTGTAAATTAATGTTTGAATTGACGCTTTTACCCTTGCGTTGGGTATGACCAATTGTTGACTTTTTGATTTATAAATTAAATGGACTTTGACCTATGACCGTGACGTAGTTCGGGACGTCACGAGTTCATAGACAGGTGGCACGTCCATTTCGGACGATCAGGGAAAAAGTTATGACTATCGGAAGTTCAAGGGCATTACCGTAATTTGGACATTTGGGGGTGAAAATGTTGACTTTTCTCTTGGAAACTATTTTTCAGTTGACTCAAGGACCGTTGGGTAGGTCTCGACGTCCTGAGTCCGTAGACAGGCGGCACGCCGAAATCGGACTTCGTACGGGGAAGTTATGGTCACGGAAGTATTTCGCATTTAACCGAACCAACCGAGAACCGGATTAAAATATTATTTTATTAATGGAATCTGGTTACTTTAATCAAATCATTCTGGACCCTTGGATGAGTGACAAGTGTCACTCATCCCCACACTCCCTAAAACATGGATCTCTGTTGGCCATTGGATTAAACAATTAATTTCCTCTCCTCAAATCCTCACCATTGATCCTATGCTGAGATTTAATCTCAGCCCTTCAAACCATCCAGCCAACCTGTTTATTAATTCTCAGAATTTTCACTCTTCATTCTTCCAAACCGTGTGCACGGCTAACCATTCGAACAAACACACCAGCCCCTCACCTTTCAACCTCACCCTCACGGCAACACCAGGCGGCCAACTGCCACCCCCCAGACGCCGGCCACCACCCCACGGCCACCTGCACGGCCGGAATTCCTTCCAAACCCGTGAAGGAAACCCGAGGAACCCAAGTCACCAAACCATCCAAACCATTGATCCAGGACTGGAACCAACGTGCGGTTGTGATCACCGTGACTACTGGACGGCAAGGAGCTGACCCTGACGGTGTACGGCGGCGACACGGCGGCGTTTGGACGTTAAACCCGTAGGTAACCATTTTCCTTCCCGGCTTCAAAACACCTGGTTGTGACGTTGACATCATTGAGTTGTTGTTAGGACTCGTCTAGGTGACCTTGACGACCAATTTGGAACCAGGACCAGGGCTGAACAACCGTCGACTCGCCGGAAAGGATTACCAGAACCGGCAACCAAGCTCCCCGTCGAGTTTCAGGTAACCTCCTAGACCTAAAACCTAATTCTAATTACTTAGAACCAATCTAGGGACTAGGACGAGTAATTAGGAATTAAAAGGAACGAAAATGATGAAGAATTGAAGAAATGGCAACCGGGTCGTGATCGCGGGTCTGATCGACCCGAGTTGCAGGAAAACGGGTCAACCCGTCTGATGACAGTGGTGCTGACGTGGCACCCTGTCAGTCTGTCAGATGACGTGGACCAACCGTGAGCCGACACGTGTCACATGTCAGTGCACAGTCAGCACTGACATGTCAGGGACTGCCACGTGTCACTGACATGTCAGTGACGTGGACCAGTACCGTACTGACACGTGGCACATGTCAGATCTGACACGTGGTCTGACATATCAGTGAGGTGGACCAATCAGATGATGACACGTGGCACCTGTCAGAGTCTGACATGTCAGACCTGACAGCTGTCAGATGACGTCAGCAGGAACTGTTCCTGCGTTGACCGGCGCGTGGGGGCGCGTGTGAACAGTGTTTCTGGTGGGACCACCACCATTCTTTAGGTTTCGACGATCCGGATCCAATGGCGGTGATTTCGGGTCGATCGGAGATCTTTAAGTTGGTCAAAATAAGGTTTATTGCCTTGGAAAGCGCGTTCGGGCGGCTTTCCCGGGTCGGTTTCGACCTAGGCTTTCATGGTTGAATGTTGGGGGTTTAATTTGACCTTTACGAATACTTGGACTTGACAGGGATTGTACATTTGTACCAGGACGAGGGTATACGTTCGGTTTTCAACAGGACTGTACTGTGAGTGGGCCATTTTCTTAAACCCTTGCGTGCATAAACGTTTTCTGGTTTTATTATACTTATTCACATGCTAAAACAATGATGTTTTTGATGATATGGAAAATATGGTTATGGCACGTTTCACGGTATTTGGGCTTGAGACCCGTTTGATGAAACTTAATGATTGATTCAGATTTTATCTAGGTATATATATACCTTGCATGTGGATATCGATAAAATGTATTTGGTACTGCACTGTATAGATCCTTCCATGTTATATTGTCTCCTCCGGATGAGGTACCCCGGAGAGGTCACGGACGTCTAGAACGTCCAGCGTCTATGACGCTAAGCATCGGGGATGCTGTACCCGAACGGGGTTCGGGGATTGAACTCGGAAATTGAGACCCGAGTGGCACGCGTAGCCTTGTGATTGTGACCTTATTGACGTCAGGGACGTCAGACATCAGGGATGTCGGGATTGGAGTGTATAGTGCAGCAACTAAAATTATACTTATGGTTTTATTACATGCCTTATGGTTTATATTATATGGTTTATGATTTTAAATAATGATGCATGCATGTTTGGAAAACAGAGGGGTAAATTATATGTTTTACTTATCAAACGATTTCATAAACTTGAATTTCGGTCCACTCACCCTTACTGTTTTGATAACCCCTCCAGGTCGGGAAACTGAGGTAGAGGAGGAACCAGAGGCTGAGGCATAGATCTACTTCTGCGTACCTAAACCCCTGCTGGGCGGTGTACCCGCAGGTTTACTTTAGAGTCGTGCTCGCAAATTTGTAATTTTGGATTATATCCCTTGTCTGACATTCGTTTAATTCGGATTTTATGTATGACTTTAATTTGGTTATTTATGCTTTTAAATGTTTTGAGGTTAAAATTGGTATGAATTATTGGGTGTCAGACGGGAGCAGGGCACGTCCCCTTGTGGTCCCTGTGGGATCGGGGCGGGTCCTGTCACGTCGAATTTGGACGTTCGACGACGAAGTTACGGTTCAAGGAAGTTTAAGGGTACTATTGCACGAATTACGAAACGAGTTAACTTTTGGACTCTAGTGGGTCCCAGATATTTAATCCCCTGCCCTATGGATGAGTGACAAGTGTCACCCATCCACTAGGCCATCCCTTTTCCTTCATGCACCGTGCATTTCCTTTTCTTCATTTCAAACACACCCAAAACCACCCGATCTCACACACACCCACCATTCTCCCATCCGTGCAACCCAAAACCCATCCAACCTTCACTCAAGGGACCAAGACTGAGACCAGGGATGGAAGAGAGGACAAGAGGAGGTGGTTGCCGGCCAGAACCACCGTCCACGGCGGCTGGAAGGAGGAAGAACCCGTGAGGTTCACGGTAAGCCCGCTTTTACCCATTTTCCATTTTTGATGTTTTGGGTCCGTTTTAATGGTTTTAATGAATTAAATGGGTCATTAGGATTGTGTTAGGACGGTTTTAGGAAGCTAGGGATGGCTGTGAAGCCATGGCTGCATTTTGGGAAACTTGAACCGTTTGGTTCAAAATCAAACCTTAGGTTTTAGACGTTTTCAGTTGAGTTTAAGGATTGAAATGGATAGAAAACATGAAAATAGGAAGAAAGGAATCAAAAAGGAAGAAGTAGGATGAAAAATGGGGTGTCTAGGGCCGTGAAACGGTCACGCCGGTCCAGTTGGACCGGCTAAACAAGGTGAACCGGCTGTGTGTAGAAGACGATGAATAGTGTTCTGAGTCTTCTTGGGGCGCGTGAGGGCGCGTGGGCCATAATTTGGGGAAGTGTTCAACATATGAAATCTTCTATTCGATGTAACGAAGATTTTGGGACTAGTCTCGCGTCAATCAGACATCGTCTCGATATGTTTCGGGCTGTCCGAAGGTTTAGGGTCGGTTTAAAAATAGTTAAAAGTTCGGGAAAATTACGGGACTTTGATGGGAGGTTAATTAAGTAGTTAGTAACCTTCTATTAAAATTTGGACAGGTTTGGGGGTCCCGGTGACAGTGATCGGCTCGGGAGAGCCTATGGCACGCAAATCGAGGCGGCAGCTCGGACGGTCTGTGAGTGGACTTTGATTTCTAAACTGTGATGTATGCATAAATGTTTTATATGGATTATGAATGTGATTTGATGATGTTGATTTGGATATTTGTGAATTGTATGGTTTCACGTATTTCGAGGCGATTTACGTGCTTGCACATAAATCGAGGTTTTCCAGTTTTACACTGATTTTCCGGACTCATGATTTTAGTTATGATTTCATGAAATGATTTTGGATTTGAAAAGGTAACTCTCTGACTTGAGGTCCATTTGATTTACAGAATCGGGCTGGAGGCCCAGTTGGTTTACGATTCAGACTAGAGGTCCAGTTTGTATGTGGATTCGGGCCTAGGGCCCAGCTATGTGTTACAAATGGTTTTTACGGGTCATGACGGTTTATGGGAACCGGCATGAACCTCTGAAATGGATTTACGGGTCATGACGGTTTATGCCTTTATGGGAACCGGCATGAACCCTCGGAAAGGATTTTATGGATTATGACGGCTTATGGGGGCCGGGCATGAATCCTGGAAAGATTTAAATAATGATTTCAAAAGGTTTTTCATATTTCATCCTTTATATATGATTGTCTCCTCCGGGGAGGGTCGTTGGCCTGGGTGGACCCCGAAGTAGTCACGGAGCACTGACTGAGTGGAGTCGCCCCCTAGTTGGGTTCCTTACTCTCAGGATGGGCATGGTTCGTTACCTCCAGGGAGGGTCATTAATCTATGGACATTGGCCTGGGTGGACCTTGGAGAGACTTGGGTTTGAGACCCCGGTTAGCACACGCGTAGCTTTATTTTACCGTGACAGGTTCTTGGATATGAAATATAATGGATAAACATGATTTCAATTGGTTTGGGAAATTGTGTTTATGATGATAAATGGTTTTGGTCTGAGATCCCACATATGACTATTATGTTATGGTTTTCTGTAAATGGTTTTGGGCAGGAGCGTATGACTTGTATTTACGGAATTTGGGGCTATGACCCTACATATGGTTGTTAAACATGTATGATTGGATAAATGGTTTTACTATGCATGCATGCTTTTTAGTGAAAGGGTATAAAGGTCTTTTATAAATGTGTTTTACGAAACTTATTCCTTTTTGTCCACTCACAGTCTTTCTGTTTTTAATACCCTTCAGGTTGACATCGGATCTGGACTGTAGCAGAGATCGAGATATCACATGCCTCCTCCGGATCCTGGCGTACTCTGATAGCCCGGGAGGGCTAAAGTCGGAAATATCCCTTGTCTGACACTTCGTGTCAGACGAGAGCAGGGTCATCCCGCGTTAATCCCGAGGGGATTGGGATGGGTCCTGCCACAGGCTCCACGGGCATGGTACAACAGAATCGATACCTACTTTGCCAAGCTAGGTTTTGAAAAATGTCCCTCAGAACACACGTTGTACACTAAGGCTGGAAGTGGAGGTAAAATCCTAATAGTATCACTTTATGTTGATGATTTGGTCTATACAGGAAATAACACAGAAATGCTGATTGAGTTCAAAAACTCTATGATGAGAGAGTTTGAGATGTCAGACCTAGGACTTATGCACTACTTCCTGGGAATTGAAGTGGTTCAAACTTCCTTTGGTAACTTCGTTTACCAAAAGAAGTATGCACAAAAGTTCCTGGAGAGGTTTCAGATGTAGGAGTGTCGAGCAATAGGGACTCCAGTGGAACCTGGTTTGAAGATCAGCAAAGATGAAGGAGGAGGAGAAGTCGACAGCACCTTCGTTAAGCAAATAGTGGGGAGCCTCATGTATCTTACATCAACTAGGCCTGACATCATGTATGGTGTGAGCCTAATAAGCAGATATATGGAAAATCCAACAGAATTGCATCTGAATACAGCAAGAAGAATCCTAAGATACCTGAAGGGGACACTAGACTTTGGCGTATTCTACAAGAAAGGTGATGATTCAAACTTTTATGGGTTCACTGACAGTGATTATGCAGGAGATGTGAATGACCGGAAAAGCACATCAGGCCATGTGTATATGCTTAGTTCTGGAGCTATATCGTGGTCCTCGAAGAAGCAACCCATAATCACTCTTTCAACCACTGAGGCCGAGTATGTAGCAGCAGCCTCAAGTTCTTGTCAAGCAATTTGGATGAAGAAGATGTTAGAGGTTCTTGGGTTGAAGCAAGATAGTCCTATGGTGATTTACTGTGACAACATGTCAACCATCAAGTTGTCCAACAATCCAGTGATGCATGGGATGAGCAAACATATAGATGTCAGATTTCATTTCCTGCGAGACTTATGTCAAGATGGAGTGATTGAGTTAAGGTTTTGTAAGAGTGGAGAACAAGTGGCTGATATTCTAACTAAGCCACTGAAACAGCCGATCTTTGAGAAGCTCAGAAGCATGCTCGGGATGTGTTCAGCTCTCATCATCAAAGAAGGGAGGGCAGCTCAAGATAAAGATTGAAAAAAAGATCTTAAACTGTATTTCTGTAGAAAATCAGTTTAAGGGAGGGAATGTTGGAAGTATCCGTTGTCATTGTCTAGGGTTAGGGCTTGTTACGTGTTAGTCAAATAATAAAAGTTGAGTCGATGAAGACTCAGTCATGTGTTGTCTCTAGTCTTCAGGAGTCGGGTGGGCATGTTCACCACTCACTGAAATCATGGAGAAGGTTTGCAGCTAGTGTCCTTGAAAAGCTGCTTAGTATCCTATTTTTTCTGTTAGAGTCCGTTTCATATAAAACCAGTGTAATATGCTTTGATTAAAAATAAAGTCTTTCTGCTCAAAAATTCTTCAGCACATTCTAGAGTTAGACACGTATAGTTTACTAAAAACTAACAAGACCACGCTAAGGACTATCGAGCGGCGACAGTCACATAAGAGCTTTCTTTATCAGGTCGATGTGCCTTTCTCTTTCGCTGAGATGGAAAGCCAAAGCTCTTGTAGCAGCAAAAACACCAACAAAAACGACAAGAAGCGACGGAGAGAGAAAAATCCCACAGCTGGCAACGCTGAGGCTCTATGAGCTCTCAGAGAAGTTATTGTTTACCCTCTTCTCTATTCGCGTGAAGCTCATAAACATGGTCTCTGTTGGAAGATAAACCAAGTTTTGGTTTAGCTAGTAATTACATCTTAAATGTAAGGGTACTTTGTGCCTTTGTAAGAGAGAACAAACAGAGAAAGGCAAAGAGAGAGAATCCAGCCGTACCATTATCTTCTTCTTATAGTATGAAGTCTTTTGGCTACAATATATATATATAGTCATTTTCTACATCTTCTTTATAATTTAGTTCAATGCTACTGTGTTGTTGCAGTTGCTGGTGTGATGTGTATAAGGGATTTGCTCAACTGGTTCTAGTTGTCGTTTTCTGTTCTATTTTCTGCTTTCTAGTTGCCGGTATTTTTTTTTTGTTGGCTTATAGTTTCTGCTGCATTATTGCTTTGTGGTTTCTAATTTTGTGGTTTCTATCTTCTGCTATTTTTTGCTGCTTGTGTTCTTGTTTCTACATCCAGTATCAGACCATCCAGGTAAGTAGAGATGGAATATCGAAATCATTTTGTGAAATACCCAGCGGATAAGTTTAATAGAAAGGGAAATTTTCAAGCGTTCCCAAATGGAGTTGTTTTTCAGAGTGATGGAATACAATGATGTTGTTCTAAATGGATTTAAAGATTCTAGTGATCAGGCAACAATACCATAGAATCAAAGAGAAACTTCATTGTACAATGATGAAGTACATCAGTACAATGATTTTTTTGAGCTCACTTATCTTCAGCATTGCTACCTCAATGAAAATCTTCAAGCAATCATTGCGGTCCTTGCTCTACCCTCCAGACGACTCAACTGGTTTCAGTGCGGCGGTCCTCTTATCAACCGCACTATTTTGCCCAAGAGATTCGGGTCCCCTGCCCCATGTACGATGGGATAAGCCCAAGCCTCCTCGCCCATAGCACTTCCATCCAGATACTTGTACTTGAGGCTCTGCATTTTGGTACTCAATTGCTCTTAGTAGCATTGGTCTCAAGAAATCATTTGAGGAAATCATGAAAGCCGCAAGTATTAGAATTTGCGATTACCCCTATTTTCTCATTGAAATCGACCGTACTTGGAGTAAATTTTCAGCATCTACCTCAGGCCACAACCCTGAAGGAATCTCATAATCAAATTACATAAATAGGGAGATGCTAAAACCATCCTCCAAGGTTTTTTCATGATTTGCTCAAGGGATTTCTTGAGACCAATGCTACTAAGGAGCAGTGGAGTACAAAAATGCGGAACCTTAAGCACAAGTATTTGAATGGAAATGCTATAAGCAATGAGGCATTGGGCTTATCTCATCATATATAGAGCGAGGGAGCTGAATCTCTTGGGCAAAAGAGTGGGGGTGATACGAGTACTGCCGCAGCGAAACCAACTAAGCCTTCTGAAAGGTGGAAAAAGGACCACAATGACAGCTTGAATTTTTTCATAGATGTAGCAAAGCTCTAGATTAGTGAGTTAATGACCATCTGCAACATTTGACCCCACCAAGCAGTTGAGTACCAAAATGCGGAACCTCAAGCAGAAATATCTGAATGGAAATGCTATAGGCGATGAGGCCTTGTGCTTATCCCATCAGATATGGGGCAAGGGAGCTAAATCTCTTAGGCAACGCTGTGTGGGTAATAGGAGTACTACCGCACCGAAACCAGCTGAGTCGTCACAATGAGGGCTTAAATTTTTTCATTGATGAAGCAAAACTATAGATAAGTGAGCTCAATGACGTTTTGTAGCAGTTGACCTCAATGCTCAAAAAGCTCCCTTACTGAGCATTTAGGTCAAATGTTGCAAAAACATCATTGAGCTCACTGAACTTCAGCATTGCTACCTCAATGAAAAACTTCAAGCAATCAATGTGTGACAGGACCCATCCCAATCCCCCCGGGATTACCGTGGAATGTGCCCTGCTCCCGTCCAACAAGGGGTGTCGGACAAGGGATAACCAAGAGCCACTGACCAAACGGGGCATCCAGAGTGCGCAAGGATCGATGGAGGAGGTGTGCAATGTCCCAGTCTCTGCTGCAATCGCATCCGTAATCAACCTGAAGGGCATTAAAACCAAAAGCTGTGAGTGGACAAAACCAATAAGTTTACAAAATACATTTATAAGACATTTTTGCCCTCCAATAAAAACGTATGCATGCCACAAAAACCAGTAAGTTCATCAAAACGTTTGCTCAACCGAGCCATTAGGGCCTTAGCCCAAAAACCGTCAACCAAAAACCAAGTGTGGGAACTCAGCCCAAAACTGTGAAATACCATAACTATACATAAACAACCATGTAGGTCACCACCCACGACCATAAATGAACATCAATCCATTAAATTCACACAATCATAAATCCACCCGGAAAGCCATTTCATGAATTCGTATTTTACCATTACCATCACCAGCATCCCTGATGCTAGACGTCCCTGACGTCATGTCTCACGGTTTCATAAGCTATGCGTACTGCCCGGGGTCTCTCCGGGTCCATAAATCTGACATCCCTGATGTCTGACGTCCCAGACGTCAATCATAGCAATCCTGCTCCTGAGTCATCATACGGTCCGGCTGCTCCGTATGGTGACCCTTCACAGGCAATGCACCGTGACTTCCCCAGTGTCCCAGACATCTGGAGGAGACCATCATATATCCTTGTATCAAGATGGTATATGGAAAACAATTTTTATTAATTCATTTCACAACATCACAATGGGCCCTGCCCGAATTTTCCATAAAACAACACATTTCCATTTAGGGTCCCTGACCCGAAATCACATTTATTAAATATAGGGTCCCTGACCCGAAATCACAATTTTAATCCAACTGGGCCTCATGCCCGACTTTATGAACCACTGGGCCCACGACCCGATTTATAAACCAACTGGGCCCGCAGCCCGATTTCGTACTCAAATGGACTCCAAGTCCGAGATTTCCAACACAAGTGGGCCTCAAGCCCGAATTCATCTTTCCAATATAAAAACCGTTTTATCATATTATTTATTTAACACAAGCACGCAAAACCACAAATAAACCGTTAATCCCGATATACGTGAAATACGGACAACACCTCGAGATACGTGCAACATACCCAAAATCAATACTCACAAATACCATCATAGAAATCATGTAGACACACCATATATCACATTTAAGCATGCATAGGATTTATAAAACCAAAGTCCACTCACAGACCGTTTTAACCGTGTGCCTCGATACGCGTGCCACCGGCCCTCCCGGGCCACACCACTATCACCGGGACTCCCAATCCTGTCCAAATCACATTAGAGGGTCACTAACCTCATTATTAACATCCTATCAAAGTCCCGTAATTTTTCCGAATTTTTACTTATTTTTAAACTTAATTTAAAACCTTCGGACATCCCGAACACTATCGAGACGGTGTCCGATCGACACGAAACCAATTCCAAAATGTCCGTTACATTAAATAGGACAGAAGTCATGTTGACCTCACCTCGAGATTCGTGTCCACGCGCCGTCACGCGCCGCCGTGAGTGGCTGCGCGTGAAACTCACGCGCCTGCTACAGTGTCACCAGCCCAACCCGTTTGTCTGGTAAATGGGTCCAATTCACCCGCGACACAACCCGGTTCAATGTCCATCAATTCAGCCTTAATTACATCAATTGATCATTCAGTTAGTTTCGTTATTAGTTTAATTAAAGGTCTGCAATCACAATTACACGATTACATACTCCAAACCTCACGATTCGACGATGAACACCAAGAACACCTGGTTACTGTTCGTTCCTGGAATTCCTTCAATTGCTGCAGGTTTCTTCCAATTGATGATCCCAGAAGCATCAACGGACCCTAAGGAACAATTCCCCCACATCAATTGCATCAATCCTGTGCTCAATCGTCACGACTCAAGCTCGAACACCGTCACTGTTCAACCATGGAGTTCTGCCATTCTCCAACGTTTTCCTTCAATTGATGAACCCAGAAGCATCGTGGGATCATGAGAAGTAATTTCCCCACCTCAATTCCGTCGTCTAAACACTCCACGATCACGACTCAGCCTCGATTTCTTCCTCTGTCACCAAGCTCGATCAGAGCCAAAACGGCACCAATTCTTCTCGTTTTTGATGTGGATCGACTCGTCACAACCTCAGGAAGATATTTCCAAGCTCCAATTCGATCATCACAGCTCAATTCTTCCAATTTGATTTTCCCTCCCAAAACTTAATTTTTCGAATTCCCAGTTCCTTCTCACTGTCAATCTCTCGTGTTTACCCAGTTGAATTCACACACAACTCACTCACAATTTTGCACTCTCAGGTTCAGCAATGGAAGAGGAATTAAGGGTGGGAGAAAACTGGATTTGGTTGTACACGGTTAAGGAAAACAGAGGAGATTAATGGATAATAAAATGATTTAATAATTAATTAATTAAAATAATAAAAATGATTAAAACATCATAATGATGTTTCCCCTAAGACAAGGATTCTGGTTTCAAGGGATGAGTGACACTTGTCACTCATCCAGGTGTGTAGGGTCAACGGTCACTATTCATTATTATATTATTATTTTAATCCGAGCCTCGGTTCGTTAGTTCGTTTCCTTGACCATAACGTTGTCGTCGAATCTCCGATTTCGGCATGCCGCCTGTCGTTGGATTCGTATCGACGATACCTACGTAACGGTCCTTGGTCCTCGCCCATCGGACCTCCCGGTCAAAAAGTCAACATTTGGCCCCTAGTATGCCAAATTACCAAAATGCCCCTCAACTTCTGAACACCATAACTTTCTCTACGAATGTCGGAATCGAACGTGCCACCTGTCTATGAACTCGTGACGTCCCGAACTACGTCACGATCATCGGTCAAAGTCCATTTGACCGCCCGATCAAAAAGTCAACATTTTGCCCACGACCAAGGGCAAAACGGTCATTTCGCACAATTTGTCCGATTCCGCCCTACTAACCACCGTTCAACCTCACTAATCAAGATTAGTGACTAATCTAATCCCGGAATTCGGGACGGGTCGTTACAATGTGGTCTTTACTCCGCCTTCAGACGATTCAACTGGTTTTGGTGCGGCAATATTCTTATCACCCGCACTCATTTCCAAGAGATTCAACTCCCTCGCCCATATAAGATGGTATAAGCACAACGGATACTTGCCATAGCACTTACATCCAGATACTTGTGCTTGAAGTTCTGCATTTTGGTACTCAACTGCTCTTTGGTAGCATTGGTCTAAAAAAATCCCTTGAGGAAATCATGAAAGCCCAAGTATTAGAATTTGTGGTTACCTCTGTTTTCTCATTGAAATCGACCATTCCTTGAGGAAATCATGGTCTTAACATCCCTCCCAACCTCATAATCAAATTACATAAATAACTGAGGGAGATGTTAAAACCATCCTTCAACGTATGGTCAATTCCAGTCGAGTACCAAGATGTGGAACCTCAAGTAAAGTACCTGGATGGAAATGCTATCGGCAAGGAGGCCTTGGGTTTGTCCCAACAGATATGGACAGAGGAGTCCGCGATTGTGGCGTGTGTACTATCCTGGGATTTAAGGGGAATTTATGTACAAGGTTATATGTATTTTAGTGATCCCCGATTATTATTTTGACAAACCAGGATGTTCTGGGGACTTCTGAAGAGCATACAGCTCGAGAGTGAACTACCAGTTGGACTGTGAGTGAACTGTTACTTATTAAAATATGATGCGTATATTTATATATTTCCATGGTTTAATTGAATGGTTTGGTTTGCAATGGTTTGAATATATGATTCTAATTGCCCGATTTTAGAATATATATTCGCGATATTGTTTTCTGTACACAGATTGTTACGGATTATTGGGAAAACTCGAATTTTGGGCTAATCCCTGGCTTACAATTGTTTTGGGTTGTTGTGTGTATTTCAAAAGCAAGTTAAACGGTATTGTTGGAAAACTGTTTTTCCCAGTATAGTTATCCTCATGCGATTGGATCGCTATTCCGGAGTAGGACTCTAAGTTCCCAGACACGGATTTGGACACCACACGTTCCGATGGAGTTGGACTCCGCAAATTTCGTGATTGTCCACGTGTAGTACATGGAATTAGCTGGTTGGATCAACATGGTTCGAGGTTTGACTATTATTGGTTATTGTGTCCAAAGGTGTTTTTGAAATGCTTATCAACATGGATTTCAAGTAAATATGGGCCAGGGGAATTTATATGTTTTACATGAGTTATATTGGTTCCACGGTTTTATATATGTGATTGTTTAATTTGAAATCAAATATTTATTTGTCTATGCATACATATTTTTACAAAATGGAGGGGAAAATTGATTATTTCGGAAATATTTTCCAAAGGCTTTTATCTTTGCCCTCTCACAATTTTTTATGGTTTTCGTACCCTCTAGGTTGTTCATGTGACGAGAGCTATATTAAGGTTGATGTTTATTACTTGGGATTGCACACTCTCATTAGCCATAGTAGAATTTTGGTTGTTTATCATTTGTCTAGTACTCTGTATAACCGTTAATTTTTTAGCTTTTGTTTACAGTTGACACTTGGAGTTGATCCCTTTTGCGTCAGACGAGAACAGGTCATTTACTGAGTAATGTGGTATCTTATTGAGATGCGATAGGGACAGAGTTTCTGCGACTAGAGTAGGGTGACATGAAGGTTGCTTAGCATGAACAAAGGTTTCTAGATTTGTCCCGGTACGCATAGGATGCGAAGGAAACTGAGGCAAGTAGGTGTCTTCGGTTTTTGCTTGGTCTCCGGAGCAAGATTCGGGCATCGGTGCTATCTTAAGCATTCACCACCCTCCAGACTTTATTGGATGTGGCTTATCAAGTAGTGATGAGTTTGGCGAAACCCCAGTAGCAACATCAATACAAAGGTTTGGAGCGTCAAGATGATGAGTCTTTTACTCAGGGAGCTTTGAAGAAAGGTGCTTCTAGCTCCGGTTCTTCTCGTGGTGACTGTTCGGGTAATAGCGACCGAGGGTTGGGACAAGGTGGAAAAGCTGCTCGGAGTAACAGGGATGGTTGTTTCTTTTGTGAGGAACTTGGGCATTTCAAGCGGGAGTGTCCCTGTCGTCCATACTGTGGTGCTACCGGTCATAAGATCATACAGGAAATCGCAAAATAACAGCAGGTGCTGCTATGAGTCTCTTTTTTCATATACTGTTTGCGATTTTCTGTTATGTCTTAATTATTTTTATATCAGTTATAGGTTGTTAAAAGAAAAAGCAAGATTTCATAAACACAAAACTAAATTCATAAAACCCATAGTTTAATTCATCAATGGAGAACTCAGTCTTTAATTAATTGAGGATTGGGTTTTGTGGTTAAGATGGATTTTTTGGGCTGATTCTAAAATATTGCAGGTTGATTTTTTGAAAGGATTGAGGGAGACACTATTGTTCACTTTATTTTCACGGTAATCTTTTTCTTCTTATCAATTCAAACTGATTTTAGGTTGATATAAAAAAATTAGTTAGTCTAAAGTGAATACACGATCACATATAAACTTCGGCGCCTTTTTTCACAACACAGGCTTAAAAAAAAAAACATGCAGGGTTAAATTGTAATTTGATCGACCTCCGCCGCCGGAGATCACGCTAAGTGCTGTTCACAATCACAGGCACAGAGCAGCTTTCTTTCTCAGGTCGCCCTGTCCTTAAACAGCGTCAATTAGAAGCTTCGACTTCTCTGTCTTGGCTCTTTTCTCTTCCGAACGATCACCACGACGAGAACCAAAGGCTTGGCCGCCGAGCTCTACTTTCGCACAAGGGAAGGGACAGCCCCTATTCTCACTGGTCTGAGCCTCTGAGTTGACTCAGCGAGTCAAAATATTATTAACGTAAGTATCCATTTCCTGCATCTTTTAGGGGTTATAACTTTCCTAAAACATGACAGGATTTTTCACATTTTGAAGCTCATAATTTCTGCGGGTGTTTCTCCTTCTGTCGGATTTTGTTGGGTTGTAGTTGATTTTGATTTTTGGGTGATTATCTGCTTGATTTTGAGTGTGATTTTCATCTACCGCATGCGACTGTTGATGTTGTTGTTGGAAAATCAAACCCTTCATCATCATCCTTCTGCACCCGAAAAAAAAAGTCGCACATACAAAAATCCACCTTAATTTTGTTACTTAGAATTCGTTTGGCTCCAACCCAAGAGACAATTTTTGTTTTTTGTTTTTTGTACATGTTTGTCGATCTAGATACACCCTTGCTGCTGTTAGAAGATCCGGTTGTGGAGGGTTACAAAGGTATTCTGATTTCTCTAACTTTTGAACTTGTTTGCCATCCTTCATATTATTCTTGGGCAATATGCCAACTTGTTTGCCATCCTTCATATTATTCTTGGGCAATATGCCATTATGCCAATATGGTTATGCTTCTTACTCTGTGGAGTTTCCGATCCTATGTATAACCTTTTACTTTCTAGCTGCTTGATGAATCTACTACCCCAAAAACAATGCTGAATTATGTAGATTTTATTGAAAAAGTGTTGTGTCTTTGAGTATTTTGTTGACTGTTGTTTCATGGGTTAATGTTGAAGTGTGAGATTTCTGATTCTCTTTCTGAATTTCTATTTATTATTTTGATTTAATCATGGTGAATTGGCTGAATTTGTATGTTCTTATTCTCTGATTTTGTTACATTGTTGTTACATTGTTACATTGAAATTTCTGCCTTGCCATGGTTACATTGTTATAGCTGCTCTGTCATGGTTACGTTGTTATTACTGTTACAAATTCCCTAATTGTTAATGTTTTTGTCACTTCCATTATCTTTATCATTCCTCCTTTCTGAAAACTAGTACTTTTGTTGAATTTGATCTATGGAATATACATATCAAGATCATTTATTTATTTTTTGGATTATGGCGATAGCTAAATTACCAAGCATGTTAGAAAGAATAGAAAACGTGAATAGAGTTGATACATCATATTGGAAACAATAACAGTAACAACTTTTTTAGGAAGTCCTCTATGAATCTCTTCTTGTTTGTGTGATGTCGATGCGAATTTCTGAAGTTAGCTTTTGGCTGCTGCTATTATTTATTTTGTAGAATTAATGTTTTCCATGGGGACCAACTTGGTTATCTTTTTTGAAAGTTGAAATTTGTGAGTAAAAATTGTACCCGGAAGAGGGAGAGAGATTTTGTGATAGTTAGTAATAACTCAGATTCCAGCTATATTAGTTGAGTAGTGATTTTCTGATTTTCCATGAATTATGTTCTCATTGCCCTTGTTACTGTGCAGATTTTAAAATGTCTACAAGTGGTACTCAATTTGATATACCAACTGCAAGCAACATACAAGATGAAGAACATTCGATCTCAAGTGCTCAAACCAATAGTTGCAGCAATAACACTAACACCAACAAAAAAAACAGCAAGGTGCGGCTGAGAGCAGAAGAAGCCATAGCTGGCAACGCTGAAGCTCTGCGAGCTCTCAGAGAACTCATCGTCTACCCTCTTCTCTATTCCCGTGAAGCCCAGAAACTCGGTCTCAAAGTAAGAAATCATCCACCTTTACTATTCTTATTCTGATTCCATTGATTACCATATTCTTTAATTGAGTTTCTGAGTTTTACTTCAGTGGCCTCGAGGTTTGCTTCTCTACGGCCCTCCAGGCACCGGAAAGGTACTCAATGATCAATTTCTCCAAGGCTATTTTTTTTCTTCCTCATATAGTAAAATTGGTTTCTGTTTTTTTTTTCAAGTTTAAAATTTTAAATTTCATACTAGACAAGCTTGGTACGAGCAGTGGTTCAGGAATGTGATGCACATTTAATCGACATCAGGTACCCTATCACTCTTTAATCTCTGCATTTAATGTTTGGGTTCAAATGAAATGGTTTATTTTGCAATGTTGCTCTTGGTTTATGATGATGATGATGATATGTTCTTGTGGTATTTTGACTGTATTTTCTTTACAGTCCACATTCTGTTCACAAAGCTCATGCCGGAGAAAGTGAGAGATTCTTGCGGGAGGCTTTCTCGCTGGCTTCACGGCAAACATTGTCAGGCAAGCCATCAGTTGTGTTTATCGATGAAATAGATGCACTATGTCCTCGTCGTGATTCTAGGTAACAAAATGTGATAACAATGAGAACTCTGATGATTACCTACCTTCAAAATGTGATCTTTTAAGTTGTTTGCTTTGGAAATGTACATGATGAATGTTCAAACAAAGTCTACTGGCTAATTGATCTTAAGCTTTCTTCAGTCTTTAGTCATTTGGTGATTAATATGTTCAAGTGATTTTTCAATTGCAGAAGAGAGCATGATGTTCGCATAGCCTCTCAACTCTTTACGCTGATGGATTCCAAGACATCCTCAGCATCTGTTCCACAAGTTGTTGTCGTTGCATCTACTAATAGGTATTTTTTCTCTTCTAAATTTATAATGGGATTTTATTTGCTTATTAAGTTATTATAATATGTAGGCATTTCTAGGAATTTGATTGTTCAAACGCAATTATGTGTTAATTTATTATCATTTTCTCTAATCTGTCCTTGTAAGATTTGCATTTTGTTCATCTATTCCAATTAGCCAATTTGCAGCAGACCATGGTTTGCACACTGTTATTGATGTCCTATCTAGAACATATTGGCCTTGCTAGTTAAAACCATTGGTTCTGTTCTTGTATGTTATTTCATCCTGTATCTAAATTCATTAGTTTCTGGTTTCTACATACAAAGAGTAGAAGCAATTGACCCAGCACTAAGGAGGTCCGGGCGTTTTGATGTTGAAATTGAAGTTACTACACCTACTGAAGAAGAACGCCTTAAAATTCTCAAGGTGAGAGTGATGCTCTCCATATTTGTATATCTAGGCTCACTTTTTCATTAATTGCAATCAACTTTTCAACTTGCTCAAATTGCCACCCGTTGTTCTTTTTTCAAATCCAGTTGTTGTTCACTTAGTTTAGTAGAATGATTGGTATGATAAGAGATGAAGATAAACCTATGTCTATGTTTGAATCTGCTCAGCTGTACACAAGAAAGGTTCTTTTGGATTCCAATGTTGACCTACAAGCCTTAGCTGCATCTTGCAATGGATTTGTTGGGGCTGACCTGGAAGCTTTATGTCGTGAGGCTGCAATGTCTGCAATGAAAAGGGATTCAGATGCAACTAAGGATGCAAGTGTATTTAGGTTAACAATAGAAGACTGGAAGCAGGCAAGGTCTGTGGTGAGCCCAAGTATAACAAGAGGTGTTACGGTGGAAATTCCCAAGGTAACTTGGGAAGATATAGGAGGATTGAAAGCTCTTAAGGTGTGTGATATTTAATGTTCATCTTAGTCTGAGATCTCACAGTACTGATTATAGCTCTGAAGTTGTGTAAATTTAATCTCACAGTACTAATTATACCTCACTTTCTCATTGACAGAAAAAGCTCCAGCAAGCTGTTGAGTGGCCCGTTAAATATTCTGCTGTCTTTACAAGGCTGGGAATATCACCCATGCGCGGAATTCTTCTTTATGGTCCTCCAGGATGCTCGAAAACCACCCTTGCTAAAGCTGCTGCACATGCGGCCCAAGCTTCTTTTTTTTCTTTGAGGTTTGAAGTTTTTTTGTAGATTAGCTGATACATTCTACTTATTTCGTAGGAAGTTGCTTGACTTAAAGGCAATTGAAACTTGTACAATTATGTATAGCATAAATTAGAAGAGTTCCGTGGCTGAATTTCATAAATTTGAATCAGTGGTGCAGAACTGTTTTCAATGTATGTAGGAGAGGGTGAAGCTTTGCTGCGCAATACTTTTCGAAGAGCTCGCCTTGCAGCACCCAGCATAATATTCTTTGATGAGGCGGATGTTGTTGCTGCCAAAAGGTACGTAACTTGGCTTTTAAAACGACGGCTTGTTATTTTGTGTTAACTGGAACAAGCTTACTTAATCAATAAAGAACTTTCATGATGTGCCCCTTGGGATAGGGAACCCGCTCAAGTTCTGTAACTTGTTTTGTTTTCCTTTAACGAGCAGAGGTGGGAGTTCAAGCAACGGCAGAACTGTTGGAGAAAGGCTTCTATCTACTTTGCTGACTGAAATGGATGGTTTAGAAGAGGCTAAGGTAAGCTCTCTATCCCCTTAACTTTTCATAGTTCTGAAATAATTTCAAAATCAGTGTATTAGAGACGTCGATGCTGCATCAGTTCTCATTTTCCTATGGGTTCGTCAATTGAATTCCCATTTGGTTTTAGGGGGTCTTTGTTTTGGCTGCTACGAATCGTCCACATGCAATTGATACTGCATTAGTTCGCCCGGGGCGCTTCGATTTGGTAAGAACTTTGTTGTATCAAGTGATTTTGCCAGGAAACTTGGCACTGTGTCGAAATGATCCGTCTAACTCTGTTGTCATTTCTATGAAATTCCAGGTGCTTTTTGTTCAGCCACCAGATTTAGAAGGTCGGTTTGAGATCCTTCGGGTTCATACACGTAACATGAGTCTAGAAGATGATGTTGATCTCAAACAAGTAGCAAAGGATACTGAGAACTTCACCGGAGCTGAGCTGGAGGGTCTATGTAGGGAAGCCGGAATAGTGGCTTTGAGGGAAGACATATCTGCCGCAGTTGTGTGTAATCGGCATTTCCAGACTGCAAAAGATTCTTTAAAACCGGCATTAACGAAGGCTGATATTGATTCATATTCGGCTTTTGGTATTGCCTAATTAGAATCTAGCGTCCTTCTGGACATGGCGGCAAAAGTTTTTTTTCAAGCGCAAATACAGAACAAAACCTACACCAACTATACCAGTTTAGGCAGTCCCTAGGTATTACTTTCAAGAGTTAAACGTGGCTGTTTTTCGTCGTCACATTGTTTGTTCCGTGTATTAGAGCAGTCATTTATCTATGTAATTTGATTTTGAAGTTCCTTCACGGTTGTAGGATGATGAGCCAGCTGTTAAAACCATCTTCCAAGGTATAGTCGATTTAAAAGAGAACATGGGTAACTGCAAATTCTGATATGCACGGCTTTCATGATTTCTTCATGGAATTTCTTGAGACGAACGCTACCAAAGAACATCTGAGTACTAAAATGCAGAACCTTACCAAGTATCTGGATGGAAGTGTTATGGACGAGGAGACCTTGGGCTTCTCCCATCAACTATGGGACAAGGGAGTTGAATCTCTCGAGCAAATAAGTGTGGGGTGATAAAAGTATTGCGAGTATTATCTTGTAATTTTTCATTAAGTAGCAAAGTTGAAGATAATTGAACTCAATGACCTTTTGCAGCATTTGATCTCAGTGCTCAATTAGCAGTGACATGAAGGTGTGCTTTATTTTCAGCTCTGCAACCTCAATGAAAAATTTCAAGCCATCACTGTGGTCTTTATTTCACATTTAAGCGATTCAGTTGGTTTTGATGCGACAACCCTCTAATCACCCACTCTTTTATTCAAGAGATTCAGCTCTCTTGCCCCATCCATGTATGATGGGATAAGCCCATAGCCACGGATTGAAATTTCGCCGGAATCGCCGATATATCGGTCGATATATCGGGATTTCCGGCGTCCGGCAGCTAACGGCGGGGTGAAACCCTATCTTCCCCCATTATCGACGAAACCGTCCAATATCGACACATATCGGCGATTTCGGTCGATAATTTCAGAATTTCCCGACAAGCGACAACCAACCAAGCAAATTTCAATTCAAACAATCAAACTCACGGATTGAACAGAAAGATTCACAAACAAACAACCAAATTTCAATTCAATTTCAAAAAGAAATCATTTATTGTCACGGACGAACAGGATTGGGGAAAAAACAAAATTTTTTCTTCACGGACTCACCAGTAGCCTTCGCAAATCCGAAGCATAAATGGGGCGGGGGGGAGGGGGCAACCGAAGAAAAGCTCGAACCGAGCGAGCCCAGCCCACCCCTGATCTGTCAACGCCGTCTGCAGCCCTATTTCTTCGCTCGCCGGCCGAAATCGGTCGAACCACCTATGCTTGAACCACCGCTCGTCTGCATCTCCGTCGCTCGCGCCGTCTGCCCTCACCAGCCCGGTCGACTCACCTCACTCGAACGGTCGAACCTCCCTCGAACGAACCACCTCTGGTCTTGTCTCGTCTCGTCCCGTCGTCCATCGCTCGAACAACCATCGAAGTCGGCCCTCACGTCGCCCCTCACCCTCACCCTCACGCCGCCCCTCACCCTCACTCACGACCCTCACCCTCACGATCGATCGATCGATTTCCCCAAAGTTCCTCGCGACTTCGAGACGCTTCGAGACAGACTGAGAGTCTGAGAGCGGAGAGCATTCGTTGAGTAAATAAGAAATGGAACGAAACGACATCGTTTCGTTTCATTTCATTTCTTTAATTTTTTTTTAATTACATATTATTTAATTATTTGTCAAATTTTTATTTAAATAATTATTTGGGTATAAATATTTGTCAAATAAATAATTATTTGGTATAAATATCATTTTTAATTACATATATCATTTATTATTTGGTATAAATATTTGTCAAATAAATAATTATTTAAATTATATCATAAATATTGTCAAATTCATATATTTGGTATTAGGTAAACAATATGCCATAAACGTTTTTTTTAACAAAATTCAAAATTTATTATTAGGTTAATAATATGGTTTAATTCATATATTTGGTAATATTTGGTAATATTTGGAAATATATTTGGTAATCATTTATTAAAAATAAATTTATCATTTATTAGTAAAATATGTTTTAGTAATGTATGTGCTAATATAAAATATTGTTTAATTCATATATTTGTTAATATATTTGGTAATCATTTATTAATAATAAGTTGATCATTTATTACTAAAAATATGTTTTAGTAATGTATATTTTAATATAAAATATGAGGTAATTCTTATATTTGGTAATATTTGTTTTAATTTTTAATATATGTTTTATTTTAGAATATATATTAAAATTATGAATATATGTGTTTTTGCTCCTTAATTTTTAACTTGGAATATATGTTCTAATTGAAATAATTTTATTATTATTTGTGTTTTGACTATTATTAATTGTCATTATCAAATTCTAAGTATTTTTCATGCAAATAATATGGTTTAATTCATATATTTGGTAATATATTTGGTAATCATTTATGAATAATAAATTGATCATTTATTACTAAAAATATGTTTTAGTAATGTATATTTTAATATAAAATATGAGGTAATTCATATATTTTGTAATATTTGTTTTAATTTTTAATATATGTTTTATTTTAGAATATATATTAAAATTATGAATATATGTGTTTTTGCTCCTTAATTTTTAACTTAGAATATATGTTCTAATTGAAATAATTTTATTATTATTTGTGTTTTTATTATTATTAATTGTCATTATCAAATTCTAAGTATTTTTCATGTATCTTAGATTTCATAAAATGGCTAGTGGAAGTGCAAGTGATAGCCGCCCAAGACCTGGACGAGTTGACCCAGCATGGAAATATGCCATTGCAATTCCTGGAAATAAAAACGGTGCCATTTGTTCGTTTTGTCAACATCAGTTTCAGAGTGGAGGCATAACGCGATTAAAGTTTCATTTAGCAGGTTTTGATCCGAAAAAAAATGTTCAAAAATGCAAAGACGTACCTAAAGCTATTAGGGATGAGGTCAGAGCATGGATCAAAAGTAAAGATACTGCTAAACAGACTAAGAATATGATTGGGGAGAATATACGAGCTGGCTTGAGAGGAGATCCACTAGACACTCAACAGAGCATTCAGATTAACGATAGTGATGATGAAGAGGATGATGATGGATTCGCTTATCCACCAGATGTGCATAGATCTGAGAGAGCAGCATATCGCTTTGCTGTAAATGCATCGAGAGATGAGGCACGACGAAGTGTCGAAAATTATGGAGTTGGGTCTATGCGTGGTGCTCAAGGAGGCAGTAGCAGTCGTCAACCACCGCAACAGATGCGTCGATCACAAAGTTTGCGTGATCCATTTTCAATTCCTCCCGAACCAAAACTCTACAAAACCGCACGAAGTCAACAGAAGACTGTAAAATCGATGTGGAAAGGGACGAAAGAGAAGTTGGGTCGATACATAAGCAAATTTTTTATATATGAAGGCGTGGCTCCAAATAAAGCCAACTCTCATCATTTTAAGAATATGATCATTGAAGCCCAACGAGCAGGTATTTAATAAATTTATTTATTTATGATACATGTTTATTTAGCTTATGAAATAGCATTAAATGCTAACTTATGTTTTGATTTGCAGGTGAAGGCGTGTCCACTCCTTCTCCATATGAAGTGAAAAATAAATATCTTCCTATGGAGTATGAAGAAATGACGGCGTATGTGGAGCAACAAAAGCGACACTGGGAAACTTATGGATGTACCATAATGTGCGATGGTTGGACCGGTCCAACGAAGTTATCCATAATTAACTTCATGGTATATAGTAAGGGTTCAACTGTATTTCTCAGGTCAGTTGATTCTTCCAAATTTCATAAAGACTATGTGTACATAGGAAATTTGTTGAAGGAAGTTGTTCAGGAGGTTGGAGTACAAAATGTTGTACAGATCGTTACTGATAATGGGTCGAACTTCAAAAAGGCTGGAAAAGAACTGATGAAGACTTATCCGCTCTATTGGACTCCTTGTGCAGCCCATTGTATCGACCTAATATTTGAAGATATTGGGAAGAATGAGACAATGGCGCTCATCATAAAAAATGCTAGGCAGGTAACTAACTACATCTATAATCATCTATGGTTACTTGCTCAGATGCATGAATTTTGTCAAGGAGACTTGGTTCGGCCTGGTGCAACTCGGTTCGCAACCAACTATATTTGTATAAACAGTATAGTTAAACATAAAGTTGGCCTTAGAAGGTTGTTTACCAGTGATCAATGGCATGGTAGCCCATTGAGTAGGAAAGTGGAAGGCAAGAGGGTTGAGGCTCATATCCTCGACCAAAGATTCTGGGAGTCCTTGGAGATGATGCAATCAATATATGAACCATTATATTGCATCCTCCGAATTGTTGATACAGAGGTAGTCCCAACCATGCCAATCCTGTATGATATGTTCAATCGAATGAAAGAAAAGATAACCCGTCTTAAAGGGAAGAAGTGGGTCCTTAAAATCATACAGGAGCGATGGGAAAAAACATTAGTACATCCTTTACATGCTGCTGGTATATTTCTATCTTATTGAACTTGTTAATATTTTATTTTATTGTTGTTTACTAAGCAAAGTTCATTCATGATTTGCAGCTTATTACTTGAATCCCCGATATCAATATCAAGCAGGTATTGGGCATGACTCCTTCCTTGTCCAATCAGTTCAACAAGTATTCCTCAAACTGAATCCAAATGGACAAGTGGGTTTACAAAATTTTGGAGTAGACGTAAGTTCACTACCATATATGAATCTTGATGAGTTATTTTGAATCTTGATGAGTTATTTCGAATCTGTACATCTATGGCATTATATTAACATCAGCCTTAATGTAGTTGATCAACTTTAGAGATGGTCGGAAAACATTTCGTTCACCTATGGCTGTACAATCACGAACGAAAATGCCCCCAGGTATATTACTTGCATTTAACTTGATATTCTATGACTTAGCACTTTATAATGCCTCTTACATTAAACTTGATATTGACAGCTGAGTGGTGGGAACTATATGGCCAAGCTTCTCCCAGCTTGCAACAAATTGCTGTTCGTATATTATCACAAACGGCATCATCTTCGGCATGTGAGAGAAATTGGAGTACATTTGCTTTAATTCATACAAAGCAACGAAATCGTCTCGCATATTCTAAGTTAGAACAACTTGTTTTCTGTTATTACAACATGAAACTCAAGTTAAGAGATGAAGAAGCCGAAGCCGGTAAAGTTGTGGAAGAAGACTACGTTGACCTGTTGGAAATTGCAGGTCAACATGTGGAAGGTAATGAGGCTGATCCACTTCAAGCATGGATTATGCCAGCTCACTTGGATGATGATAGTGGAAGGCCTGACCCTCGAGTAGCACATCTTGCTAGTGAACACGGTGTTAATGTCGATAGAGTGCTATCTGAAGAAGTGGGGAGTGAGGACGTAGGAAGTGAGCGGACAATGTCTTCATGGGAAAGATCAATGCTTGGTTCTACCGGTAGACGTGACTTACGAGCTGATGCTACTAGTAAGGGACTTCATCAAAATAAATCTCCAGATGATGATGATGATGATGATGATGATGATGATGGAGGAGATGATGTTGAGACAAACGATGAAGACAAGGATGACGGAGGGGATGATGACGGGGGAAATGAACATGTAACCGATACATATGCACCCTTGAGCCCATTTACTGAAGAGGCGGATTTCACTCATGCCACACAAGATTATGATCATGGGTGTAGAGAAGGAGGAGTAGGAATCGGTGGTGTCGGAAAAGATTACACTCGGACACGAAACATATATGAAGGTTATGGAAACCCATCTTCTGAGGATTCCATGGCAATTAGTTTTGAGTCAATGAGTTTAGGCACCGATCCTAGTAACAACTCAAATGATCCATATGCTTATGGTCCATATCGTCACCCCCTGTTAGACAACCATCTCCCTCAAATGTCACATGAAGATTATGGAGAAGTTAGTTGGGTAAATCCGAACTACCCTATCTATGGAGGAAAAGTAGGCCATTCAAAGGAGATATACGAATACTATGTCCAACAATACATTTCCTTTTGGTCAAATAGCATCAGTTGGCAAAACTTTTGTGTCTTGGTAGATCAAGAGATTCAAGACCAATCTAATTTTCAAGCTGGTCGACACTCTACTTGTTTTTGATCAAGTTAAATGTGTACAATATTGTTAATGCAATATTATCAATGAAATTATGTTTTAATTTAAGTTTATCTTTAAGATTTTATACTTTAGTGGTCGGCAGATCTATATTCCATCATATGATTCATCATATATTTATCATATCAAAGTCATTTTATAATTTTTATTAGTCCTATATAACCATTATTGGGTACTTAAGTGTTTGCCAAAGTTTCATTCCAAATTTCCGTCATTTGGACCCAATTTCCGTCATTTTTGTTGACCGTAAACGATATCGATATCGATATCGATATTTGGGGCGAGATATCCGTAAATTCGGCGAGCGATATATCCGTCGATATCGATATTTTCATCCTTGCCCATAGCACATTCCATTCGGCTCCCTTGAAGAAATCATGAAAGTCGCATGTATAAGACCTGTTTTCTTTCTGAAATGACCATACCTTGGAGGATGGTTTCAGCATCTCCCTCGGCCTACAACCGCAAAGGAACCTCGATTCTGGTTGTTTTTCAAGAGTTAAATTTACTTTGGAATAATCAAAAACAAGGGGAAACTTATCAATTTATATATTTTGTTTTGGCTTTTAGAGAAGGAAAAAACTATGACTTTATATTTCATTTTTGGTTCGGGTAACTTGGGGTTCGGAAAAATAAAACCCAAACCTTTGTCGAAGAACAACCGAACCCAAAAGCTCCTAATTCGTGTAAGTGGGAATTTGCTATTTAATACAAGATGTTATCGGAGTTCGAATTTGAGATTAATTATTGTTTGGTCCTGAAATGACCAACTCGATGAGACCCGCTGGGGGTTCTAGGACCAGCCGCGTGGTGTCTCGGGCCCGCTGGGGGCGTTGTGGTTCGGCAGGGATCCTGCAAAACTGGACACCGGTGTGGTGTCGGCCAAAGGGGCTCCGATGCCTAAGTTAGTATCTGAATGCCGAGCGGCAAGTAAATACAGTGCTCTGGATCGGTTCTGAGTGTCTTACCTTTGTGAAGGATTTCGGGGTATTTATAGTAGCCATATGTAACGCCCCGGACGTTCTGGAAATGTAATATTATAAATATTGAATAAAATGACGTTTTTACCCTTGTGTTTGTGTGGTCGATTTGTTGACCTTTTGATTTGGAGGTCGAACGGACGTTGAGTGATGACCGTGACGTAGTTCGGGATGTCACGAGTTCATAGACAGGTGGCACGTCCGATTCGGACGCTCAGAGTGAAAGTTATGATGTTCGGAAGTTCAGGGGCATTATCGTAATTTGGGCGTTATAAGGGGAAAAAGTTGACTTTTTGTTTGGCAATTGATATTCATTTGACTCGAAAACCGTTATGTTCGTCTCGACGCCCCGAGTACAACGACAGGCGGCACGCTTGAAACGGACGTCGGATGACCGAATTATGGGTCACGGATGTTGGAGGGCATTTTGGTAATTATTGCACAGAAGGGCATTTTGGTCATTTCACGGTGGTTACTGTTCACCACCGTGAAAAACAGAGTGCACGGCCGTGGGTCTTGTGCGTGCAATTGTTTATGGCTAGTGGAAGGGCTCAGACGTTTTGTTTATGAAGTTTTAGGCAGTGGAAGCAGGATTGAGTGACCTTGGTGCACGTTTGGGCAGAGTTCAGAGCACGGGAGAGTGAGGAATGGCTGTGGTCTCTGTGCTTGCGGGAAACCGTTTTCAGAGACTTCAGAGTGTCTCCCACGAGTTGCTGGCCGTTTGAATCGATTACTCTGAGTGCCTTTGGGCTTAGAGACTCATTTGCGTCCTTCCTGCTGTGGAAAAACTGAGAGAGATTGAGAGAACCAGTGTTGAACCATTTTCGGGTTTCTGGGGGGGAAATCGCAGAGTTCAAATTCTAAGGGTCGAGGGATCAAACTAAACACACGGTGAGACTTCTTGGAGCGAAATAATCACTACGGTGCAAGAACTGAAGGGATTGGAGCCCGTTTCGCCCAGGAACCTGAGTTACGGTTCAGAGTTGAACCAGTTGGAGGGAAAAATTGAATTCGATTTCTGAGGCTTGTTGATCGAAACCAGGGGCCATTCTAGTCTTCTGGGAGCAAAAGGAAACCAACCACGTCGAATTCGAAGGACGACACTCACGAATTGGCCAAGAACGGAGTACCCTGGTTCTGAGTATTTTCGAGCTTGAGGACGACGACTTCCAGGTAACGGCGAGATCAATTGATGGTACCATTGTGTTCGTATAAGTCCCCTTAAGCTACTGGTGAAATTAATTTGAGAATGGAGTTAGTTTGGGTGAGTTCCAGAATGTCGATTTGTTCGACTGTTCGAGTTTAAGTTGGGTCGTTTGGGTACTAGTCGAGGTTAATCTTCAATACAGACCAAAAATTAAAGGATTAGAGAAGATAATAGGATCAAAAACGAGAGGAATTGATTGAGAATTGGGCTTGAACTGGTCGGGTTGAGTCGCGGGTAATAGACCCGTTTATCAGTTGATTCGGGTAAGGACGAAGGTACTGTAGCTTGGCGCGTGGCTTTCACGCGCAGCCACTTTGGGCGGCGCGTGACGGCGCGTGTGACGTCAACTCCGATCACGGTCAACATGAGAATTAATCCTTTCAGTCTAACTAACATTTTATCTTTAGAGTTCGAATCGATCGGGAGTCATTCGGGATAATTTCGGGAGTCCGGAAGATTAAGTCTTTAAGTTTATTTTCGCCGAAAAATCCAGAAAAATTAGGAAAAATCCTACGAGTTATTTTGGGATGTTTGTAACCCTTCTTGTACGTTTTCACAGGCCCGGACATTTCCGAAGCTACGGAGGAGCGCGCGGGACGCGATTGACGCGTCCTAAGACTGTGAGTGGACTTTTTGATTTCTAAATTGGGCATGCATGACTATTTTGCTTATTTATCTCATGGTTTTACATATGATTTTATGATGGTGAGATGATATATCGGTTTTACATGTTTTCACGTTTTTCGAGATATTCATCGTATTTCACGCATTTCGAGATTTCGGTTTTTGCCTATGCATGCGTGATGATTTTGATGAAGTACCTGGTTATGAATATGCATGTTTCGGATTTATGATGTTTGATCATATTGTGAAGTAATTTTCGGAAATTGTATGTGTTGGAAATTGCATGTGACTTCGGACATAAGTCCTACTATGTTGTGATATGATTTCGGAATGATGTTGGAAAACAGTTGTGAAGAATCATGGTTTATTGTGTTTTAAAAACGGTTTTGGGTTTAAAGACCCGGTTGATGGTTGGATCTGGTTTTGGGTTTAAAGACCCGGTATGTTGATGTTGGGGGCGGGCCCGAAAATTGAGTTTAAAGACTCGTGAGTTTAAAGACTCGATTAATATGATACCCCCAAGGCCTACTAATCGTGTTTTGAGTTTAAAGACTCGTTGATATCCCGGGAAGGCCTAAAGTTGAGTTTAAAGACTCGGATGGATCCAACGGCATAATCGTGATTATTGATTTACGTTTTACTTGATTTGTGCAAATAATGTTTCAAAATGACGGTTTCTGGAATCTGGTATTATTAAATGGTTTTACATGAGTTCTGACGATCCTTGTAACGTTTTCATGTGTTTCGGAAAAAGAGTTTTCAAAAGTTTAATGCACAATTTGAATATTTGGTTATGCATGCGGATTACAAAACTGGAGGGCGAACCCGATTTCGGAAAAACTGTTTTTCCTGTTAAACTTATGTTTCGGTCCACTCACACCTTGTTGTTTTAAATTCCCTCCAGGTCGTGGTACAAGCGTGGGGGCAAGCGCCGAGGCAGAGGCGGAGGCATAAAGTTTTCCGTTGCGGAGTAGTTAGTTCACAGAGTAGGACTTGTTCTTTAATTTGTTTTGTAATATTGCTCTGTGAAACTGTGGACTAGACGTCCAGTCGGTTGTAATCGTTTAATCTCCCTGGTCTGACAATGGGTGTGTGGTAATATTAATTAGTTTTCCGGTCTTTTGGATCCGATTGTCAGACGGGAGCAGGATGCTTCCCGATTATCGAGGCGATAATCGGGGTGGGTCCTGTCACCATAACTGCTGTAGGTAGGCTACTGTTACGGGAGCAGGTGGCGCTTTGTGGCTGAGAGCCGTCTGACAAGCCCTGGACATCCGGAGGAGGCGCTAGCTGGAGTCCCAACCTGCCTCCGTCAGGGAGTTGGTATGGCAGAGTTGGTTAGGTGACTGTCGCAGCCAGCTGTCGTCTGTTCATTGTCAGATGCCGAATGGCGGGTCTGTAATATGGTGCCGATCGGCGGACCGTAGGCCGTGAGGGTGCCGATCAGGCGATCGGTCGGCGGCCTTCCTGTCCAGGCGGGCCCTGTGCTAGGGTGGTCGGTCGATATGGTATCAACATAAGTCCCCTAAGTCTTTGACTGAGGTGGAGTTCCTCGGTCGAGGACTTGAGATGATGGCCGGTACCTGTCGACCGACCAGGGCGGTGCGCCCTGTATACCTAGTAGCCCCCCAAGTCATGGAGCGAGGAAGTGCACCGTATGTCCGATTTGAAAAGAGTCCCCGTTGCCGAGTTCCGGAAGCTGCCCACCGTACAGACCGAAAGATCGCGAAGAGGCGGCCGTGGGGAATGGCGGGGAGACGGCGGTAGCAGTGTGCTTGCCGACGAAGAGAGGAAGCATGCTGTCGAGGGAGATGCCGAGAGGCTTCGGCCGGCATGCGGTACGGATGCATACTGGTAGCAATGTACGTATGTACATATGTAGGTGAGAATGTATGATACCGATGGGTATATAGTACAGGGTATTCGTAACCGAAAGGTGGCCGTATCGGCCTGGCGACCGTCAGATCGGAAGCGCGCATCTCGAGGCGGGCCAAGGGCCTATAAAAAGGGGCGAAAGTTTTTTGACTTTTTCACTTTTTACTCAGAGCATCTGTGGAATAATTGCAAGTGCCGACTGGATTGGAGACTGCCGAGCAAAAGAAGACACGTGAAACCAATTCGACCGAGCGAAATTTTGTAAGGTATAATTTCTGCCGTTCGGCATCTCTGCTCAGCATGTGTTCCGTAGCGTAGGTGCTTAGTTGTAGCTTCTTTTCTTTTGGTAATTTGTAGATGTCAGAGTCAGAGTCAAACAGTGGATCTGGGGTTAGGTCCCCTCAAGCTTTTAGCGGGGAAACACCGTCCAGTTCGGCAAACGACGTGCCGAGCGGGCGCAGTGGGTCAACGTCCACTAGTGGGTCCGCTAGCAGCGCTTCGTCGTCCAGCAGTGGTGACAGCCTGGATGAGGCTCTCAGGTTGCCGCGGAAGGAGTTGAGGCAGCAGGGCGGATGCCGCATATCGGGCGCCGATCGGCCGAGTGAGAGGAGGACGTCTCCCCGTACGCCCCCCGCCGTCACCGTCGATTCCGAGGCCGAGGGTAGCGGGATGGAGACGAGCTCGCCGATGGAACTAGATGCCTACGGCGTGGTGAAGGTGGAGTACGCCGTGGACTACGAGATGAACACCATTCGGCAGTCCGACCTGGACCGGTTCGGGGAGCTGTACAATGTGCCGGCGGACATTAAGATGACGGTACCCCCGCACAGCAAGAAGCCGAGCAATCCTCCTGAAGGGTCGACATTATTTTACGTCGATTGCTTTGAACACGGAGTGAGGCTGCCTCTGCACCCGTGGCTCCAGGATATGATGGCGAGGGCATACCTAGCCCTGGGGCAGCTGAACGCCAACGGCTGGATCATCCTGATCAGCCTGTACACGACGTTCCGACTGGCGGGACTGCCGGAGCCGACCTGGGGGCAATTGTGCGCCCTGTACCGCTTCAAGAGGCAGACCTACGGGTCGGGGTGGTACCAGATGGAGTGCCTGCACAAGAGTGCGCGGGGTGCGTTCATCACCGATGTGCCGACGTCGCAGAAGAGCTGGAGGCATCGGTTCTGCTGGGTATCGGGGCCGTGGGAGGGGGACGTCAGTAGGGTCCGAGCGAGGATTCCCCGCCACTTCCAGTCTGGAGGTTGTCTGTCATCCGATCGGCCGTTGGCCATAGTGGGGTATTTCTGGTACCGAGGCGGAGTCTGATGGTGCGTTTTGTATATGCAGGTCCGTCCAAGGCAACGGTGACAGCGGAGGATTGGGAGGCGTGCAATCTCGTTCGGGGGAAGCTGTCCGACCTAGAGCGCAGTCGCTGCGTTCTGAAGCTACCGGCCAACCTGCTTGCCGTGGGTCTCATCGTTCCACCTGGTAAGTAGCAGCTGTTTGATTGAAGTAATGATGGGTAGGTATGCCGAGACCTTAACTGGGTTTTTTGCAGTTCATCCCTTCGTCGAACAAGCCGCTCAGAAGAAGATGAGCGAAGCGGTGACGAAGCACGGCTCGGCTGCCGAGGGAAAGGGCAAGGAGCCGGAGGTAACCCCCCAACAGCCGCGGAGGCAAAAGACCGTGGCGGTGAAGCCCAGGGGTACCGGCCGAGAGGAGCCCCCTTCGGGGTCCAGTTTGGGCGTCCGGCCAGATGGGCCGCCAAAGCCGACGAGGCCTGATCCGCGGCAGGGTGCCGAGCAGGTGAAGAGTCACGTCCGGGGACTGAAGCGGCCCCTCATCGGCGGGGTGGACCAAGCCCGGGAGCGCCAGAGGAAGCTGAAGGAGGCGCGGCTTAGGCAGTCTCCCCCGGCGGCAGGGGTGTCGGAGGGAGAGGGCTCCGACCGCCGACGCAAGAGGGAGGCGGCCCTCAATGTGACGCCCCGGAAATTCGAAACATGAAAATTTGGAAAATTTGAGGAAAATGACGATTTTGCCCCTGAAATTGGGCGAAAAGTTGACTTTTGATTTGAGCGGTCAAACGGACTTTGACCGATGACCGTGACGTAGTTCGGGACGTCACGAGTTCATAGACAGGTGGCACGCCCAATTCCGACATTCGAGGAGAAAGTTATGACGTGCGGAAGTTGGTAAAAGGGGTCGAAAGTTGACTTTTGATCGGGACATGGTTTGGACTTTCCGGGAGTACCGTTGAATAGGTCTCGGGACGCTGAATCCGTAGACAGGCGGCATGCGTCAATCGGAGTCCGAACGAGAAACTTATGAGTCTAGAACTATGAGGGGTATTTTGGTAATTAGTATAGCAAGGGTAAAATGGTAATTTTACCACAGCATGGTATATGGGACGGTTGTCCTAGCTGATTCAGCTAAATTGGATAAGGATTTATTGTTGGGTGACATGTGTCACTTGATGAGGGAGATTAGTAGCACATGAGTGCTTTGGTGTACACTTAAATTAATTAATTAATTTGTTGTATAATTAACACTTAGTTAATACACGATCAAAAACCTTAACAGAGAACACCTTCTACCCCCTTGATCGATTCTCAGTAGCAACAGAGGGGAACAAGTGAATTGAGTAACCAATTCAGTGTGTTTTAGAGAGAAAAACCGAAAGAGGAACCCAG
The DNA here is from genome assembly GCA_032719365.1 of Prinsepia uniflora. Taxonomy (NCBI): domain Eukaryota; kingdom Viridiplantae; phylum Streptophyta; class Magnoliopsida; order Rosales; family Rosaceae; genus Prinsepia; species Prinsepia uniflora. Next base: position 3,858,351 of record CM064869.1, on the reverse strand, counting down.
AAATTCCTACCCGAACGGTATTGAGAACACCCGAAAATCCACCTAAATCCATAAATATCGAATTTGAAGTTGCGGGCGGTTTCAATCGAAATTGACGAGATAGTTAGCTTCCTGGGAGCTGGACGACTCGAACCAGGTCGATTGGAAGGTCAATTGAGGGTAGAACAACGGTGAACGGACGTTGTGACTATTCGGGAAATTGGAGCTTGAGTTCGATCATTTGAAGGTATTGATTCCTGAAATTGATTGCATATTCGTGTTTATAATGAACCTGGGATGCTTCCTGTATGAACAATTGAATAATATGGGGTGAAATTGGATAGAACCCGAATGAAGACCCGTCGGGTGTTCATGTTGAGTCGTGAACTTTGGGGCATGGTTTCACCAAATTGAATGCACAGACCTGTAATCCATATTGATTTGAGGCTAATGAGTGAAAGAAACTGTAAAATTGAGTTCGAATTGGTGAAGAACTAATCGGGTCTAATCGCGGGTCATAAGCTCCGTTTACCAGGTAAACGGGTAGAGAGGAGGACTGTTCATTGTCACTGTAGCACGGCGCGTGGACTCACGCGCAGCCGCTTGCGACGGCGCGTGAGGGTGCGTGGCACGTTTTCTGGGGAAAGTTCCAACAGGTGTTTTACTCCCTGTAATGTAACGGACATTTTAAAATTGGTTTCAAGTCAATCGGACACCGTCTCGATAATGTTTCGAGGGTCCGATGGTTTAAATTATATTTTAAAATAATATTTAAATCCCGGAAAAATTAGGGGAAATTAATATGATGTAAATTGACTTGTTTATAACCTGGAATAATGATTGTGGACAGGATTCGGGATTCCTGGCACGTATCGGAAATTACGGAAACGCGTGCAGCGCGGGAAACGAGCAATCGGACGGTGTGTGAGTGGACGTTTGTTTTATAACTTGATATGCATGCATAGTTAAATGTTTTACATGATTTATTGCATGATTTGGTTTGCAATGATGTCATGATTTGTTTAGATGATTATTTATGATTTAATGATTATTTTAATCGGTAATTCGGGCACTTTTTACGAGAAATGTGTAAATGATATTTTGGACTAGGCCCGGAGTCAAAATGATTTAAAAATGAATATTTTAATGAACTAATGAGTTAAGAATGATTTCTGGATTATTATGATATTTTCTATGTGATTTTACGGATTTACGTGTAAAGGATATTTGGGCTTGAGTCCCGGTTGGTATTGATTTGACTTGGATTGAGTCATGGATTGATTGACATGTTTTGGGATATGATCCCGGATGGTTTTCCTTGTGATTGTGATTGTGACTATGGATGCCCAGACGGTCGGAGCTAGGGGATTACCTAGTCGGCTGGTGCTTGGGGATGTGATGGTATGATTGTGAGTTCTTATGGTAAGCCGACTTCTCGGATGCGACTGAGCCTGGATGTACCACTCGGATGTGTCTGAGCCTGGGGATGTGTTCGCCCAGATGTGACTGAGCCCGAGGGTTGAGCCCAGATGTGTCTAATCCCGAGAGTGTGGCTGGATGTTGGCCTACGCGTAGTGCAGATGTGACAGTGTGATGATTTGTGCACTCGTGAATAGTTTGGATTGATTGATTGATTGATTGAGTAATTGATTGTGACCTTGTGCAGAGTATTGTTTGATGTTGCGTACTGGTATTGAATACGAGTTCTGGTCTGTGTGGCCAGGTGACTATGTTTTCATGTGTTTGGCCTGAGAGCCGGAAGTTTGACTTATTATATGGTTTGGCTAAAAGCCAGTATTTGTGTTTCATCTGTTTTTCTCTATGCATGCATGATTTGTAAAACTGGAGGGTAAATGATGTCTTTTCAAATGTATTTTAACAAATATATTTGTGTCCACTCACACCTTTGTTTTTGATGACCCTCCAGGCCGTGTCACAACATTCGGGGCTGATCTCGAGGCGGAGGCATGAGCAGAAATCAGTGCAGTTATCCCTGGTCTGACAGGTGCTGAAGGATACTTTCGGGATTTCAGTCGACTTGTCAGACGGGAGCAGAACCGGGCACGGTTATCGAGGTCCAGTTGGGACGGGTCCTATCACTCAAGGCTCCCGAGGCGCCGATGGAAAGGGCCAAGGAGGCCAGGGTGGAGATGCCGCCGCCGGCCAAGGAAAGGGTGCCAAACAGCGTACCCGGCATTGCTTCCGTCTTCATGGATCCTGTGGAGGCGGGGGAGGTTGTTCGGTCGGCAAGGCCCGGGGAGGCGTGGGTGCCGGTCACACAGCAGATGCACAGGTCATTGGCGCCGGTTGCCAATGCCTTTGTGCTCGGCTCCCAGGTGACGCCAGCAGAGATTGAGCAGATAGGCACCGGCTCCCATCCGGGTCGGTTCGCGGCCCTGCTCGCCGAGCAAGCCCATGTGAGTATTCGTGTGAGTTGGCTTTTTGTTTGTGTATTTATTGGATATATGTTTGCTGACAAGTGTGCATGGTCCGGTAGTGCTTTGGGCAGACCTACGTGGCCCTGCAGAAAGCCTCTCGGCGCATGCAGAGGCTGGAGGCCGAGCAGGCAGCCGCGCGGTAGAGGGAGGAGAAGCTGCGTGCGCGGGAAAATGAGGGGTATGCTGCTCGGCGCCGGGTCGCAGAGCTGGAGGCGGAGCTCCAACAGGAGAGGTCCCGAGCGGAGGTGGCCGAGAGGGGCATCGCCGAACGGGAGGAGACGGCGCACGCGTTCTCCCTGCAGCTGAATGAGCAAGAAAAGATCCTGGGGGAGCTGCAGGGAGACGTGGAGAGGTTGAGGGGCCTGCTCGCTGCCGACCGGCAGAAGACCCTGGAGGATTTTATGGCTGACCCGGTGTATGCCAATCATCTTGACCTGGCCTTAGCTGAAGTGGAAGATGATTGCGTGCAGCGGGTGCTGTACTTCAACCCAGGCGTCACCCTCAACTTCTCATGGCTGGATGAGCCCCCGGCGCTGACCAAGACGTTCACCCTGGAGGGGCAGGACCATGAAGTCGGTCCGGCGGCGGGTGAAGGGGAGGTGCCGAGCGCTGGCGGGGAGGATGCCGTTGCGTCGTCCTCTGGGAAGGACCGAGCGGGGGAGGAGGAGGTGGAGGTGGTGGTCGTTTGAGGGATGGAGGTGGTGGTTGTTTTAGGGATGGAGGTGGTGGTCGTTTGAGGGATGGAGGTGCCGTTTAGCGGACCGTGCCCTTGTACCTTTGTCTTTTAGATGAGCATGTGTTTCCTGTAATCCGGGGAATGCCCCGTGTAAATGTAGTTCGGTAATGAAATCAATGAAGGTTGGACTTTATCTATCACTTTGCATCGTGCGATGGCACTTCGTTTTTTTTTTTTGAATGCTAACTGCCGATGGGCGAGTACTTCGTGGGTTTGTCCACATGAGTAGGCATGCCGTTCCATGGGGCGTTAGACTAGTAAAGACCGATCGGTCATAGGCATATACCCAACCAGAATGTCCATGACCACCAACTAATCCAATCGTAATAGCGAAGGCTTAATTGAATTTTGATTGTTTGGGCTAAGTGAGCTTCGGTTGGCATGGCAAGTAGATGCCGTTTTTGTGACCGGTGGTGCCGCTCGGCAATGGTAAATAGGTTATCGGGTCTGTAGGGACTGCACTATCACTTAGAAATTTGAAAGAACATTAGGCCGGAAAGGCAAGTTCGACTGGAGATAGCCAAGTCGAATTACAACAAACGTAAAGCAGTGTACATGGGAAGTATAATTAAGTATAAAATAGCTTGAGATGATCCTCATGCCACGGTTGTGTAAGCAGACGTCCATCTGCAGTCTGAAGCTCATAAGTGCCTGGTCGACAAAGTCGGGTCACCAGGTAGGGGCCCTCCCACGTGGGCCCGAGTGTCCCATCGGCACGCTCCTTAGTGGCCAAGCTAACCTTGCGAAGGACCCAGTCACCGACCTGGAAACTGCGTTCGTGAACGCGCAAGTTGTAGTAGCGAGCAACTCGCTGTTTGGGTGCCACGTTGCGGAGATTGGCCTGTTCACGGGTTTCCTCGATGAAGTTGAGATTCTGTGTGAGGAGCTCCGCGTTCTCCTGTGGATCGTAGGATAGGACCCTATAAGAGGTCTCCCCAATTTCCACGGGAACGACAGCTTCAGTCCCGAAAGTCAAGGCAAAGGGTGTCTCCTGTGTCGATGTCCGGTAGGATGTCCGGTAGGACCAGAGAACATCGGATAGGAGGTCGGACCATTGGCCTTTCGGGGTGTCGTGAAGTCGAGCCTTGAGGTTGTGTTTGATGAGCTTGTTTACGGCTTCCACCTGTCCGTTAGCCTGTGGATGTGCCACCGAGGCGAAGCAGAGCTGGATGCCATAGATGGCGCAAAAGTGTCAGAAACGGACAGAATCGAACTGAGTGCCATTGTCCGTGACGATCGTGTGTGGGATACCAAAGCGACAGATGATGTTCTGGTAAACAAAGCTCTCGACCTGGGCGGCCGTGATTGTTTTGAGGGGCTTTGCTTCGGCCCACTTAGTGAAATAGTCCACCGCAACGATTGCGTGTTCGACGCTGCCCTTTCCTCGTGGCATGGGGCCGATGAGGTCCAGTCCCCATTGAGAGAAGGGCCAGGGGCTGAGCATGGGAGTGAGTCACTCAGCAGGAGAATGAGGTACAGGGGCGCACCGTTGGCATGGGACGCACCGTTGAGTGATGGCCATAGAGTCGGCGCGCATTGTGGGCCAATAGTATCCATGCCGAAAGGCTTTATGTGCTAGGGACCTGGGTCCGGAGTGGTTACCGCAGATTCCCTGGTGAATTTCTCGGAGCACCGCAATGCCCCGGTCCGTAGGGAGGCACTTGAGGAGGGGGGTGTCGAATCCCCGTCGGTATAAGTGGCCATGCGCCATGGTGTATCGTGCGGACTGGCGTTGGATGCGTCGGGCCTCGTTGCGGTTGGGCGGGAGGTCGGCCATGGTGAGGTACCGGACAATGGGGTCCATCCAAGAGGCTTCCTGTGTTGCGACCAGGACTGGTTGCTCGTTTGTGCTCGGGAATGCCAAAAATTCGACGGGAACACGGCGGCCTATCTTGTCGTCGATGGAGGAGGCTAGGCGGGCCAGGGCATCGGCGTGGCTGTTTTCCGACCGTGGTATTTGAATGACCTCGTAGCCGCGGAAGTGGTGGAGTAGGGACCGCACTTTTGCCAAGTATCGGGTCATGGAGGCGTCTTTGGCATCATAGAGGCTGTTGATCTGTCGGACGACGAGCTGGGAGTCGCTGTAAACCTGCAGCTGTTGTGCTTGGAGGTCGGTGGCCAACCGGAGGCCAGCAAGGAGGGCTTCGTACTCGGCTTTGTTGTTGGAAGCCTGGAACCCAAAACGCAACGCGTACTCCAGCCGTTCCTGAGTAGGTGTGCTGAGTACGAGGCCGGAGCCAGAGCCAGTATGGCAGGAGGATCCGTCCACGTAGAGAGTCCAAATTGGTTGGGCGGGGTCCAAGGTGGACGGGGTTGGCGACTCGCAGATAGGAGCGGCGAGTGCCGCAATATTGGGATCCGGAGTGTCGGGCATGTGCTGCGTTGTGTTGTATGTGAATTCGGAAAGGAAGTCAGCGATGACCTGTCCTTTGACAGCTGGTCTTGGGGCGAATGTGATATCGAATTCACTAAGCTCCACTGCCCATTTGATGAGCCGCCCCGAAGTGTCTGGCTTTTGGAGCACCTGGCGAAGGGGTTTGTTAGTGAGGACTAACATGGGATGTGCCTGAAAGTATGGGCGGAGGCGCCGGGCCGTCACAATGAGGGCAAAGGCCAACTTCTCCAGGTCGTTGTACCGGGTCTCTGCGTCCTGGAACGCCTTGCTGACATAGTACACTGGGAACTCCGCGCCGTCCCGACTGGCGACGAGGATGGAGCTGACAGCAGATGTGGAAACAGAAAGATAGACGGTGAGCCGTTCCCCAGTGGTAGGTCGGGTAAGTAGGGGCGCGGTGCTCATGTAAGTTTTGAGAGCTTCAAAGGCAGCGTCGCACGTTGCGTCCCAGTTGATGTGCCGGCCCTGGGTCTTCATGACCTTGAAGAATGGTAAACACTTGTCCGTCGCCCGGGAGATGAACCGGGTGAGGGCGGCGATCCGGCCAATAAGGGTTTGGACTTCCTTGAGTGTGCGTGGGGGCTTCATGTCCAGGATGGCCTTGATTTTCTCGGGATTAGCCTCGATTCCCCGTTGGCTGATCATGTAACCGAGGAATTTTCCAGAACGGACATCGAAGACGCATTTGGCGGGGTTGAGCCGCATCTTGTATTGCTTCAGGACCTGGAACATCCTGTGGAGGTTAGGCACGTGCTGGTCAGCCGTTCGGCTCTTGATGAGCATATCATCTACGTACACCTCCATGGTCTTGCCAATCTGATCCGCGAACATGAAGTTGACAAGCCGTTGGTAGGTGGCACCGGCGTTCTTGAGCCCGAAGGGCATAACATTGTAGCAGTAGACTCCCAGATTAGTGCGAAAACTGGTGTGGATCTGGTCGTCGGGGTGCATCCGGATTTGGTTGTAGCCAGAGTACGCATCCATGAAGCTGAGGAGTTCATGGCCAGCTGTGGCGTCGACCAAAAGATCGATCTTAGGAAGCGGGAAGCTATCCTTCGGGCAGGCTTTGTTGAGATCCGTGAAGTCGATGCACATCCGCCAGGATCCGGAGGGTTTCTTGACGAGTACGACGTTTGCGACCCACGTGGCGTAAATGGCCTTGCGTACGAAGTGAATGGTGCTGAGCCGAACGATCTCTTCTTGCATGGCTAGCTGTCGCTCTGCGTCATAAGTCCGCTGCTTCTGGGTGACTGGTTTGAAGGAGGGGCTGATGTTAAGCCTGTGGCAGATGACATCCGTGGAGATGCCAGGCATGTCGGCGTAGGACCAAGCAAAGACCTCGCTGATGTCCTGGAGGAATTGGATGAGTTGTGTCCTGATTTTGGGGGCGAGGGTGCTCCCAATTTTCACTTGCCGCTCGGGGTTACGCGGGCAAAGGGTGATCAGCTCCGTATCCTCCACGGGTTGTGGCTGCGAGACGGCGGAGAGGTCGCGAGGGTCCTCGGGGGGACCCGCCCGTATTTGTTCAAGGAGCTCGGAGTTGACGGGGTCGGCCCCGTAAGCAGCCTCGGCGACGGCCATGGTTTCTCGCTTGTCGCATGGGTTGAGCTTTGTCAGGGCGGTCTGATAGCAGGAGCGGGCAGATTGTTGATTACCGCGGACTTGGCCAGTGCCCATGATGGTCGGAAACTTCATGAGAAGGGCCCGAGTGGAGATGACGGCACTGAGCTGGTTGAGCTCCCCAAAATGACGTTATAAGCGGTGGGGCAATCGACCACCAAGAAGGTGGTGATGGCTGTTGCGATCTTGGGCGTGCTCCCCAAGGAGATAGGCAGGGAGATGGTGCCAAGGGGCATGACAGAATCGCCCGAGAAGCTGAGTAGCGGAGAACCAGCGTGGGTGAGGCTTGTGGAATTGATGCCCAACTGGTTGAAAGTGTCCATGAAGAGGACGTTCACAGAGCTACCAGTGTCCATCAGGATCCGCCCAACATCGAAATTGGCTATCTGAGCGCGGATGATTAGCGGGTCGTCGTGGGGAAAAATAACTCCCCGCTCTTCTTCCTCGGAGAAAGTGATGGGCGTCCACCCTGCCCGGGCGACCTTGGCCGCGCGTCCATCCGTGATGTTGAATATTTGGTGGTTGGATGTCGTGGCGCGCAAGAAGTTCTTCTTAGCCCGATTGAAGGTACAGGAGGAAGAGATGGTAGGGCCCCCGTTGATCGTGTTGATCTGTGGCAGTCCCTGTCCGGGGCGTGCGTGTTGGAGGAACTGGTTGATCTTCCCCTCCCTTACGAGTGCTTCCACAATGTCACGGAAGGCCACGCACTCGTCGATGGTATGGCCATTGAACTTGTGGTACTGGCAGTACAAGTTGGATTGGATGCCCGGGCGGGGGGCCGGGCGGTCGTGCCCGTGGCTTGGGGATTGTGTCCTCGATGCTCATCAAGACGTTCTCGAGGGAGGTGTTCAGGATTGAATAGGTTTCGTACTTTGAGGTGGGCCCCGTATGGGGTTTGCCTGCTTGGTGGTGGCCTGATCCCTGTCCCCGGTTGTTGTACTTGTCCCTCCCGCGATGATCATTGTTGTACGTCCCCTTCCGCTTACCGGAGTGTGAGTCAGATCGGTGACCCGTATGCGCGTTATTGGTCGGCGGAGGTGACCGTGCCTGCCGGTTGCTGGGAGGTGGAGGGCGCGCGCCATTCACGTCAGGTCGGGATGCGACCTGGGGAGAGTTGAAGTGCTCCGCCTTGGCGTGTATTGCCGCTTGCCGCATGAGCTCATTGTAATCGTCCCAACCCTGGGTGAAGGCATGGTACTTGAAGGTGGACTCCCGCAGCCCATTGCGGAAAACGCGGTAGGCGGCCTTGTCGTCCGTCTCGTGGCACTTGGAGTACTCCAGGCTGAAACGAGCGGCGTACTGGCGTAGGGGCTCGCTATCTCCCTGCCGGAGGGTTCCCAGGTCCTCGGTTGTGAGCAGTCGATCCGTCTGGATCATGAACTGGTTCAGGAAGACCGTGTGTAGGCGGTCGAACTAGTCGATAGACTGTGGTTCCAGGCGATAGAACCAATTGAGCGCGGCCCCGGTGAGGGTGGAGCTGAAAATTAAGCACTGCGCCTCATCGGAGATATTTCTGAAGGCGAGCGCTGAGTTGTAGTTATTGATATGAGTGTTTGGGTCGCCTTGTCCGTCATACAAGGCAATCTTCAAGGGTTTGACCTCCGTTTCATGGCGGTACCGCATGATGCGGTCCGTGAAGGGACCAATGTTGGTCCGAGGTCGGGGTAGTGTCCCAGCCTTGGGTCTGGCGGCCTCCAATTCCCGCACGCGCTGGAGGAGTTCCCGGACCACCTCGTTTGATTGGTCGGGTCGATCTGCCCCCATCGGGCGGTCGTCGACTGGATGATTTGCGCTGCCGCCTCTGGGCTTCCCGGGTTGCACCGGTCGCCGCCTGGACGAGGCCGTGGTCGAGCTGGCGTTGTCTTCCGGCTGGTGCCTGCCGACTGGCGCGGAAGGACTGCCTGGGGGCTGGACGGAGAGCCGCGGAGGCTGTGCAGGTCGGCGTGCCGACCCGGACCTTGACCGGGCGCCCTGGGATAGGACGGGCAGAGGTGGTTGTGCCTGAATGCGGGGGTCGTGGGTAGGGTAAGTCAGACGGTTGGCCGGGGTCTGCGTCTGTCTCCTGTCGAGCAGCTCGCGGGCGTCACGGTAGACCTGTGTTCCCGAGGGGCCAGGCATGTCGGTTTGGTGGAAGAGCAGGCGACCGGACGCCTCCGGTCGGCAGGTGTCACCGATCTCGACTCGGCCGGCATCGAACTCCGGCCGACGAGACGCAGCGGCTAAGGCCCGTTTGGTTGCCTCCCGCTGCTCCTCCAGTTCCTCGCGTGTAGACTGCAAGATGGCTAGGGTGCTTCCATGCTGTTCCCCCCATACGTGGTTCCTGCTCTCGATGGCAGCGTTGCTCTTTCTGAGTTCGGCAACCTCCGACCGGAGGGTCCTCAGCATCTCGAGCATGTCATCGGAAGGTAGGCTGGCTCGGATTCGGCCGCGATCTCCTTGAGGGGTGTTGTTGAGCTCACCGTCGTCCCGTTCAGCAGACATTGTTCGTCGGTGGAGGGTCGAGCAGGGGTATGTGAGTTAGTGGGTGTTGGCCCTTCCCACAGACGGCGCCAATTGTTTGGTCCTGAAATGACCAACTCGATGAGACCCGCTGGGGGTTCTAGGACCAGCCGCGTGGTGTCTCGGGCCCGCTGGGGGCGTTGTGGTTCGGCAGGGATCCTGCAAAACTGGACACCGGTGTGGTGTCGGCCAAAGGGGCTCTGATGCCTAAGTTAGTATCTGAATGCCGAGCGGCAAGTAAATACAGTGCTCTGGATCGGTTCTGAGTGTCTTACCTTTGTGAAGGGTTTCAGGGTATTTATAGTAGCCATAACTGCGGTAGGTGGGCTACTGTTACGGGAGCAGGTGGCGCTTTGTGGCTGAGAGCCGTCTGACAAGCCCTGGACATCCGGAGGAGGCGCTAGCTGGAGTCCCAACCTGCCTCCGTCAGGGAGTTGGTATGGCAGAGTTGGTTAGGTGACTGTCGCAGCCAGCTGTCGTCTGTTCATTGTCAGATGCCGAATGGCGGGTCTGCAGTATGGTGCCGATCGGCGGACCGTAGGCCGTGAGGGTGCCGATCAGGCGATCGGTCGGCGGCCTTCCTGTCCAGGCGTGCCCTGTGCTAGGGTGGTCGGTCGATATGGTATCAACAATTATATATAAGTCAACACTAGAACTAATTAAATTAAACTCACTTGACTCAGAGTCCGCCATTTAGACACAGTAAATAATTTGTATTTATTTTGTGGTAAAGAGCATTATTCTAATTCCATACACAATGGGCCTGGAGGAAACCCTCATGTGTTCATTGATGGGCTCAAAAAAGTTATTGTTACAGAATCTGAACTGAAGAAATTGAACTAAGGAGCTCCAGGTTTTGCTTTCCTCTTGGCTACTTATGAGTTATGATGCAGCAGAGGAGCATAATATCCTAGATTTAAAGTATCAGTATTTGAATTCTTTGGTTAACTTTGCGGTTAAGTATTTGGTTCGAAATGATGTCTCCGAGGCCAATTCCTGAAGATCGAGGATCATCTCCTCATTTCAGGTAAGCTAATTTAATCCCTTCTTGCCTCTGCATTTTTTTCTTCTCAAGGATTTGAATTGTAAAACCCTAGGGATGTGTTTGGTTTCCGAGAAATATTGTGGGAATCTAAGGCAAGGCAAGTGTCTGAATCTTATGCTGTTAATCTCTGGTTATAGAATTCAGGAAGCTAGAAATGATTTCCGTGTTGTTCGGTTTGCTAAGAAATTTGGGTCTCAGGTTTCTTGGTGTTGAAAGGTTCAAGTATGTGAGTAGTTCAATAACTGTATAAACATAAATGAAAATGGATAAAGTAGTAGAAAACTAAACTTCGGTTTTTCAAATTTGTTACGTTGGGCTAGGTTTGGTGGCAATTAGCTGCCTGCTTTGGCAAACTGTTCTGCTTAACTTTGTATTCTCTGAGAAAGGCTTTGTATCCAATGGTGGATGTGAGAGACCATTGTCTCATTAAGCATAATGCTCTATAGAGTTGGTGTTGATTTGTTTATTTTTTTCATCCTTGTTTATGTGATAACTTGAATTTTAGTTGTAGCCAACATACTGATGGCTACCTTTGTTGCCACAAATATCAGTAAATTGGTCTCTTTTCCCCACTTAATTATATGGCATCTCCACCTTGGTTAATATCCTTTACCACTTATATTAGGTATTATTGTTACTGGTATGAAACTCATATTTACCTCTTACAGAAGAGGCGATTAATAGGTCAATCAGAATCAGAGGTAGTGACTAGAATTGCATTTTTATCGAGGTTCAGTCTCTTGTTAGTTACAAGTTAAGGAGTTGTAAGATTCACTTTGTATAAGTAACTAGTAACTAACCATGAGTGTTATAATAACTGGTGCAGTATAGAAGCTATCCTACATGTTGTTCAATTTTGAAGGAATATGTGTATTTGCCGCATGTTCTAGTGTTCAATCTGGGTATTTGTTGTTTACTTACAACTCTGGTGGAATAAAGTTCTTATTCATCCCCTTACACCCAAATAAGAAACCCTGAAAGCCCTAACCTTTATCATTTTGTATCTAATATGTCAACGTGTAGGCACAATAATTTTTTCTTTTTCCTTTGGGTGAGAATCAGTATTCCAAATGCTTTTTACTTTGTTGTTCTTTTTTATAGCAACTAATTATACCATTGATCTAACTTTAATGTAGCCACACACCCTTCCAAATAATCCATATTATTGGAAACTTCTTGAGAATATGGTCAATTTATTCTCTGTACTGCTACTTGTCTGAAACGGGAGCTTCGGTTGTACTTTTTCTCTTCACTTGTCTGATCCCAGCATCCATCCTATTTCTAATTTTGCAAAAGCCTTGGAAGGGAAGGCCCCTCTCAAATACACAGGTTCCTTGATATTGTTGGTTTTGTAAAATTTATTCACTGGGTTTCCATTAGATACTTCTTGACTTTTTGGTTGCTTTCAGGTAGTTCCTTCTATAATAAATGGTGGCATAACAGCTTTATACTTTATTTTGTGGGGGAACGGCCTCAAATCATCTGGACCTCTAAGGTAGACTTGGCTTATAGGATGATGCTACTACTATGCACGTTCAAGTTCCTTTACTTATAAGTTTCAATTGCAAAAATAATCTAATTACTTATTTCCCTTTTTTTTCAAATTATGCCCATTTGAAGACCACCATCAAATTTTAGTTGAATATGTTATGTAAGATCGAGATGAAATGCATAGCATATCTCACCTCATTATATTCTGGCTACTGCATGCTCCTTATGAATTTGAGGAACTATGAGCCAGTCAATGAGCAGATGTTGAGGACATCAGATTGAACATAACTGATTTTTGTTTGATTTTTGCATATCATGTTAGAGCTATATTAGCAGAGTATTCTGGTGCTGTCCTTGGAGTACTGTCTGGAGTACTGTATGGGCGGAGGGGCCATATTTGGAAAAAGGTAGCTTGGTTAAATGCTAGTTATTTGCTTAGCTGTTTTCTTCAAATATATTATATACCACTATCTTCGAGAACATAAGCTAAGGGTTTTATGTTAGGCATGTTTCTCTTTAAATGAAAAGCATCACTAAAGTCCTTCCATTTTCTTGTTTCATTATAAGTATCTTAGCTGGAAGTACCATAATGTTTTATCCAAATATATAAAATAGTGGTTTGGGGTTCACCTACTAGGCTGGTAGGTGTCTTGACATTTATGTATTCAAACTTTAGTGAAAACTGAAAACTTATCCGAGGGGTCGAATTACAAGGTTTACAATGCTGGTGACTTATTATCAAAATACGTAAATTAAGAAAAATAGAAGATATCTGATTCTTTGTTTCTCACATGGATGTTTCTTCATCTTCTACTAGGTAGGCGGGCTTATTGCAATGGTGGCATCTTTCTACTTCTTATCTCAAGGATGGGCCATGGCGACATATTCTCCATTTTATATCCTCTCTTATTGAAACTATTGTTCTTTCACTACTATATAGGATTAGTTACTGTTTTATGTGTGTGTGTGCGCATGTGTGTGTTCTGGACATAGTAATCATGCTTTTAAGTGTATTGTGACTTAACCCGGAATCACCATTTCAAGATACCGTCGATGATGAGGTTCAGACAGAACAAGTGTTGGGTATAAAAGAGATGGCACTTCCAATCTTTGCTGGAATCTTATCAGCATTGAGGAGGGTGATAGCGCGCCGCGTTTCACTAAAGGTGCTGATTTTTTGTCTCTCTTCAGTTATCTTGTTCATGGTTTATTGCCCTGAGGATCCCAAGGAATTTATTTTTGTAGTGTCAATTGACTAAAACAATTAAAAAATCATTTCTGCTGACTGTACCCTTTCTGTGTCAGAATCAACTTAAAAGGCGACTTAATGCAATAACTATTGCTTCTGCAACATGTTTCCTGTTTCCTGTGGCCCTGTGGGACATGATCATAGTAAGTTCTATGATATGATAAGAGTCGTTGTCAAATGTGATTAGATTGCATTTTTAGAGTGACTCTTGTTTGATTTTATGAAGCTTGCCTTGTTTCATGTTTGTGTTGTTACTCTCCACTCCCCTCTTTTTCTTTCTCTTCTAATATTCTTGCGGTTTTTCTTGGAGCACTTAGGGATCACCTTCAAGTACCAGCGATAAGGTGCCATTCTCTACTTGGGCTTTCCTGAGTACCGTTCTTTTTGGAGTAATCTTGATATTCTATGTTGACAATATTGCAGAAGAGAGGTAAATTTCACAACTTCTCAATGGAGTTTAGTCCAATCTATGCATACATGCTCGACTAGCAATTTAAAAGTATTCCATGTCTACTTGGAAGCTTCTAGATAATTTCATATAGGTTAAGTTTGATCAATAATGCTCTTAATGTGTTGTAGATTACACATGGTTTTCTCTTCTCCAAGGCATTTAATGGTAGCTGGAGGATGCATAATCGTTATGGAGATTGTGTACAAAATGGACTTTTCTCTTCCAGGCTTCCTGATTTGCTGCTTCATTTTGGGTTTTGGTATATGTGTGATATTTATTACTGCCAATTCCGATGTTTTAATATTTATCCTCCCTCATCTCTATTGTTGTTCTTCTGCAATATTACTGAAAATTATATCTTGTTGGTATCAATTAGTGCTTCTTTTGAATGTCATTTATTTATTCGGTACTTTTCTGTTAATCTATTGTTTTAGTTCTTTGCACAGCTGCATTATATTTATTCATTCTCTTCTATCTTAAATATTAATTATGGTTAACTTGTCTATAAATATGCACAACATTTGTAGGGATATATGAGGCAACATCATTGGAACGTGGTAGAAAAGATTCCTATCAAACTTCAGATCTATCAAATGGGATGCTCGAGGACCAAATTCAGATGTCTTCACTTCCAACTTGATTTATATTCGCACTTCAATGACAAGGTTATTTCTCGTTTCGTTACAAATATCTCCTCTCTATTTTCTATGACAGTAATAATTTCTGGTGAATGGTAATCTTAAAGGTAAATAACTTGTAGGATGTCCATGATGTTCATAGAATTTAGAAGAGTTGTGAACTTATGAATCTTGATTAGTATGAAGGGTTAGGAAACAAGGAACCAGAAATATACGAATCTTGATAATTTCCGATTTTGGTTTTCTTGTCTTAGCTGATGATGCTGTCTCATGCAGTTGCAACTGTGGGTTGATGTACAATTGTACATCAGTAGAGAATTCACCGGCAGCTCAAATTTTGGTTTGTGAGTCGATATTAGAAACCAAAACCAGAAGGAAAATTACTCGTTCTAGAACTGCATGCAAGTTCTGGATTGTTGAAGTATCGGAAACTCCTGACAAATTTTTTGGTGGTCGATCTTGTTGCTGGTATATTGGGAGATGAGGCAGTGTTGAAGCTATATGACCACTTTGAAAGGTGCCATACAATTCCAACAGTCCATAGTTTACCATCTGTTGATGAAAATATTATTGTACTAACTTTTCGAAAATTCTATGGGATGATTTTTTTCCCCGTACAATTGTTTTACAGTAATGGAGGGAGGTCACTATTGAAAAGAATAATTTTTTTCTTCTTACAGTTCTGGTATTTTGTATCATGATCGACAAATGAAAGCACAACGCAGCTATATAAACTTAAAAATATCATTCACAATTACACAAGGAATCTTAGGCAAAGCCAAAAACACATCCAATCGAGAACGTGGTACTCAAGAAAAGCTATGTGACTCTAAGTTGCACATAACACTATCAGATGGAAAGAAAGTAATCAAAAAATTTGTCCGTCCTTCAAAAAATGAAGCATACTTGTTCAACAATGAAGTCGATCTTCTCAGTTGTTGCCATGGCACCAAAAGTCTCCACCTGAAAAACATTTATACATAAAAATTGAGTCACTCAAATTGTTTTCTAGACGTTTCCATGTAATAATTTTTCGCAAAGATAGATGATCTACTAAACGCAACTTCTTGCATTATAATCACCTTGGTAGCATCTCTTCGTACGGTCGTACTACGCTTTCGATTTATCGAATTATTTTTGTACCTATATCATAGTCAGAATCGTCCTATTTTCTGAATCATCATATCAAGACCATCTCAGTAAAAAAATTACAAAATTAGAGATCGTTTAGTTATTCATATGTATCAAATAAATCAACGGTTTTGATAAAAATTAAGATTTTCATGACGTACCGTCCATTTAATTGAAATATATGAATTACTAAATGAACTCTAATCTTATTGATTTTTTTATGTAGATGATCTTGACATACTGATTTAGAGAATACATTGTTCTGATTGCTATATATGTACAAAAATAATTCGACAAATCGAAATGTTGGTATAAAGAGGTATCACCAAAATAAGATATATTTACGGTGTCTTTCCTTAATTATTTTGGAAATGGATGATCTTTTCCTTTTGACCTTTACGTTTGAAACAACTTAGGAATCCACTTAAGGAAATAATTTGCATTCTAAAGGTGGTAAATAATTCAAATACTACTATTCATTAGCAATTCTAATCATTCTTTCAAATAGAATTGACTCCCACCAACTATATATGGCTTATTTATTTTTCATATTTTGCTAAACATTAAGCCAACATTCCAACCAAACAAACCGGGGCTATAGCCAAACGTCTCATATTCGATTCCCAATGGCATCATGCGCGTCCGTAAAAAATCCTCCATCCTCTTAGATTAGAATTAGAATAAAACATGATACACATGAGAGCAACAATCTAAGCTCGTTATCTCCTCTTGCTTCTTGTATTCGATCACTCTGCATAAAACATGATCATACTATACAAAGACTACAGCTATCATGTTCTTGTTCGCCGGTTGCTAGCTGTAGATACATAGAGTTTTCTTCTTGAACGCTTTGCTATGGCCATCTTTGATAGCCTAGCTTTCTCCTTCGCCATCTGTTCTTCCGAGAAACAAGTAAGTCCTGCAACAATACTTGGCCTGCTATATCTTTCATCTTCATGAAGCTAATTAAGGCGCTCGGTTTGTTTTAGGAAGGATTTCGATTTCATAGTATGGCTAAAATCTTTTCTGCATATATTAACGCCAGGACTTGAATTAGAAGAAAAGTGAACAAAAGAAACGAATTTCATATAAGCTTGTGCATATGGTCATTTCAAATCCCTTTCCTGTACTACATCTAGTGATTTCAAATCCATTTAATTAATCTACTGTTTTCTTGTTTGTGTAACAAAATCAGCCTTGTTTCTTCTTTATGAATATAATGATGAAATTTTAGATGCAGGATCTGGCTTTCTTATTTTGGGCATGATGCATGATTTTTGCTTTATTCATTGACATGTTTGATGTAAATATGCCCTGACAGTCCTATCGTTGCCCTTGTGTTTTTTTGGGTGGTACATTATGGGGCCACATGCAACTACTTGGATTCCTGGTTTTTTTGGTTTCAGATGTTTGTTGTCTGCAATCTAAATCCGCCTTCTGGAAAGCTAGTTATCCCCTTTCCAAAAAGTATTAAATATTATGAACACTAACAGAACGTAATACATATTAAACTGTTAACTAACTCTTATATAGAAATAAAATTAGGGTTGGTATTAGGATGACCTATCTATACTTTTCACTAATAACTAAATTACCCTTTATAACCTTACACAATAACACAAATTAACAGATGGCATGCTGAACCCAGACAACACACCTCTACTTCAACCTTGATTCTGCAATTTTTATGAAAACCGATGGCTGCATAAAGGGTACATTTACTTTTTTTCCATTTTTGAGTTGGAGATAAAAGAGGAAATGTATAAGAGAAACGAGGGATGAAGAAGGGCGGAGGAAAACGTTATATGCTTTCCTACATAGCTAGCACAAAACTGGACATGAAATGGGTATCAAGCAGAACCTACATGTCATGTTTCCTAGGATTCAAGTGAATCTTAGGTTTCCTTAAATTTATAATGAATCCTCAGATACCAAACATAGTGCAACTGTGAAAGTGAGAGGTCATCAGCTAATATCAAAGTAGAATGCATATCAAATTCTCAGAAACCAAACGAAGTACAACAGAGCAGCCAAACAGAGATGCAATATGCCCTGCAACAACTACGGATGCAAGAGGTTCGCATCAAGCCAAGACATGGCTTATAAGTTCATAAACAAGCTCCAAAACACAACAACCACACAGAATTCATAAAATACCGAAGTAAGGTAAAATTACGAAGTACGCAATTAACAGACGAGATCAAAACCAACAAAAATGTGTAATGCTTTGATGGTCTGTGTCCTCGTCTTCCATCACCTCCTTCTTCTTTGTCTCCAGCTGCAGCAGCACCCATCATAGCCTCCGATGCAACCAGAAGAACCAGCTCAGAAGGGTTAGCCACCGCGCCGTTGAATTGCCCGGCTCAATGTCATCAGCAAGGCCCACCTCATCCTAGGCCAAGAATGAAACACAGGTAAGCCATTTTTCAAGGAAAAAACAGATCACATGCATAATTGAAAGAGTAATCATTTATTACTTCAATTAGGATTGTGTTTATTGATGATAAAACAGACATTATGCAGAAAATACAAACAATTTTGTCAATGTTCTGTTGCATCACTATCATCGAACAGCTCAGACACATATACAATCTTAATTATTGACTAAGCATGTATGTTTATACCATCAACATTTTTCTTAACTACCCTAGTAAATCCCAATCCAACATGAAAGTTAGTGTAATAATCATTTTTTTTACCAAGAAACTAAAAACTTACTGTTGCAAACTTTGCAATGAGGCGTCGTTGCGGTAGGCAGCCTGAGGCCAGCCTACCAGATGGGCTCTGGCACCGGAAAGTGGTGAGGTGGAGGCCCGGCACCTAACGGATTTTCGCCGAGTCCCATTTCCTGCAACCCCTTCAACACTTTGAACGGCAACGTCTGGTAATTCCATAGCTTCATGGACTCCAAGTTTTGAACCAGAGAAACAGGGCTTACCTTTTTCAGGTACAATTCCGCCTCGTTCTCCTTGCCAGCTTCGACCAGGTAGCCATGAACAAGTTTGGTGAAGCTTTTGTTGTTCTCCACCGTGGCCTGCGCCACGAAGCGCTTGTAAAAGGCAGCGTCGACCGGGCCGCCGGCAGGGGCGTAATTGGGATTACCCAAATTATCTGGATCGCTGTTCTCCACAGCAGATTCTACTCCGACAGCAACAGCCTCTTCATGGGAAGAGAGTGCGAGTCTCCTTGCAATTATTTCAATCATTTCTTCTCTCTTCAAGAGAAGCTCTTGTGAGTTCAGATCGAGGTCTTTGAAGTGAGGTTGCAGGAGGGTTGCAACAAGAGAGACGATTTGATCGTCATTCAGAAGAGTCGACATGGCGGTGTGAGATTTGGATTTGAGGGGATGTGAGGCTTGAGCTCTATGGAGAAGAAAGGCCTTGGTGGGAGTGGAGATGGCACAAGAACAGCTTGTATACGAAAAGAAAGGAGAAAAGGGGTGGTGGGTGGTCATTTTCACAAAAGAATTTAAAAATAAAACCCAACTTTTTTATCAATCACGCTTTCTTGGTCCTTCAAAACTAAGATCAGGAGGGGATTTTAATGTAGGGGTGTTATATTAGTGGGTTTAGGGTGTGCGTCGATATTCCTTATTATAATATGAGTGAATTTATAATACGAATGATTATTCGAAATGCAGTTGAAAAAACTGTTGAAAGCAATTGCATGTTCTACTGATTTCGGAATGTTAGAAGAGTAGACTAAGGGCTGTTCATGTTTTAGTGATTTAGGCGTATGGTCTATGAGACTATGACCATATATATTCATCCAATTTCCTTCTGAAATAGCAGATGAATATTATAAGTGATGAATATAGGTTGGTTAAATTCGAGGCTAAATATGGAAAAGCCAAAAAGATGATACTATTTGGTGAAAGACTGACAGTTGGAATTGACTTTCATGTTTTGCAAACAAATAAGGCCTGGACCCCCTTTGTTTCCGCCCACCTTTGGGTCGATGTCGTTAATGATTAAGTGCTTTGAGTTGGAGGAGAATGGTGGTGGGTAGGGAAGCGGATGGTGGGCCCCTTTGAATATGTTGAAAGGCTATCCCAACGAACTGTTGGATTTGCCCACAAGAAAACATAGGAACTTTTGGAGAATAATCTGTTGTGTTTTTAATGAAAGCGAGAAAATGAATTTACGAAAATATTTGGATACGAGAGCGTAGAATTACACTTCAATGAAATTTCTACGTTTTTCTGTTTTTTAGTACGTAGACCCAAATTTCTGATCAGAATAATGCATATGTTCATCATCTTCTTTCTCTTCCAAATTTCTGATCAAAATATTACAATTAAAACCAATATATTTTAATTATGAGTTAGATTTTTTTTTTAATGTCTTTGAACAAGACGTGAACAAAAGATGAAGATGGGAAATAAATAAGACCGGTGGGCCTATCAACCGACCGACCAATCTGCGCGAATCCTCAGCAGGAGAGGACTGGAGTCTGGAGGGAGGACCCAGCTTCTAATTTCAGAATTTGACCATTCTTCTTTGTAACCCCACCCCAAAAAAACCGACGGGTTCGTTGTAGGCGGAATTCTGACCAGAAGGGTTCGTTGATTCTTGTGCTAAGCAATCTTTTAAAAAACCTTCCTTTGTAAGAAACAATCTTTGATCATCAGACCCCATATATTTCCCAAAAGAAAAGTGAAAGATAAATTTAGAGAATAAAAACACTTGAAAGGAAAAAAAAAATTATTTTTGACAAAAGCATAGTAAAAAGGAGAATAATACACTTTATCGTCTTCAAAAGATAATTTAACTCTCATAGTAATAAAGGTCAAAAAGCCCCCCTTGAATTGTATGGCTCTTGTTTAATATTGAATTGCAAGTTGCAATTGCCACCCTTGAGGGTCCTCATGGCTCGTCCACAAGCTCACGACGCGTGTAACCCGCCACCGTTGAAATATGGAAACCTAGGGAAATCGTGTTCCTATATCTTATTTGTATCATGGATACCAAAATAATCATACATGATCTCACTAAACTGATCGTATAGTGACAATAATTGAAATAAGAAAGAACAATTTGTGGGAGACATTTCACCGATTCATTTTTTTCTCTCACGTGAGTTTAGGTTAGTTTTCTATTGGATTTATCCACGCTTATCTTTGTCGTAATAGATATGAAATAGTAAAATGTAAATTTGAGATAGTGCTAAATATTACTAGGAGGGTCCTAAATTCTTGTCAAATTGTCAATTATACATTCAGATTGTTGAGGTTTAGTGTTTGTTTGTTTTCCTATATGAAAACATTTGTGACCTTTCTTGAGGTTGTGTCTTTTAGTTTTATCCTCATTTGTCTAATTACGTGGCATTTTATACCAGCCTTACGTCACTTTACATAATTAATTGTTAACTAAAAAAATTTACTTAGTTAGTTGAGAACTAAGTGAGTCGTTCTTGGTTTCTCAATCATCTAAACTTGTCCAATGAAACATATTAATCAATGAATTTGAGTGGTGAGTCAGGTGATAATCGTCTTATTTTTTTATTATTTTTTTATTTGTGTAATTATGTGACATTTAGCTGGTTAATTTTATTGCTTGAGTAATAATTATGGTGATTAGAAATTAGAATTTTTTTTTTTAAATATAGTTAGTGATGTTGTAAGTGCCTCATAAATAAATAGCCCTTATTATAAAGCTAGGAATGTGTTTAGCTCTATAAGCTTTAATAAAATATTATGGACAAAAATACCCTTAATACTGAGGATAAGACTAATACTTATATTATTGAGAAATGCTTTTAATTATAAGTTTTATTAAAGCTTGCTAACAACTTAATTGAAATTTTAGGTTGGATATTGCAATGTAATTGTTTTTTATACCTTTAACTCTTCCAAGGCAGAGTCCTTCGAACCAAATTATTTTAGTCCGTAAGTTAGGCCCCATGCATACCCGTAGTTATTATTTTAGTCCGTAAGTTAGGACCTATGCATACCCGTAGTTATTATTTTAGTCCGTAAGTTAGGCCCCATGCATACCCTATAACTACGGGGAAACATTTAACATGATTTGACGAGTATGGGAGAGGGATTTCAAGCAAATTTGAGAATTAGGTGAGTGGGTTGTTGATTTCTTTGATGATGAGAAGACATTACATATGCATTGGACACAAACAATTAATGGTGACAATCATCTGATTTTGACTAACAGAAGATCTCTCCCAAGCTTAATATAAGCCAAGAAAATTAATGGTACGTATTGTTTCTTAATCAGAATAAAATATTATCCACTAAATTCTGTTCAACATGAAAATTAGCAATCAATTATTTATCAATGTCAGGAGATCATGATGATTAAGTTTCATAAAGTACACAAACAAATGAAAGAAAAAGGAAAAAGCATTTGGACTTGTCTCGATCTTTGCTTCCATATCATGAAGCTCAAAATTTGGAGGAAATTTTCAATTTTGAGAAACAGCCGTTAAGACTAATTAAACAAAGACAATCTTATACTAACTCATTTAATTTAATTCAAGTATCAAAGGAAATTAAGATGGAAAAATATGCTAGAGTTAAAATAAGTTTAGAGTTACATTATATGTTAGATTAATTAATAAATGGATTAAAATGTGTTCATATTTAATCGTTTGTTTATACCGTGAAAGTATTGAAATTGAATTTCAGCAATCTATACCATTTTGGACATGTTAATATATTTATTAAATTTACATTTTTTTTAAAAAAAAAGAGACAGTTACTGATAAATTTGAGACATGAGTGCTTCGCGTGTGTTGGGGAGGTCAGTATGAGATGCGATCATTTAATTAAATGCGCACTTTGGAACCATTAATCAACAAATTCATCATTAACTACGCTAAGCTCTTTGATGATGAGGGATTTAATGAAGACTGAAGCGCCATGACATAAATAGGAAGCAGTTGAATTACTCATATATTAGTGTAGTAATTGTCAAATGACTGTTTTAGGTATTCATTAAAGCCAAATCAATATTTTCAGTATTTTCAATTTTGCCCAACATATTTCCAAAATCACGAGTGGACCCCTTTATATGAGATCAATAAACCTAGAGGCTAAAAATGCTAATTCTTTGAAATTCATTCAGACGCCGCACCCTCCACAAATGTTACACAGTAATCAGTATTGACAGGACCGCCCTCAAAAGGGGCATCGATAACCGTGCCCGGTCCTGCTCCCGTCTGGCAAGATGACTGAAAACCCCAAGTTATCCTCTGTACTTGCCAAACCAGGGATAGCCACACGTACTTACTCATGCCTCCGCCCCTCGTACAGCCTCGAACAACGCGCCACGACCTGGAGGGTCAATAATAAAAAAAAAAACCAAAAGGTGTGAGTGGACAAAAATAAATCAGTTTAGCAAAACAGTTACAACGAACGTTTTTACCCTCCGCGTAAAAACCAATGCATGCATACAAAAATCATTTCGCAATCGGTTAACATTTCCCACATAAGAAAACTGTGTATCAAATTCCAACATAAGGAAAACTCGTATGAATCTCAAAATCATTTTTACCTTTCTCAACCATCGGGTCTTAGCCCGCAGTCATAGACACCGGGCCTCAGCCCAAAACCACAAATCAACCAAATGCACAACATGATCCAAAACCATCAACCACATACCGGGCCACTGCCCAGCTCAACCGAAACATCAAAAATCATCAATAAATCGTAAGTCAATCATTTTGCTGGATAACAAGTGCGCCCGAGTCTTTAAACTCAAAATCATGCGCATAAACAAGCCTTCCCGGGATATCAACGAGTCTTTAAACTCAGAACATACTCAATAGGCCTCGGGGGTATCACAGTAACCGAGTCTTTAAACTCACGAGTCTTTAAACTCATTAAGGGCCCTCCCCCGTCATCAATTAACCGAGTCTTTAAACTCAAAACGTGCTCCAGCAATAGCACCGGGTTTTTAACCCAAAACAGTTTTCAAACACAACAACGGGTCTTTACCCCAAGCAGTTTTCAACGGGTCTTTAAACCCCAAAACAGTTTATCGATCACGACAACGTGGGATCCATCCCAAAATCACATTTTTCACAACAGGACGCATGGTCCGAATTTCCACATTCAATTCTCCAAATCATACTTCACAAACATAATCAAATCATTAAACACGGGGCATGTACAATCATACCAAATCACTTTATTAAATCCTTTTTCATTCCCGAATTCGAATTCGCAATAATGATTCCGTAAGCCGGCATCCGGAAGCATCATCCCGAATCCAAACCAAGAATCCACTTTAAATTTCCGAAAACCGAAACCTCGTTCGTTAAAATTTCTTTTATGCCCCGAGCATCAAGCCCGAAATCACCTTTTTCAAATTCATTTTAATTCCTTGAAATCACTTCATTTCTCAATTCTCATTATCAAAACATCAAGACCACAATCATAATTACCAAAATCGCAATCCAAGCAAAACATACTCAAAACCCACATTTAAAATCCTCAAAATCACAAGTCTCATTTTAATTCCCCAATTCAAACATCAACAGTGATCAAATCACAATAACTCAAAATCTCGTAAAACGTGCAACTCCGGAACTTTCTCGAAAAACGTGTCAAAATCGTAAGTCACACTCGCAAATCATAAATAACCTTCTTAAATCATTTTACACCCATTTCATATAACTTCTTCCATTAAACCATCATTAAGCATACGAGGGACCATAGTCTCGAAATACGTGAAATTTCCCATGTATAGTCAAAATACGTATAAATACGGGACCGAATATGTATAAATACGGAAATCAAAATCAATCACAACTTATAATCATAATCATAAAATTATAGAAATAATTTATGCATGCATTAAATTTAGAAAGCAACGTTCACTCACACAACGTCCAATGGAGCTCGGTTTCGCGCCGCCCGCGGTTCCGAAATTCCGATATTTTCCAGAAATTCCAAATCCTGTCCGAGAACATAATTTAGTGTCACTAAGAGCTTAGATAATAACATACCATTTTCCCATAATTTTTCGGGAATTAATCGTTAATTACAAACGTAACATAAACCTTCAGACCCTCGAAACAACATCGAAACGGCGTCCGAAAAATCTGAAACCAACGTTAAAATGTTCGTTACAATGTACAGGATAAAAGTCATGTTGGTCCTACCTCGAAAATCGGCCCCACGCACCGTCATGCGCCGCCGCAAGCGGCTGCGCGTGACACTCACGCGCTGCTACAGTGACAGGCACTGTTCACCCCTTTCACCCGATTTCACTGTAAAACGGGTCCGGCAACCTGCGCGATAACCCGTCCCAATCCCTGCCAAATCAACCTCCATCCCTTTAATTGAGTATTCAAACATCATCGGTTCCAGTCCAATTACTGTTCTGTAACATTAGCTTTGTAAGGACTTACCTAAGGTCCCGCGACTCGACAATGGACAACGAAGAACACCGACTACTGTTCCACGCTTGATTTCGTTGATTCACAGCGATTCCTTTAAATTGGCTTACTCAGGAGCTTCGCAGGTTCACTAGAAACTGGTATTCGATCTCAATTGCAAGCTCCAGCTCCTCAACCCCCACTAACTCAGCTGAGATTTTCAGAACAGAACCTCGAAGTCGCCTGGGCTCCTCACTGCACCATTTGCTTCGCTTCCAATCCCATTCGACTCGTTTGGATGTCTGGAAGCTCAACCTCACCCCTGATTCCATCAATTTGCCGCCCCATTTCGAAGTTTGATTTCAGGTTTGAAACTGAGGATTCCGGGCGGGTTCAGTGTTCCTGGGGGCCTCCTTCCCGTTCCTTCCTTTTCTCCCACTCGAATTCCTCCCTCAGAAATCACTTCCAGTACGTATTGCCTCTCACTTGATCTGGGAAAGGTCGATTGCTCGAAGTGATCAGGTCTCTGTTTTCTTTTCGCCGCCGTCCTCCTCCAGCTTCCACCAATAGTTCACCGTCCTCAGCCTCACAGAGAGGTTTGAATGACAACTCCCGCGTCTCTCCGTCTCTACATCTCACTCAGGTCGAATTAATCCCCCAAAAGGGTGCCCTGCCCAGCACTCAGGCGATTAAACTTGGCTGATCAGTTCTTCATGGTTCCAGGGCACGCCTGCCTCCCATTCAAAACGCAGCCCAGCACCCGTGCCCTGCCCAACCGTCCACCATCCTACTAACATCCCCACACACTCTGATCAAGGGCAAGTAAACAAAGTACTAGCCCAGTGCTCTCTGTGAATTGTCCCCCACGACTGACCCGAAATTGGAACAAAAATGGTGGCCCGTGCTCTGAGTTCCTCCCAGTCCAGAGCATGCCATGCTCCCACTCAGCCTCAAACCCAAAAACAGGGTTAAATAACTCCCCCCAATATCACTAACACAATTAAACAATCCCTTGGACTGATAACAAACTTAAACAATTTCACCACTCTGTTCCACAGTTCCCCACTCACGGCTGTTTCGATTGCAATAGCCAAAATTACCATTTTGCCCCCAGAACAAAAATTACCAAAATGCCCTCATGCGATCTAGACCCGTAACTTTCCCGTTCGAAGTCCGATTTCGACGTGCCGCCTGTCGTTGTACTCGGGGCATCGAGACCTTCCTAACGGTCCTTGGCCCTCGGCCATCGGACCCCCCGATCAAAAAGTCAACATTTCCCCTAATCCGTCCAAATTACGATAATGCCCTTGGACTTCCGAACGTCAATACTTTCACCACGAATGTCGGAATCGAACATGCCACCTGTCTATGAACTCGTGACGTCCCAGACTACGTCACGGTCACTGGTCAAAGTCCATTTGACCGTCCGAATAAAAGTCAACGTTTTGCCCACGACTGGGGGCAAAAAGGTCATTTTGCACCGTTCATCCGAATTCGCCCAAATAATGACCGATTAACCCCACTAATCATGATTAGTTAGTAATCTAATCCCGAATTCCGGGACGGGTCGTTACAAGTATGGAACTGACTGCTCTTGTATTTTTTGACCACCAGCTTCACTCCTCTATGGCTCGAGATATTTGGAAGGGATTTTCATTTACAATCTCACAATGTCATTGATTTTTACTTGCTGCAAGTGCAACCCTAAGATGTTGCAACAATCAGGTAAAAATTTAATTTGAAATCTCACAATGTCATTGATTTTTACTTGGTTGAATCTCTTGAATAAAATTTCCATAATGGATAAGGTTGAGGAAGCAGGGAAGCGCGCAAAATTCACTACTTTGATGGGTGAGTTTTGAAATTACTCAATCTCCTAAGATGCTACAATCAGGTGAAAATTTGATTTAGAATCTCGCAATATCATTGATTTTTACGTGGTCGAGACTCTTGAATAAAATTTCCATAATGGGTAAGTTGAGGAAGCAGGTGAGTTCTGAAATCACTCAATCTCTTGAATAAAATTGTGGTAAATTTTCAATAGATTTGGTCCCTATTAATTGGTTCGAAAAAACCTACCGAACAACCGAACCGAACCAAAAAATACCGAACCGAACCAAAAAATACCGAACCGAATGAAAATTGAGACCGTTTGGAGAAAACCAAACTGAACCGAACCGATTCGGTTTTGATTTTTGGTATAAGAACAACGAACTGAACCGAATGGACCTAAAAACCAAACCGAACTGAAATGCTTTAGGTTACTTTGTAATGAACATTGATTAGTTGTAATAAACATTAATTAGGTTGTAATGGACATTAATTGGATAATAAATATTGATTATTATATAAAAGTACAAAAAAAATCGGTTTTTAGAGAAAATTGAACCGGTTCAACCGAACCGATTCACCATAATTTGAAAAAAAACACTGGTTTTAACCGAAACCGAACCAAACCGAACCAAATAGGAGGAAAAACCGAACCGAACCGCATTGAAGGAAAAATCGAACCGAACCAATTCTCCAACCGGTTTCGATAAAAAAATCGAACCGAAAAACCGATTAACACACCTATTACGATGGATGGATGGATGTTCTTTAGCTTCTTTCTTCTTTATGAATATAATGATGACCTTTTAGAAGCAGGATCTAGCTTTCTTATGTTGGGAATGAATTTCGCTTTATTAGTTAAAGTGTTTGATATAGAATATGTCCTTTTGACAGTCCTCTACTTACTTTGTTTTTGTGGGAAAAACACGAATGGGGCCACAAGCAACTACTTTGATTCCTGGGTTTTTTTAGGTTTCAGATGTTTGTAGTATGCAATCTAAATCTAACAACTGGGCCTTTTTGGAAATGTAGATATCTACCTTCCAAAAAAGTACTAAGGACCCTTTGTATCAAAATCAAACATTTCTAGCCAATGGTACTACGGTTAGTGAAACAGCTGGAAACATTTCAGCGTGGGATGATCATTCCTGGGTCCTAATATTTTTATATAAACAAAGATAAACAAGCTATTCAAGCTATGGGTTGTGTGAATTGTACAAACTAATATAGAGATAGAGCTGGAAACATGCTGTGTGTCTAAGCCTATCATTTTGAGAAGGATCAAGCTTGTGATCTTAGCATTTCAGAAAACTGATCCGATCTCCGAAATAGAACCGATAAGCTGTAGGGAGCTAGATTTGAGTTAATAGGATAACTTGTAAAGAGGATGAATCTGGTTGCTAGATTTCTAACCTATGAAACATGCTTTGTTTTGTAAGCAATACCACCACCGAAGGAAACAGTTAATTTTTTATCTTGTAGCTTAATCTGAATTGACAGATAGCATCATGGTAAAGCTACTCTAGCATGGAATAGTAATACAAAGATGATGCAAGATTGTTGTAATCACATTTTCATTCTTTACAATGCAGATGTGCATGTGAATCAGAATTACCAGCATCCATATTCAAATGCAGAATGCAATAACACAAGGAGCATGAATCAACCCAGACATACACCGCTACTTCAACCTTGATCCTGGAATTTTTATGAAAACCAGTGGGTCAATAAAAGGTACATTTTCAAAATACATAAGAGAAACGAGGGAGGAAGAAGGGTGGAGGAAATCGTTATATATACTTTCCTATAAATCTAGCACAAAACTAAACACGAAATGGGTATCAAGCAATATGTTAATATGTCATGTTTCCTAGGATCTGAAGTGAATCTTAGGTTTCCCTTAAATGTATAATGAGTTCTCATTCTCAAATACCGAACACAGTGCAACAGTGAAAGTGGCAGGTCATCAGCTAATATCAAAGTAGAATGCATATCAAATTCACAGAAACCAAACGAAGTACAACAGAGCAGCCAAACAGAGATGCAATACGCCCTGCAACACTACGGATGCAAGAGGTTCGCATCAAGCCAAGACATGGCTTATAAGTTCATAAACAAGCTCCAAAACACAACAACCACACATAATTCATAGAATACCGAAGTAAGGTAGGATCAATAAGAAGTATCAATTAACAAACCAGAGCAAAAACAACAAAAATTTGTGATGCTTGCATAGTCTGTCTCCTCATCTTCCATCACCTCCTTCTTCTTTGTCTCCAGTTGCAGCGGCAGCCATCATACCCTCGGCTGCAACCTTAAGAACCAGCTCAGAAGGGTCAGCCACCATATACGCCGTTGAATTGCCCGGTCGATCTCATCAGAAAGGCCCACCTCATCCTAAGCCTAGATTGAAACACAGGTAAGCCATCTCTTAAGAAAAAAACAGATCACACACATAATTGAAAGGGTAATCAATTAACACTTGAGTCAAGATTGTGTTTATTGATGACTAAACAGTTGTTATACAGAAAATAAAAACAATTTTGTCAACGTTCTGTTGCATCACTGTCATCAAACAGCTCAAACACATATACAATCTTAATTATTGACTAAGTATGTATGTTTATACCATCAACATTCATCTTAACTACCCAAGTGAATCCAAGTTAACAAATAACACTGTAAAAATAATTTATTTACCAAGAAACAGAAAACTTACTTTTGCAAACTTTTTCAGTGAGGCGTCGTGAGCGAGGCTACCATTCGGCCTCCGGCACCGGAAAGTGATGAGGAGGAGGCCCGGCACCTAACGGGCTTTTTACTAATCCTATTTCCTCCAATCCCTTCATCACTTTGAATGGCAGAGTTTGGTAATTCCAGAGCTTTATGGTCTCCAAATTTTGAACCAGAGAAACAGAGCTTACCTTTTCCAGGTACAAATCCGCTTCTCTCTCCTTGCCGGATTCAACCAGGTAGCCATGAACAAGTTTTGTGAAGCTTTTGTTATTCGCCACCTTGGTGTGCGCCATGAAATTCTTGTAAAAGGCAGCGTCGACCGCGCTGCCAGCAGTGGCATAATTGGGATTAGTTGGATCGCTGTTCTCCACGGAAAATTCCACTCCAACAGCAGTAGCAGCCTCTTCATGATAAGAGAGTGTGAGTCTCCTTGCAATTATTGCAATCATTTCTTCTGTCTCCAAGAGAAGCTCTTCGGAGTTGAGATCGACTTCTTTGAAGTGAGGTTCCAGAAGAGTTGCAACAAGAGAGACGATTTGATTGTCATTCAGAAGGGTCGACATGGCAGTGTGAGATTTGGATATCAGGGGATGAAGATGGTGGTGTCAAAGTGTGGAGATGGAGATGTTGGGATGTTGGTGTCGATGTGTGAACGCTGATGAGAATGAGACTGAGAATGATATGAAAAACAAAAGAAGGAAGGGGTCATTTTAACTATTCTGTTTTAAAAGCAAACCCCTGCATTCCCAACTTATTGGTCCCACCCACTTTCTGCATTACCAACTTATGAGTGAATTGTAGGGCGTAGAAAATTAAAAGTACACTAAAAAATTGCATGTTGTAATGGTTTTAGTGGGTTGAAATACGAAAATAAAGACAAATTAAGTTTTAATGATTTTGTCCGACGACATGTTCATCCAATTTCGCAGTGAAACAGTAGGTGAATATTAATTCATTATTGGAGATAACTTGGTTAAATCCGAGGCTAAACATGAAAAAACCAGAAAGATGATATTTTTTGGTGACATTGGAATTGACTTTCATACTTGGAAACAAAATAGGCCACTCTATATACCCGCAAGTGCACTTGCAATGAAAATTATGTATATTCGAAGTTTCATTTAAATTCTAATTATCGAGGGCACAAAGTTATTCTCGAGCAATTTTAAAAGGGGGAGAAATATGAGGATTCAGAGCAGTCCATGACGTTAATGGTGAAGTGTTTGAGTTGGAGAGGAATCGTGGTGGGGAAAGTGGGCGGAAGGCGAGCCCTTTGAATATGTGGTGAAAGGGAGAGGTTTTGAAAGGTATCTCAAACCAACGTTTGGACATTTTTTTTTGTTTTTTTTTTTGCCAACACGTTTGGAGTTAGTTTGTTGCTCTTTGGGAATATTCATATGAAGAAATTTAAAAAATAATTGATTTGATAGTGTTTTTTTTTTCGAAAGTATAATATTAGTAACAAAATGAATTTATGAAATTGTTATAATATTAGTATAAGAATAAAGATACTCGAATGTGCGTACATAAAATTGCAAAAAATTAATTGTGACGTTTTGCAATTTAGTAAAGAGAAAAAACTTCTTAATCAAAATAATGAACATGCTCATCATCCTTTCTTTTTTTTTTTTTTTTAATCTCTAAGCAAGAAAATAAAAAAAATACTCGAGGGCCTAATCTGCTACACTTTTCTCCATGATCAACCTTCATCTCTCAGTGGAAAAGAAATAGTCAGTAGCTTGCTCTTTTTGGGAAACAAATTGAAAGAGGAGCAACAGTACCTATGGAATGGAAAAGGAGCAAATTTAGGGTTAAGAGTTGAAGCTTTATGCTCTTAAAAGTTAAGGGTTTTAGGGTTTATCATGCAAATTAGGAGGGCATCTTTTATATATTCATTAAAGCTTATGCTCTTCAAACTTAAAAACGTACAGGTTTGAATTTTATGGTTCTCGTGTATTTATATAATATCTAATTGCAATTGCCACCTCAGTTGGTAGTCATGTACGAGCCCACCACCTCTCCGGGCCCTACCCCTAGCTTGTTTGCCCACAAGCTCACACGTGTCGTGCATCCCATTGTGGTTGATGATTAATCCAACGGCGGCCGCGGCGACCACCGTTGCGGCGAGTCCCACTCTCACCGTGCCCAATCCGTGTTTGCACTTGGCGCCAAAAACTCAATAATATAGTCCTCTGCAAACACTTACCTCAAAAATATGCGCGGGTTCTGATCCCATAAAACCGATTAAAAGCATGCAGAGATCGATGAAGAGCAATAATAAAGTAGTAATTAATTAAAAATATATTTAGAATGGGAGAAAATAGCAAAGAATATGATGCTCAGAATCTATCTCATTCCATCTGATGCTCGTATGTGATCACACTGCGTGTGAGGGAATTAGATCTTGATCAACAGTGTGCTCTGAATATCTTGCATGTGTGAGGCCCAAACACAGGCAGACAGAAGGCCATTATGCCACACCTGCACACATTGATTCAGCCCTTGGATTTTGCTAGCAGGGGCTCATTTCACTACGTTATGGCATCTGGGTACACCGTATACCATCTCTAAATTCATTGCAAACAACTTTTAACTCATCTACATTATTTTTACTGCTATTATTTTTTCTCACTTCATACCATATTTTATATATGCAATGTGCTATTATGAAAAACAAAAACAAATGGTATTTTAATGTATACAATATTTTACATAGACCAAAAACAAAAAAGAACAAGAAAAATGAGAGCATTCATTTGGATGCTGTCTTTTTTCTTTTGTTCGTGCCGAAAATATTATGGTAGCGGAATTTGGAGTCGCCGTTTAGTGACTCGTTTTCCAATGACTGCATATGCTAGTATTTGGGCAAGGGATATCTCTTCGATGTAGTCTGATGTAGTAGTGTACAATCTAAGTGACTAAGGCGAGTGGGGAGAAGGCTAAAAGCATGGCTCTAAAAGCATGGCCTATGGTGGCGCGGTCCTACACCATATGGGTTGGTTCAACTGACTAGGCCTTCAAGTTGCCTCCAAATACGCGTGTCACTAGTAGGAACTGGTACTAGATAGGGTTAAAGGAGGTTTCTGAATTACGGCTCATACACCATCGTTCAAAGCAAGTGAAAAGTGGAGCAAGCGAGTATCTTACTTGCACTGTTCTTTTATATACCTCCTTTGAAGACTTTAAATATTTTCATTTGCGTCTAATCCAAGTTC
This sequence comes from Prinsepia uniflora, assembly GCA_032719365.1. Lineage (NCBI taxonomy): Eukaryota > Viridiplantae > Streptophyta > Magnoliopsida > Rosales > Rosaceae > Prinsepia > Prinsepia uniflora. Next base: position 3,825,562 of record CM064869.1, on the reverse strand, counting down.
ATTGTCGGCGTATTCATGTTAGTAGTGTGGTATTCAGAGTTAGGGGAGAGAGTTAGACAGATCAACCTTTTCAAGCTAGATTGTACAGATATTGAACCAAAATAGGAAGATGGGTTTACGACTTGTACATCATATAATTCATTGGCTTGTGTATTCCAGTTATCAAAATCAGACTTTAAGAAACCAATTGTACAGAGGGAGATGAGAAATACAAACATTTAGAAAGTAAAGATGATAAATTATTAGCGTGATAAATGGAATTACAAGTGCTATAAGTAAATTATCTGTAAATGGAATTACAGCACATCCATTGGAAATCATACCAAACGTGTTGGCAAAATAGTAAAAAGACATGATGATGTTGGGGAGTGAAGTTGTGAGAGTCTCAAAGACTGGGTTGGTGCAGTCAAAATGATGAGGGTGTTAGAAGACCTTCAAAATGTGATGCGGAAGTCAGTCGAGATGAAGTACGGTGGTTGAGAAGTCTCTAGAAACGAACTTCGGATGCGAGTCGTATTTGAAGGAAAACTTGGTGTACTTGGGGTAAGAACTGATAAGGGTTTAAAGGAAAACTGAATCTTAATCTTGGATTGATTTTACCAAGAAAACGAGTTTTTGGGTAATAAAGAGACTTTTGAGGATTTGCAGTTGCTGAAATTGATTGAATTTAATCAATTTGTTTATTTGATTGAGTTGTTGGTTATCTTTTAAGAATATGATTTCTTTTCGTTTTATAAGTGGCATGAGAGTGTGGATGGTCACCACGTGCATCCACACGTGCATGTCCTTTATGGCGACTTAGTCACATATCCCCCATATCCCTTCTAACGGTTTTGGCATCATGTCAGTGCGATTGTGTAATTCATGCTTGCGATTCCCTATGATTCAATTGTTGGATATGAATTGGATTTGAAGTTAAAATTAAATTGGGTCTTTAATTTTTTAAAAACTTTATTCAGACTTATGATTTATTTTGGATGTTAATAACTTCCATATTTGGAGAGATGAGTCCCCAAGCCCATTACGATAATCTGCACAAAATTCTGATCAACATGCACATTAGCAACTAATTATTCATCAATGTCATGGGATCATGATGATAAGATCCATGAAGTACAAAAAAAAAAAAAAAAAAAAGGAGAGCATTCGGACTCTGGTAGAAATGAGTCTGCCACGCTTTTCTTCATGATCACCTGTCATCTCTCAGTGGAGACGGAAGGGAGGGCCCACATTTCAATTTCAAGACTCATCGGTTCTTGTGATGCCACGTGGAGTAGCTTTAGAAGCTGCTCGTTTGGGAAACAAATTGAAAGAGGAGCAACAGTACCGACGACCTACCAAAATAAACCAATAAACTGGAAAAAGATTAACAGAAAGCGTCGTGGCCGATATTGATCGACCATCTGACTTTATGTAAATTATTCCTTGTAGTGTTTTCAAACTATTAAATCTTATTTTGCCTATGAGAATTTGAAAGAAAAAAGATAATCTTTGATAGTTAACCTTCGTTATAAAAAAATAAAAAAAAATGGTAATTTCATTACAATCTTGGTTAATTTGTTCCGATTTCTTGTTCAAAAAGTTTGTCCGTGTTAATGTGTTATGATACGGGGAGATGGTCCAAAAAATTACAAATAATGGACCAGTATATAAATCACAAAAAATAAAAAATAAAATCCTGAACTTGAGCAAAAATTCAATTCGTAGTTTTTTTATTGTTTTATTTTTGTAGTGTGAAAGGGAGTTCCTAAAATTGTACCCTCATTGATGGAATGAAGGGAGCAAATTTAGGGTTTAGGGTTAAAAGTTAAGGGTTTTAGGGTTTACCATGCAAATTAGGAGGGCATCTTTTATGTATTCGTTAACGCTTATGTTCTTCAAACTTAAAAAGTACGGGATTGAATTTTAGGGTTCTTGTTTATTTATATAATATCTAATTGCAATTTCCATGTACGAGCCCACCACCCGCCCGGGCCCTACCCCTAGCTTGTTTGCCCACAAGCTCACACGTGTCGTGCATCCCATTGTGGTTGACGATTCATCCAACGGGGGCAGGAGCGACCATCTCTGCCGCGGGTCCCACTCTCGCCGTGCTCAATCCGTGTTTGCACTTGGCGCCAAAAACTCAATAATATAGTCCTCTGCAAACACTCGGGAAAATCCAAATCCTATGTCTTATTTGAATCATAGATACGGGAATGATCATAGACCATAGGTGATCTCACTCAAGTTTAGTTTTTTTTTTTTTTTTTTGAAGTTAGTTAAGGTTGTTCATTGTTCAAATAAGTGTAGGGTCCAAGGAATCCAAGTTTTTGTATTTGTATACGAAATAGCTAGTTCGAGCTGAAAATTATTAAAATTAAATTATAATATCCACAGTTTAATGTTTTATATACTTCCAAATTGTTGACGTGTAATATTGATTTGTATTTTAATATAAAAGCATTTCGTCGCTGTTTTCAGGCTTCTTGTTCAGATTTTGTCCACTAAATTAGTACGTGGATGGCCGGTGATATATAACTATCTTGAGTTTATGCCTAAATAAACATCCATTTATACATATTTTGTCCACCGAAATTAGTGTGGTGACAACCATCTTACTTTTGCAATCCCAATCTTAACACTCAATGGAAACCAAGAAAATGATACGTATTGAATCGTAATGAGAATAATATTCTCCACAAAATTATGGTCAACATGCAGAGTAGCGACTAATTATTCATCAATGTCATGAGATGATGACGATAAGGTTCATAAAGTACAACAAAAAAGAAAAAGGAAAAGGAGAGCATTTGGACACTTTGTCTTTTTGCTTCCATCATGGAGCTCAATATTTGGAGGATGGATTGGGAGAGATGAGTCCCCAAGCCCATTACAATATTCTCCACGAAATTCTGGCCAACACGCAAATTAGCAACTAATTATTCATCAATGTCATGAGATCGCGATGATAAGATTCAAGAAGTATATAGACCCAAAAAAAAAAAAGAACAAGAAAAATGAGGGCATTTGGATGCTTTGTCTTTTTTCTTTTGTTCGTGCCGAAAATATTTTCGTAGTGAAATTCGGAGTCGCCGTTTAGTGGCTCGTTTCCGAAGGACTGCGTATGCTAGTATTTGGCGAGGGGGATCTTTTCGATGTAGTCTGATGCAGTAGTGTACAATCTAAGTGACTAAGGTGAGTGGGGAGAAGGCTGAAAGCCTTGGGCAATGGTGGCGCGGTCCTACACCAGATGAGTTGGTTCAACTGACTAGGCCTTCAAGCTGTCACCAAATAGGCATGTCACTAGTAGAAACTGGTACTAGACAGGGTTAAAGGTGGTTTCTGAATTACGGCTCATAAACCATCGTTCAAATCAAATAAAAGTGGAGCAAGCGAGTATCTTACTTGCACTGTTCTTTTCTATGCCTCCTTTGAAGACTTTAAATATTTTCTTTTGCGTCTAATTCAAGTTCATCGTCTGCGTATTCATGTTAGTAGTGTGGTATTCCGAGTTAGGGGAGAGAGTTAGACAGATCAATCTTTTCAAGCTAGATTGTACGGATATTAAACCAAAATAGGAAGATGGGTTTACGACCTGTACATCATATAACTCATTGGCTTGTGTATTCTAGTTATCAAAATCAGACTTTAAGAAACCGATTGTACAGAGGGAGATGAGAAGTACAAACACTTAGAAAGTAAAAATGATAAAGTATTAGCGTGATAAATGGAATTACAAGTGTTGCAAGTAAATTATCTGTAAATGGAATTACAGCACATCCATTGTAAATCATACCAAAGGTGTTGGCAGAACAGTAAAAAGACATGATGATTTCAGGGAGTGAAGTTGTGAGGGTCTCAAAGACTGGCTTGGTGCAGTCAAAATTATGAGGTTGTTAGACAACCTTCAAAATGTGATGCGGAAGTAAGTCGGGATGAAGTATGGTGGTCGAGAAGTCTCCAGAAACAAACTTCGGATGCAAGTCGTATTTGAAGGAAAACTTGGTATACTTGGGGTAAGAACTGATAAGGGTTGAAAGGAGAACTGAAACTTAATCTTTGATTGAAGAGACAGGTTTTACCAAGAAAACGAGTTTTTGGGTAACAAAGAGACTTTTGAGGATTTGCAGTTGCTGAAATTGATTGAATTTGATCAATTTGTTTATTTGATTGAGTTGTTGGTTGTCTTTTAAGAAGATTATTTCTTTTCGTTTTATAGGTGGCATGAGAGTGTGGATGGCTGCCACGTGCATCCATACATGCATCTCCTTTGCGACGACTTAGTCGCACATCCCCCTTATCCCTTATGACGATTTTGGCACCATGTCAGTGTGATTGCGTAATTCATACTTGCGATTCCCTATGATTCAGTTGTTGGATATGAGTTGGATTTGAGCTTAAAATTAAATTGGGTCTTTAATTTCCTAAAAACCTTATTCAGACTCGTAGTGGTTTATTTTGGATGTAAATAACTTCCATCATGGAGCTCAATATTTGGAGGAAAATTGGAGAGATGAGTCCCCAAGCCCATTACGATAATCTCCACAAAATTCTGGTCAACATGCACATTAGCAACTAATTATTGATCAATGTCATGGGATCATGATGATAAGATCCACGAAGTACATACAAAAAAAAAAAAAAAAAGGAGAGCATACTCTTTTAAACCTAGAATCTTCAATACAAACAAGCACACCAATACCTAATGCATATATTCGACAACTTATTCTAAACACTTGCAGATTGAATCAGCAACTTAGATACATACACACCAAAACCGTGCAAAACTTTTAAAAAAAAAAAAACATAAAATAGATCCATGATCTGTCAGAGAGTGCTTCTGAAAAAGTCAAAACATTTTGTTTCTTGCAGCACAAGCAATTTGATTTTATTGAAATTTAGATTATTGTTATTATTTTATTTTATATTTTAATTTTTCTTTTTGTGAAGCAACAAAAGCAGTCCCAAACAAATCCTCATTCCTCAGTCTGAGTCAGAGTCAGAGTACATGCTCTCTGCTTCAACAAAAGGGGACTTGTCCCGGATCACCGGTTCAGTTTCATTATCAATGCCGCCGTGGTGGTGCTTCTTCATCGGCACATCGTACGGATAGGTTTCCTCCTCTGCCTCCATCCCTACAGCAGCCTCTGCCTTGCGCTTTTCATTACGAATCTGAAATTTGAGCACGTGTGGAGTGTAAAAAACAGAGTACATTTGTAATTTAAGCACACGCCGGTAAGAAAGAGTGAACTGAATGTACCAAAGTTTCATTGTCGCCGTTGCAATCGGCGAATCCTGCAGTGGCCCTCCAGCCTTGCTGTGGAACGGGAACCAGCTCCTGCGATGGTGGGAAGCGAAATGGAGCTTCGATGAGACGTTTCCCCGCAAGAGCCTCCCCAATTTCACGGGGCAGAGTGAGCATATTCCAGATGCGAATCGAATTCAGGTTTCCAATTTGGGCCTCAGATTTGTTGCTCATAATGTTGTTATATTCAGCTACTTCCTCAGCACGTGCGTGCTCGACGAGGTACGAGACGGCCTCGTCACTGAATTTGGAGATGTTTTGGGCCTTAATGTCTCCGATGAACTCAGTCAACGGTGCCGTCGCATACGGTGGAGATAAATTGAGATCCAGGATACCTTTCCCTCCTCCGTTTGGCGCCTCAGCCATGTTGTCGTCATCATAATTCTGATCACCGTCCTCCACCGGCACCAGGAAACAGAACTCCACGACTTGCTGGTGGTGGGTGCCTCCACCGCCGCGTAAGGCCATAGCCGACCGGAATACCATGACTGCATGCATAACATGCTGTGGGGTGGACCCATTCAAAGGCAGTTGAGTGACGAAGACCTCCGCCGGGGACAAAGTGGCGCTGCTACTTCGTCGGGGGTAAACGGCTGCGTACAGCGAGTGTGAGCCCCCGTAATTGAAAAACCCATGTGGTGAGGTGACACCTTTTATATGATAATGGAGTAAATTGAGAGAGTCAAAAGGGTAGGGGCTCATTTCGAAGGGGTTTTGGGGAGGAAAAGCCACGGCCATCGGACAGAGCTTTTGGAGGTTGCTCTGTTCGATGATGGTTGAGGTGGGGATGGAAATGGTGAAGAAGATTGCCATTTGGCCTTTGCTTAAATAGAGGGTCCAAAGCTTTTGTGGGACTCTGGGAGTGGTCCCATCTCGGTGTTTTGGTCTAAAATTTGAACTGAGGATTCCGCCGACCTCTTGCTTATGTTTGCTCACTTACTCAACTTGAGACTGGAATTAGGACGTGGATTTATTTTTAATCATCTTTAATTACTAAGGAGCCTATGCAAATTTAATTAGGAAAAATCCTTAATCCTAAGTGGTCATTCTTATCTCCTTAGAGATTAATTGTCTCTATTGACGTAATCGTGATGAAGCACGTGTCTCTTTTGTAGTTTAGCGTTTGTAATTTTTGTTCTTAATATTCCAAAGATTATACTTGTCTTCCTTTGCTAAACCCTGCCCTATTCTACCCTACCGAACATTTTGTCTTCCCATGGCCGATGGTGCTGAGGTGGACCCCTGCATTAAAGTTTGAAATCATCTCATTCTCCATGTCACCTTCTCAAAATAAAAAGAAAAAAAAAATAGATTACTATATACTAGTAAGGTAATTCGTGTGTTATGGTGATGCAATGTTATTCAATGACAAAAAATTAACAATCTTATATTTCAAACTTGATGCTTTAAATAAGTATGATTCATTTCTCACACCGTAAAATTTGGTACAATTTTTTATAATTCAATAAATTATCGCATTTTATATAAAAATTTAAAAAACAAAAAAGAATTACTCTTACCTAATATATAAGAGCATCTAATCCTATAATTTCGTTGTGTATATTGAAAAGAAAAATAAAATTCCATTTAATTTTATATTAGTATTCATTTCAATTATTGATAAAAACATGGTAAGGCCAATTACCAATTTGGATCTCAACAGTCGACTCTCAACTACACCGAACGGCGAAACACAAGTATTATTGTGTTAACATGAGCGGTGAGTGCTAGCCGTGGTGGGCGCAAATGATTCGGTAAGTTTGACTCAGCTCAGACAAGCACTGAAGTTGGAAAACTCAAAACGTTGTTAGACAAATGACAGCTAGTTGGGCAGGACAAATTTCCAGTTGCTTGCTACAGCCATAATTATGTGACGTCACTCGCATTCAAGATCTACACGTGTCCCTCCTCTCCGTTTGGACCGTTCGATTGTCAACAGTAGTGAGTCTGCCACACAATGGGAAAAGGCCGGGGTCGAACTCATCGGGGTTCGCACAAGTACACAACCCTAGTGAGGTTAGTGTGTGGCCCATCAGGATTCCTAATCCCTTTTGTCTTTGTTTGATCAGCGAATCGTGTGCTTGGATAGCAAAAGTGTATATATATTAAACAACGTAGATGATCCAAACCGCATGGCATTGAACCATAGTTTTTCGTTTGCAAAAAGTCTATTGAACTACAACTACAAGGGATCCAAGACACCAAACAAGTCGTGAATAATTAGTGATTTGCTAACCATTCGTTGTGGGGATGCCTTTCTAATTGGAGGACTCATGTATATATGCTTTCAACTTCAATAAAAGCGGACAGAGATTTGTTTTTCATTAGATGTGTTTCTTGAGTGGTTTGTTAAAATCTACTTTTCACTTTAGTTTTAAATCTTTGAGGTTAATATTATATTATTTAATTATGTATTGTTAGTTTTTAAATTTTTTTTTCGGAAATTTAAGTTAATTGGGCTAAATATTTATTATTGAATGAGCTAATCCAATAATTGACAAGGAAGACACCTTGGGTGGGAAGGGCTATAGCCCTTCCAGCCCAAGGCAGCCCCGTCTCTGGGTGTATTGATCACGCCAAATTTGTACCTTTATAACTGTAATAAATCATAAGCCAAGATTTTCAGAGTTTGATCATAATTCAAAGATCACATTTAGTGAATGAGATTTGATAACTCTTCAAATCCAATACATTTTGAACGTAAAAATGGACGCGGTTTCCTCGCAGGAGGATTTTATTGGATTAGACATATGTAGGGGGGAAATTCGGCTTTCATAATCTTACTATTTTACGATGATTGGATTGGATAAATTTTCTTAAATCTCTACTCCCTCAAATCTTACGATAAAAAATAAGCTCAATTTTATAATCCAAAATCCAATCAAATCCCGCTAATCACCAAGCGACCCTAAAGTATTGTCACGACACCAATTTTCGTCGTATGTATGGCAATGTATGTATTCCATATCGATGATCAATTAAGCATAAAACTAAATTAAGATCGGAAATTCAGTGATGATTAGGCTAAAAAAAAAAGACACATGCTTTTGGAAGTAGTTTGAAATTTTACAGTACAAATTGTGTATACGTACAATATAATCTTCTTCTGTCTCACTATATATCAGGCCATATTTGATTAGCTGTTCAGGCCAATAGACATCCAGCTTCACTAACAAGTTTTTTGTTTTTTTTCTTTAAAGAATTTGTCCTACAGCTTAGTTCGAATATATATATATATATATATATATATATATATAAGTCGAAATCAAACAAGGAGATGAATGCCATGGTCATGCTAAATTGTTAATGCTGATGATGTTTGGATATGAGCTGAGTCAGCTCCACCTGAACAAACAAACCAGTGACCACGCAAAAGTTGAAAAATATGAAACATAGAAGACTAAACAAATTAATGAAGGGATCGAATTGTTTAGGCAGTGCCGACTGGTTAAACTGATTCACTTCTTTAGGGCTATTGTAAGTGCAATTGACACGTACCAATATGCCACTTGCAACTTACAACTTGGAGACTTATTTGCGTTCTGATATTTCAAAATAGAAACTCCAAAAATATAGATATATCCACGAACATTTTATGAATATTGCAGATATTTTCATCTATACACACACATCAGTTGCTCCTCTTCATTTCTAACCGTTCATCAAACGCTATGCCAAAGCAATCCTTCCCCTCGCCTTCTCTGAAATTCAAACCCTTCGGATTAGAGACAAGGATGAAGATTGAAGTATGTTCTATTCATATTATTAATTATCATAATATACACCCAACCGGTACGTAGATTATTTGTTCTACTTAGTCTTTTTTTTTTGTTCTTGAAAAATGAAAAAAAAAAGTCTGTTTGCTTATTTAGCATTGAACTAAATCAGAAGTTCCTTCTTAAAATAAGTTGCGAGTTATTAGTAATTTTCTATCAATTTTACGTACAAACTCAAGGTGTGTTTCATAAAACGATCTCCGAAGGTAAAAACAATATTTTGGCCTCATTTAATGCATCTCACATTAGAGTCAAAATTTTAAATCTCTTAATAACCTTCATTGTTAGGGAAAAAAAAATAATTAAAGCAAGTACTAAATTATAAAGCTTTGCTACTTTTTAGGTCTCTCTATTTCAAAATAGTAATTTTAACGATGATGATCAATTTTTAATTTTATTTGTGAAAATTAAGAACATATTTGAAATCGTACTAATTAAGAAACGGAGCTAACTAGATTTGAACTTTGCCTAGGTTTTGAAAAATGAAATATTTTGGCTCATAGCATTGCGCTATAATGCTATATACTAACCCATGTGTTGATATAAAAAATGGTGCCAACGAGACCGATAAGATTATGCATAAACATCAAGATATGAGCGCACGTTGTTCACTCAAATCGGGTTATGTCAACAGAACCAACTTTCTGAGATATTATTATTGATAATAATTATGTTCACATCTTTGTGGCTTTGCCTAGGTTTTGAAAAATGAAATATTTGCAAATGATAGAATTTTTGAAATAGTAAAGATAATTATACAAAACATAGAATTTTTGCGATGAAATTGTACATTGTTCTTATAGGACAATCTGATTTTCGGTACATATTGGGTAGGATTCTAGGAACAATATTGATGGATACTTAGAACATGTTTATTACCAAAACAAGTTAAAACTTCATTGCACATGTTGAATTGTTGATAGCAACAACAATCCAATATCCAGGGAAGTGGCTACTTACAATTATTACAATATCTCTGATTCTCTGTTGCCTATGCTTTAAAAGCTGAGACAAACATCTCTCTCTCTCTTGAATCATATACGAATCATATGATTAACGATCATATATGAATCATATTTCCATCAATGTCACATTGTAACTAGCTACATGGTGACAGAGATCGACACATAATTATATACTATCGACAGCGTCTAAAATTTTCTCCCAAATCCGACTAGTAGCAAATTTTTGAAACCCTAGATCGACTATAAGTACTGAAATTCCTCATGGACAAAGAAATTTCATCAAACTTGCAGAATGCAGAGCAAGTTATTCACACAAACACATTCACGTTAATAAAAATTAAAACAAAAAAATAATTTCGACGGATTCAATCGATACGAAGAACTCCGCCGTGCCGAAGCTTCCTGGTCTGCATATCATCGTACGGATGTTGTACCTTGCGCTTTCCTTTGCTGTCCCCATCGTCATTGCCATAGTTCCGAGCCTCAGACTGAAAATTCAAAATTGAGTTCACCAAGCCAACTTAAGAAACAACGACAACCAAATTAACAACAGCACATAATATAAAACGACAAAGATGGAGCGACGTCGTATACCAAAGTATCATTGTCGTCGGCCAAATCATGACCAAATTCAGCCTTGTTATTGTTGGCGGCGGCCGTCCAGCCATGTTGGGGGAGGGGGAGCAGCTCCTGCGGCGGCGGAAATCCGAGATCATCCAAGTTGATTGGGGTTTCGATGAGGCCGTTTTCGGCGATCGCCTTCTGAACTTCGCATCCGAGGGTGAGAATATTCCAGATTCGAATGGAATCTAGGCTCTCAAGCTGAGATTTGGTCTTGCTGTTCAGAAAATTCCAGTACTCGTCCATCTCCTCATCACTTCTCTCGGCAAGGTACGAGAGAACATAATTAGTGAGCTTGGAGATGTTTTCGCTCTTGAATCGTCCGAAAAACTCCGTCGTCGGAACAGTCGCATCAGGCGACGATGAGTGGAGATTCGGTATCTGACCTCTCCTTGATGCGGCGTCCACGTAATTCTGATAGCCGTCCTCGTCGGGGCCGCCACGTAGAAAGCAAAACTGCCGGTGGCTGCCGCCGTAGTTCAAGGCCAAATTCAACTGGAATTGGGAAATTGCCGCGGCGACGTCTTCGGGATTGGGGCCGCTCAACGGGATCGAAATCACGAAGACCTTTTCTGGGCAAACGGTCATGCTGCAGCTCGTTCCGGGTCTGTACACGTCAGCTGAGTAGAGTCGACTCTGACCGGCAAAACTCGCGGAGCTGAGTGGCTGGACAATTGGTGAGGTCAGCAGTGGATTTTTGGCGCGTGCAGAGAGTGGGGATTTAGGTATGCTGTTGGAGGGCGTTTCCCCTGCTTGGATGGAACCTTCTGCGACTTCTTTCAGGTGGAGATCGAGTAAACTGAGAGGGGAAGGGCTCATTTCGATGGGTTGTTTGAGAAGAGACGGCATGACCGCCATAGATAAAAGCTCAATGAGTTTGCAACAAGAGAGAGAGAGTGGAGGTTGGATGGTGGTTGGTTTTGTCAATGTTGGAGATGAGGGTGGTTTTTTATTTATTTGTAGGTGGGGAGCAAGCGACTGAGCAAGCTGTGGGGGTGGCACAGCTCCTTAGCTTAGGTATGGCCACGTGTAGGTAGTTATCGTCAAATTAAGCTGGGGCATGAAAAGTCAGCAAACAAGGATTGGTTTGGTCGGCTTGCTTGGGAGTGAATGTGGATCCTTTCCGGCTCTCCGGATCAAATTTGTCTAGATTTGTTCTGATTGTAATCTGAACCGTTAATTACTTATCCTATGGTTAGAATTTAATAATATCTACTTTTAAAATAAAATTTATAGAACACCATATCTCTCTTTCTTGTTATTTCCGCCTATCTTCCTCCTCTCGTTACTTTTTCCCTTCTCGATCTCCGTTGCTCACCATTTTCCTTCATCTTTTTTTTTTCCTCCTTTTTTTTTTTTGCATATTTGTTTTGATCTCATAGATAACAAATTTATGGTTTGAAATGCAACAAATTGATTATGAAAAAATACGTCAAATTTTGTGTATACTCAAGCTTGTACTTATTTTCAAATTTCTCTCTTGCATTTTCATTTTATTTTATACTTTTCCAGATTTTTCTTACCACTTTCCAATTATTTCCATTTACTGAATATGTGGCTCAGTTACTGGTGTAATGTGGACCTCTTAACATACCATTTCAATTCGAAAGCGAATTCCGATTCTATAAAGCTAAATTTTTCTAGATAGTTTGAAATTCTGAAAGGAGAGAGGCAACAAAATCGGAAGATAAGAAGGGAAATAGTATTTTTCTGAGTAGTTGAAATTTTGAAAGGAGAGAGGAAGAAATTAAAAAAAAAAAGAAAAAAGGGAAGGTGTAAGTAGAAGAAGAGATGAAGAATAATGAAAGGACCAGAAATGGAAGAACCGATAAAAAATTGAAAGAAACCAACAATATCCTGGAGAAGAAAAAATATTACGTATTTTTTGCTTTGATATAAAATATATAATATTGAGAAAGGACCTGGAAAAGACCCGTTTCCGGCGTGCTTTTATTATTACTTTTTTGCGGTAAAAAAAAGTAGGAAGTAAAAAAGGTCCCTTGCTCTTTGAATATTAGTATATCACTGATGCCCCATATCCAGATGTCATCTTCAGATGCTTCACAATCATTAATCAACAATTACCAATTATTAACTTATTTCTCCTTCCTTTTTCATGCATCGGTGAACAAGTGATTATAAATATGAATAAGTTCTATAATTGTGTTTAAGATAATGCTTAGTATCCCAGAGTACCTCATTATACCACTGTTTCAATTTATCCATTTATTTTTTAAATTATCATTTTAATATATTGTCTTCATAAAAAAATCATCATTTATTTTTGTATGACTCGTATCCCCCGATTATCAAACGCCAATCTGAGTTCTATATAATTTTTACCAATATTTTAAATTATGTGTCCCACTCAGATCGTCAATGAATTATGTGAAATGACATGGTGTGATGGCCAACCTCCTCGTCCCGCCTAATTTTGACCAAAATCATTTTCACCACCTCATCTTCAATAAACTGATTGCACAAAATTCGAGATTGAACATTTCCGGCATCATATATGTGCGTGTCAACGAAGCTAAACTCCATAATTTTTTTAATCATCTGCACACATCATCAAGCAAGCACAGAAAGCAAAAATACATAAAAGATCGGCGGTAAACAGCGGGAAGAGACAGAGACAGTAAGGTCAGGTGCAGAGCATCTATGGGAATCCGTCGTTTGTTACTATGTACACCTACGACGACGAGAGGCTGAGTAATCAAACCCATTACTCATCGCCCTCTTCATCAAAGATGCATAGCATCTATTAGAAGTAGTCACCAATACATTAAAACATCTCATGCATATGTTTCAGTAATTTATCTAATAATTCAAATTTAACAAGATAAAAATCAAATAATTCGATAATTCAAATCGTGAATTTAAATTTTCATTTTGAAATTTTTTAAATTCAAATAAGTTCTTTAAAGAATATATTCATTTTTATTAAATTTTAAATATATTATTAATACAAAGTAAAAATAATAAAAATAAAATGATACTCAGATATACATAAATAAGAGTAAAATAACAAATTATTAAGTGGTAATGTTTGTAATCCCATCCTTGCAAGCTTAATATACAAAATTTTGAATATTGATATTACTAATATCTGTATCGAATGGTACCGTAACTGCCTCTAACATCTATATCGCACGATGCATTTCTTGTCATCTTCTAAGAATTATATATACGTGTGTGGAACCCAAAATCATCCGAAAATTATGGAGCCGCCACGCGTCCCGTAATTCCCAAAAATGACCAAATTGCCCTTGGCAAATAACGCTGATCGTTTGAAAAACACCCGCACATTAAATAATCTATTTACCAGTTAAATACGTTATTTGATCGGGTTAAAACCTCCGTAATATTGATATTCTCCCCGAGGGTTAATTATCGTTATTCTTAATAATGGATAATTAATATTAATATTAAAATACAACAAATATCATTACTATCATAATGAGTCATCATTACAATTATTAAATAATATATTTAATAATAATATATTATTTACTAATTAAATATTCAACCGACCAATCAGAACGCTCCAAGGCTCCCAAGATTTTCCTATAAATAGGAAGGCACATTTCATTTCCAAGGTACGTTGATTCTTCGTTTCGAAGTATATCCCTTTCCTCTCTCGAAGCTAACTTAGGCATCGGAGTGTTCTTGGTCGAACAACCCCCCGGGTAAATCGATCGAGGCAACGATAGCTAATTGTTTGCTGTTTGCAGGAATTGTGAGGACTTTTCGCGACGGGTTCAATCTTTGATTCAACAATTGGTGCTTTCATTGAGAGCTATTGAGTTATACTCAGAAGAAGCTCTCTCATTTGTTCATCGTTCATCTTTCTTCGTTCGTCGTTCATCGACATTGTTCGAAGATTTTGAACGTTGTTCATCACTCATCAGGAATTTGTTCATCGTTCATCTTTCTTCGTTCGTCGTTTATCGACATTGTTCGAAGATTTTGAACGTTGTTCATCACTCATCAAGAATTCGTTCATCTTTCTTCGTTCGTCGTTCATCGACATTGTTCGAAGATTTTGAACATTGTTCATCGTTCATCTCTCTTCGTTCGTCGTTCATCGACATTGTTCGAAGATTCTGGACGTTGTTCAAATTACCCATCAGCAGCTTTCCAAATTCAAAATTCTTCGAATCGGCATGGCTAAGGCTCGTCGATCCGCTCAGTCAGCCGGAGAAGGTATTTCTGCCTCAACAGCTCAGACGAGGAATGAAGCTCACATAGAAACTCCAGAGAAACGCCCAGCTCAACTCAGGCGCGTGTCTATGGAAGCGCCCCTTGAGACACTCGAAGGGAGGCCAACCTTCAGTTTTGGAGCATTCCCCTCTCCAGCTAACCAAGTACCCGCGCTAGGGGAAGGAACTTCGACTTTACAACAAGCGAATGAGAGGTTGATGGGAAATGCATCACGACATGATCGACCCATAACAAACATGGTCCTAAAGGACTTTCCGGACGGATGTCATGACATCTCAGGGAGAAGTCGTCACCAACCTCCCCAAGACAATTTGGCGCAGCAAGTTGAAGGGTTAAGCAAACAAATTCAACTTCAGTCAGAGCTCTTGCAGCAACTCCTAGCAGGGAGACCAATCCAGGAGCGGGACGGACGATCCACGTCACGTGGCCGACAAGAGAATGCCCAGGGACGACCTAGGAAAGAGCAGGCCCGCTGCCAAACAATGTCACAAGATACTTTGCTGGGAAACTCTGGAGAAGAAAGTCATGCTCATCAAGCAAAAATCCCACAATGCCTAAAGCCGTTAGTACGTGAACGGCTAGGAGGTAGGACTGGGGCAACTTCATGGGCAGAGCATTCACAGCACTCACGTGGGGGCAGGGGGCAACTTCGAGCTCAAAACAAAAACCCAAAACGATCTGCCCACGACAGTAAAAGGGAAGAAGCTCAAAGAGTTTCTCAACAATTAGCAAAAGAGGACTCATCGGCTCAGCAAGGAGCATTGCGGGCTAATGATGTTCAAAAAATGCTGGACATGCACCTTCGTGCTCAACAGGGTGGCGATCTAGAAGACGATCTACGTCGCCAAATACAGCTCTCTACGCCCTTCATAAGGGATATTGAGGAGGAGCCATTCCCCCAGAGGTTCGCAACACCAAATTTCACTCCATTCAAAGGATCCTCCGACCCAGTAAAACACATAGATCATTTTCGAGGAGTCATGATCCCCCACAGGTCTAACGATGCACTCATGTGCAAAGTTTTTCAAGCTTCCCTTCAAGGCCAAGCCATGACTTGGTTCAATCATCTCCCCCCGAGGTCGATTGAGTCCTTCGAAGAGTTGGCTTTGACATTTGTGAAGGAATACGCACAACTTCGGACAATCGAGGTGAAAGACGACCATCTTTTCTCTGTCCGAAAGAGAGCAAAAGACACTCTGCGACAATACATACGGAGATTTTGTGAGGAGAAGTCTCGCATTATCGGCTGTAATGACTTTGTTGCGGCAATGGCATTCAAGCAAGGACTCCCTCGAGACAGCCAGCTTTACGGGGACATCGTCATGAGCAATGCGCGAAGTCTTTCCGAAATACTTTCGCTAGCAGAGCGACATGCAAGTTGGGAGGACGAGAAGCGCGCCGCTCATACTCATGGCCATGCTGGGACTAGCGAAAAGGCCTCCGATGAGGATGAACCCCATGGAAAGTCTGCAACTGAAAAGCTCAACAAGCGAAAGGCAGGGCAACACTCCCAAACGCCGGTTATGGGGAAGCCTAACTTGCAGCTATCTTTACCAGCCCATCAGATCCATAATGAAATTAAGAACAAGCCATGGTTTAAGAAGCCAGAGCCAGTCAAAGGCAATCAAGAGAGTGCTGATAAAACCAAATGGTGCGCCTATCATGAATGTTATGGGCACAATATCAACACATGTATATCTTTCGAAAGATATCTCCGAAATCTCCTGAGGGAGGGGCATTGTACAGACTACATCAAAAACAAGACTGTAAATCACATGGAGAACAAAGAGTCAAACGAGCCAGCGTCAAAGGTGATCCGCATCAACTAGACGCAAGTCAGCATTAGAAAGACATAAAACTCTATGGAGCTTTTCAATTTTGCTTTTCAAGTTGCCTTCTGAATTCAAGTATCAATGAAATGAGATTAACAAATTGATTTGTTCACCATGTACAATTTTCAAAGCTTATTCTCTCTAATGTAAAAAAGCCTTCGCCATGCGAAGCATCCAAGCCTTCGTCATCGAAGCATTCAGGCCTTCGCTCTGCGAAGCATCTAAGTTTTCGCCTTGCGAAGCATCTAAGCCTTCGCCATGCGAAGCATCCAAGCCTTCGTCATCGAAGCATTCAAGCCTTCGCCCTGCGAAGCATCTAAGCCTTCGCCATGCGAAGCACCTAAGCCTTCGTTATCGAAGCATCCAAGCCTTCGCCCTGCGAAGCATTCAAGCCTTCGTCATCGAAGCATCAAAGCCTTCTGAGTCCTGCAAATTTCTGTGCAGTAGGGAGAGCTCATCTCGAGTGGTATCTCGCTCATTTTCTATCAGCAACCTCTCTGCACGGCTCATCTCCAACTCGCCCATTTTTGGCTTCCGATGTGAAATTGAGACCTCAAGTTATCTTAGTTATCGCAATCTCACATCAACAACATAACTTTCCATTTCTGCCTGCCCTTCGCATCAAGATGGCACATTCGTAGGGCCAGAACAGAAAGGTTAGGAAAGAAGTTTCTCGGTATACTTATGGGTTAGGAAAGAAGTTTCTCGGTATACTTATGGGTTAGGAAAGAAGTTGCTCGGCATGGTTTTTTCTCCCAAGAACCAGTAAGTCCTTGTTTATTGTCCTTCTTCTGAACAACGGTCTCCTTCAAGCACAGTGGAACGCACAACCACTCCTTGTTTGGGATGTCTGAAAACTTCTCGCCATTCGTGGAGAGAGTAGTCGGCTCATGTCCCGAAACTCTAGAAGAACATCTGTCGCCAAGCTCCATGAGAACGTCGCTTGAAAAGGAAATTTGATTGCAAGCCTTCCACTCCATGAAGTCTTCGGATTTCTCAGATTCCATATCTTCCCCTCGGAATGGACTTAGGCCACGAAAACCGCCACGCTCCCACAGGGCAAGTTTGCCGGGACTCTCAGCACCTTGACGCTTGGCAAGCATGTATGTGGTACTAGCAAGAGTCACAGTAAGTGTGATCCTGCCTACCGATGCTCACTAGTCACGTCCGCAAGTGCACTCGGTCACCGCCAAGTCCCCGTCGACTGTACAGCCAAACTCCGGCCACCACGTAGCACCGGTAGTACACCCGCTCCAACAAAGTTTCTAAACACCTTCAACGGACTCTTGATGCGTAGCAAGCATATCTGCGGTACTAGCAAGGGTCACGTTAAATGTGAGCTAGCCTACCAATGCTCGCACGCACCATCCAAACCGCTCATTTTCCAAGCCGGACGCACTTCCGTAATTTCCCACGCTTTCCAGGAATCTCGAATCCTGTCCAAAAAACAACATGAAAAGTCATTGATGACTCTAAAAACATCATATCACTTTTCCACAATTTTTCGGGAATTTAATATTAATTTAAAACATAACCTAAAAACCTTCGGACCCTCGAAACAGTATCGATACGATGTCCGATTAACTCGTATCCAACACCAAAAATGTTCAAAACATTAAGTATAGCAAAACACCTGTTGAACACTTCCCCAGAAAGTCTACCACGCGCCCTCACGCGCCGCCGTGAGCGGCTGCGCGTGAAACCAACGCGCGGTGAACAGTGATTGCTACAGTGTCGTCCCTGCAACCCATTTCTCTGATAAACGGGTCGTGCAACCCGCGTCGCAACCCGACGAGTTTCACGCCAATTTGACACCCAATCCTGTAATTGAACATTCAAAAAGCTTAGGTATACGTCTAATTAAAGTTCTATATACTTAATTAGACAATTTATTACCTTAAACCACACGATTCGAAGATGAACTTTGAAGAACACCCGGACTCTGTTCAAGCTTCGAATTTCCTTAATCGCGACATATTTCCTTCAATTGATCAATCCAGAAGCTCAAATGGACTATGTTAAACTCTTTCCCCACTTCAATTGCGTCGATTAATCCCTCTACGATCACGACTCAACGTCGAAATTTGCTTACTGTCGACTTGACCGATCAGAGCCAATTGGGCCTCAATTGGCTTCGTTCTTTCGACGATTCTGGTCGTAGCAATCTCAGGAAGCTTAAGGTAAGCTCAATTTGGATCTTCAAAGCTCATAACTTCGATTTCGAATTTCCCCCCAAAACACCAAAATTTTCGATTCTAATTTCTCCTCACACTCACCATCCCCGTGTTTTCCCTCAGTCAAATCCGACTCCTCAAACGCTCAATTGCTCACTATCAAGAACAATTTCATCCAAGTGTTCTCACGGATTGAAGATGCAGGATGAAGAGAGTTAATGGGGTTTAAATAGAAATTAGGGATAAATTAAACAATAATTAAAACATAATGATGTTAAAATCCATAAAACATGGAGCTGTGTTTAGGGGTCCTTAAGTCATGGGATGGGTGACACTTGTCACTCATCCAAGTGTCCACACTCAACGGTCACTATTCACAATTTAATATTATTTTAATCGAAATCCCGGTTTGTTCGGTTAATCGTTTTCGTCCCCGAGACCATAACTTTGTCAACGAATCTCCGATTTCGACATGCCGCCTGTCTATGGATTCGTATCGACTCGACCTACGTAACGGTCCTTGGCCCTCGTCCTTTGGACCTCCCGGGTCAAAAGTCAACATTTTGCCCATGCTTGGGGGCAAAATGGTCATTTTTGCACATTATGACCGATTCACACCACTAAACCTAGATTAGTCTTTCTAAAAATAAAAATGGACTTCTAACCCTTATAATCAGGGGCATGATCGTCAAATAAGCACAGGCTCGTTTCTTATACCTAACAGTAAAAGCTAAACCGGTGATATAAGATTCCAACCAATATACATCCCCCCGGATTCCCTGAATACCGAATCGATGTGGGGGCATTTGTGGAACCCAAAATCATCCGAAAATTATGGAGCCGCCACGCGTCCCGTAATTCCCAAAAATGACCAAATTGCCCTTGGCAAATAACGCTGATCGTTTGAAAAACACCCGCACATTAAATAATCTATTTACCAGTTAAATACGTTATTTGATCGGGTTAAAACCTCCGTAATATTGATATTCTCCCCGAGGGTTAATTATCGTTATTCTTAATAATGGAAAATTAATATTAATATTAAAATACAACAAATATCATTACTATCATAATGAGTCATCATTACAATTATTAAATAATATATTTAATAATAATATATTATTTACTAATTAAATATTCAACCGACCAATCAGAACGCTCCAAGGCTCCCAAGATTTTCCTATAAATAGGAAGGCACATTTCATTTCCAAGGTACGTTGATTCTTCGTTTCGAAGTATATCCCTTTCCTCTCTCGAAGCTAACTTAGGCATCGGAGTGTTCTTGGTCGAACAACCCCCCGGGTAAATCGATCGAGGCAACGATAGCTAATTGTTTGCTGTTTGCAGGAATTGTGAGGACTTTTCGCGACGGGTTCAATCTTTGATTCAACAACGTGTTTAATTATATATACGTGTTTTTTAAATTACAATCATAAGAATAAAATATGCATTTTTAATAGTTCATTATTAGCTCTTAATTGTTATCAAAATTGTCGATTGCTTTTATAGATACAAACTACCAAACGATCTTCAATTTAATTAATCCGTTGCAAAAATGTTACTTATATAATGTTTTTAAAAAAATCAACATAATTATGATTATCACCCGTGTACATCCACCGTATAATGGATTATCACCCGTGTACATCCGCAAAATTCGACAATCCATTATGAAAGAATCATGAACACATCCACCGTATAATGGATAGTAATTGAATCCATCCACATAAGTGGAGTTTTTTTTTTTTTTTTTTTTTTGGGATTCAGTCTCGGGTCACTGAGTCCAGTAATTCCCGATGTGGGCCTGGACAATTTAAGCTCAAATCAGAAGAAGCCCCAGCGGATGTAAATTAGGGGTATTAATTGGACTAATACCTGCATCGCCCACAGCAAAGGAACACAGACCCTTTTATTATCGCAATGAGAAGGAAACCCAACAACCAAATTTAAGAGGACGCCCCAATGAATTAGTGGTCAATGCTATGAGCACAAAAAACAAATTTCTAAATTTCCCATTTTAACACTTCTGGCATATGATATGCCGATCCACATTACTATTATTTTTTAATTAGAATTTTCAAATTAAAACTAAATATAAAAAATATATTAAATTAATAATAATAAAACAAAAAAAAAATCAATTCCCAAAAATTAACAATTGAGATTTTTGGTTTTATTATTATTAATTTAAAATATTGTTTATGTTAAGTTTTAATTGGAAAATCCTAATTAAAAAAAGATGACGTAAATTGTCACATCATATGTCACATGTGTTAGGATGAAAAATTGGGGATTTTACTTGGTACGTATATCACTATTGTTAATTAGCACAGGGTGACAGTATTTACATGGACAATACTTGCATCTAGGGATGGGCACAGTGTGGTTCGATACGGATATTGACAATATTTAAATTCAAATCGTTAAAATCTTAATGGTTTGATACTATTTGGATTTTTAAAATTAGAAATAAAACAATTTCGACCAAACAAGGATACAAAAATCAGCAGAATAATTAATACTCAAAATTTTGTATAATTAATATTAATATTATGAGTGAGAAGCAATTTTGGAGAATGGCAAGCATTTGTTGTTTGTTGTGGAGAAGTTGATGTGGGTTGAGATGGAGCTCTTGGAGTTGGAGATGGAGTTGCGTAATTTCCATTAGGGTTTGAAGAAGAGAGTCGAGGGGATTGGCCGACATATCTGTGTTGTGCCCTAAGAATTATTTGGTGGGAATTGTGCTGTGGGTTTTGGACAACAAAACGCTTCCATTGTGGGATGCATTTAAACAAGAAAAGGCTTTTGCACCACATGCTCGCACAATTGCTGATGCGCCATTTTGGGCACAATTTTTGCTCACCTTGGTGGACTTGGGGTGCCCAAGATAAATTTTTTTACTTGGAATAGATTTGTTAACTTGCTTTCCTACTCCAAGAAGACAGTGACAAAATTTGGCTGATGAGGAAGTGGGAGTGAAGCAGGAAATAAAGGTAACAAATCCACTTCAAGTCAAAAGCTTTATCTACAATTTGTAGATTTGGAAGAGAAAAAGGTTAGCATGTAGATATGTATATTTTTACCTTTGGCTCTCCATAATAATGTGAGGGAGTGCAGGTTTGTTGTAAAGGAATTTGTCTCTTCATATAATTTTCCTTTATCCTATATTTAATACATGTATGCATGAATTTGAATAAAACGAAAAGAGAGTATGAATTTCAGAAGACACTATGAAGGTGACTTGGTTTACTCTCGTTTTGATTTGTTGTCTGAGTTATAGGGCTGGTCATGATTCAATATGGTATATTATTTGGTGATATCGAAATCGTAATTTAATTTTAACCAGTTCGGTATGATTCAGTATTCTATAATTTGAAATTGATACCAGCTTATACCGTACCAATTAAGTTTGATGTGGTTTCTGTACGGTTTTGATTTTGAGGCAAAATTTTATGGATTTAGGGGTTAGGTGACTACTAATGAGGAATTATAGTTTATAGTGTAGCAAATACTCGATTAGCTAGCTCTTTTTTTGTTTCTACTGCTAATGAGGAATTATGGTGTCAACTCCTTACGTGACTGCCAATGTTGTTTTTTAGTCAGCTAGCTTTTGTTGCAACTTATTCAAGAGCTTCTTTACTCCTAATGCATGTAGTCAAACAAGAGTATTTAAGTTAAGAAAATTGGTGTCTAGTATAGTCTAATAAGAATATTTTAAATATGTTATACATGATAATTTTAATTCGATAAATTTATATCATTAGGCCACATATAACTCATACTAGTTTCTAGTATAGGATTTTTATATCAATCAATAGGAAAATAGTTTTAATTATTTTTAAAAATAGAAATATTAATAGATTTGATATCCATACGGAACGATTTTTCAAAACCTCAAAACAAAAATCATACCAACTTGAACAGATACCTATTAGATACCATATTGATCATCACAACAATTTTATTATTAAGTTTGATATAATCCAAAATAGTATAGTTTTAATTTCACCATTTAGGCTTATGTGGGATTTAGTCCCTCTCATGGAAATACAAAAAGGCCCCTTTGCATTATCATTTTTCCTGTTGTTGAAATTTCAATCCCATTGAGCTAAAGCAAAAAGCTGCTCATACTTCGGCCCACTGTCCCCTTAAGTCCTCATATTCTAATTGTTTAACATCTGTACACCAATTAACCACAAAATTAATTAATAGTTTTAGGTTTTTTTTTCACTTTAAATGTATCCGTATTCATATATTTGTCTTATTTTACGTCATATTTATATTATTCGTTTGGAGTACACTTTGAAATAATCGAGTTTAATCACTCAACATTTTTTTTATTCAACTTCTTAAATGAACGTCAAATTTTAGAGTAAAATTGAAAATTTACCCTAAAAATGAAAGAGTTTACTAATTGTTTATATTATTTATTTTAGGTCATATTTACATTATTCGTTTGGAGTACACTTTAAAATAGTCGAGTTTAATCACTCAACTTTTTTTTTATTTAATCTTTTAAATGAACTTCAAATTTTAGAGTAAAATTGAAAATTTACCTTAAAAATGAAAGAGTTTACTAATATACCCTCCAAACCTTTATTCTCTCTAACACCCCTGTCGCTTGACCCGCTTGAATTCTTCGACGGAAGAGAGAGATGGTTCAAGAGGGGTGTTGGGATTTCAATTTTGGCTTTAGATGGAGGTTGAGCTGTGAAACGGTGTCCGGAAACTCGCCGAAGATCAAATTGAACTATCAATCAAGAACCCTAAGTTCGGTAGTATTAATAAAATAAAATAAAATTAAGGGTTTCTCTCTTCCACAAAAGACGTATTCATAAATAAATTAACAATTACAAACCCAAAGTAAAAAAAGAAAAAGAAAAAAGAGAACGTAAAGTCAAAAACTTTCGACGTTGAAATGAAAATTCAACAGTGGTATTAATCACCCAAGAGCACTTTTAATTATTGAATTAGATTTTAGACACAGGATGTATCAATTATGAACATGCAACTGGATTTAAATAAATAATTCCCGTTAGATTTTTTTTTTTTAAAAAAAAACTTCATATATTGATGCGATCCAACTTTTCTGTTTTGGGACAAAACAAAAGAAAGCCGACTTAAATTAGCAACACATGGTCGATCCAACACATGGTCGATCATATTTGAGGAGGATGGTACGTGGTACAAGAATTTGGTAGTAAGGACGTATTGAATAATATGAGCATCCAATAATTTTGGAGGAGTTTGATGAGCCCAAAAAAGAAAGTGAATAGTTAAAATGCAATGTGACTATTTTTTTTAACTCACATTAATTTCATTGTCTGCCATTGATTCCAGCAGACTTCTGGTCCGAGACTCAGACCATTAATTGCGATTTTTTTTATAATTATCGGTTATTAATTATTAATATATGGTTAATCACGGTGTAAAGTGAAAATAATTTTAATTTTCAATCTTTATTACTTATATTTTCTAAGAGATAAAAATAATTAAAATTAATATTTAATTAAAAAAATAAGAAAATGGGTAAAATTACAAAACATATTCAACAATCTCGGATATCAACAAATTTTATAACACCGCTTAGAGTTCAATGAGTAGAACAACTTTATTACTTAGGTCGACGACTAAAAGTGGCCAAACCTGGTCGAAAGATGTGAAAAACAATATGAAACTATAAAACTTTTCAAGTTCGATCTACAAAAATAGATTAAAATATAAGAAATTTAAGGATAAAGTCTTGTAAGGTTTCAGGCACGAACCTAAGATTTGAATATGAGGTGAGCTAATTTTATTAGTATTATATTCTATCAAAATTTGATAGTACAGATGAATTTTATTGATAAAAAGTAAAATATATATCGATTAACTTTATCTTAAAAATTAATTCTTATATACAAAAAAATAAAATAAAAATTAACAATTTTATACAATAACATGTAATATAACAGTACTAAACTTGTAGTCTATTAATTTTTTACATATTACATGAATTTATTATCAAGTCGATGTCAATATTATTAAAAAATACTCTTTTATTTGAAAAATATTGTTCATACCCAAACTGGTCGGTCTGGTCAAAGGTCCAAACTGATCTGTCTCTGCTCTACCAGCCACAGGCAAACCGCAGATCATGCCAACAAAGCCCGGAATGACCTAAGAAGAGCAAGTCTGGTCGGTCAGGCTTACTGACAAGTCATAAATGCTATTCGGGACCACCACAGGACACCTGGTAGCTCCTAAGGACAGCAACATTTATCCCACATTGACAAACACCAACAAACACATTCAATGCTACTATAAATACAAGGGCATCCTCCTCCAAAAGGTAATGACAATCTTACTCTCATGCTGTCTAAATTATTACAGTACCCTCCCACTTAACTGACTTAGGCATCGGAGACTGTTAGGCCGGCACCACACCGGTGTCCCTTTGTATTTACCCTTTTCCTGTGCAGGCCATAGCATCCCGAGAGAAAAGCCGAAGGAAACTCAGCGAGGCGAGATTAAGTTGATCTATTTCTTGCATCAAAAAATATATTATACAATCTTTAAAAATATTATTTTTATCTTATTTAAGTGCATAACACATTAATTGGATGAACTATAAATATTAAAAATATATATATTTTTTGGATTAGTAATTTCGGGTGAGCTAAAGCCCACCTTAGCCCTTCATATTGGCTCGTGCCTGTTCAAAGAGAGGAACAAATCCTTACCAAGATTGACGTCCCGGTGACTTGCGAGTCTGTGCCGGGTTATTTTATTTATTTTATCATTTATTTATTTTAAACGACTTTAATTAAACAACACTATAAATGTTACATAAATATGACCAAAACAATCATATGGTTATGTAATAAATGGTTAAATAAATATGACAAAAACATTATATGGTTGTGTAAATGGTTAATAACGATAGCCATACTATTTAATTGTAGATTTAAATGGTTATTGTCAGGGCCCACCCCTAATCCCCCAGGATTAGGGACTAAACCCTGCTCTCGTCTGACAACCCAAAAACGAAAGATCGAAACAACCTCACGAAAACCACAAATTACATTGTCAGACGCAGGAGAATTTAAAACAGCCAAATGTCAACATCTATACAGAGCATAGTACAAAAACAAAGTGAAAACAAAACCAAAACACGGAGTACACACACAACGGAAAGTTTGAAACACTTCGGGAAAACTCTCGAGTACTCTATGCCTCCGACGCTGCCTCAACGTCAACCCCCGCGCTAGCTCCACGACCTGGAGGGCAATTAAAAACAGAAATTGTGAGTGGACCAAAAGAATAAAAGTTTCAAAAACCACTTTATAACGAACCAGGGCTTTGGCCCTCCGTTTTGAAAACATGTATGCATAACCCAATTTGTGAAAACATTGATAACTCATATTCTTTTCATCATGGAAACCACAATAACATAAACACAGTAGAATAAACGTTATAAAACATTAGCAGTAAAACATCAAATACCAATATAACCATCCGATCAAACCTGCTGGATCTATCCGAGTCTTTAAATAACCGAGTCTTTAAACTCAATAACCAGGCCTCAATAATCCGAGTCTTTAAACTCAACAGGCCTACATGGGAAATATCAATATATCCGAGTCTTTAAACTCCGAGTCTTTAAACTCAATCCGGGTCTTTAAATCCAATCCGGGCCCGTCCCCCGTTAATCACAATATCCGGGTCTTTAAACCCAATCATCAGATCCAGCAAATCCAATCCAAAACCATTTGAAAACCATTTCGAAACCCATATCCAAACCCGAATTCGAAATCACTGGTCCGAAACCCTTCCGACATCCAGAATTGTCATTCCGAACCCAAATCCAGACTTCCACTTTTCAACTTTAAAACCAAATTCCACTTTATGAAATCCGATTCTAAAACCGAAAACCTTGATCCTCAAATCATGTATCAAAATCCACTTATAATCATTGAAAATCACTTATCGTTTGAAATCCCAAAATCATGGCATCATAATCGTAAATCAAAGCTTCCTCGTAAAACGTGTTGAAAACCGTAGCTTTCTCGTAAAACGTGCAATTATATAAAACAGTTATAACATATTCTCATAACCATGAAATCACATATAAAACCATAAAACAAGTAATTAAAAGTAGTTATGCATGCTCAGTTATAGAGAAGGGTTCCACTCACAGTTACCGGATACGTCACTCGCGTCCCGAACGTCCTGCACGTCCCGAACGTCCTGCACGTTCCTCGACCTCCTCGGAGATTCCCGATCCTGTCACATATCACCATACCACGTCACTAACACGTTAACGAAGGTTCTCCTAATTCCCCACATAATTCCCCGGATTCTAAACGTAACGAACTGAGACCCTAAACCTTCAACCTCGCGAAACTAATGACAGAACCGCCCCCGAAAGGGGCATCGATAACCGTGCCCGGTCCTGCTCCCGTCTGGCAAGATGAATGAAAATCCCAAGTTACCCTCAGTACTTGCCAAACCAGGGATAGCCACTCGTACTTACTCATGCCTCCGCCCCTCGTACAGCCTCGAACAACGCGCCACGACCTGGAGGGTCAATAAAAACCAAAAAGTGTGAGTGGACAAAAATAAATAAGTTTAGCAAAACAGTTACAACAAACATTTTTACCCTCCGCGTAAAAACGAATGCATGCATACAAAAATCATTTCGC
Source organism: Prinsepia uniflora (assembly GCA_032719365.1). Taxonomy (NCBI): domain Eukaryota; kingdom Viridiplantae; phylum Streptophyta; class Magnoliopsida; order Rosales; family Rosaceae; genus Prinsepia; species Prinsepia uniflora. The sequence goes on along the minus strand of CM064869.1, from coordinate 3,797,999 downwards.
AATCGGTTCAGATTTTCCACATAAGAAAAACTGTGTATCAAATTTCAACATAAGGAAAAACTCGTATGAACCTCAAAATCATTTTCCTTTCTCAACCATCGGGTCTTAGCCCGCAATCATAAACACCGGGCCTCAGCCCAAAACCACGAATCAAGACAAATGCACAACATGATCCAAAACCAACACCCATATACCGGGCCACTGCCCAACTCAACCGAAACATCAGAAATCATCAATAAATCACAAGTCAACCATTTGCTGGATATCAAGTGCGTCCGAGTCTTTAAACTCAAAACCATGCGCGTAAACAGGCCTTCCCGGGATATCAACGAGTCTTTAAACTCATAACATAATCAATAGGCCTCGGGGGTATCACAGTAACCGAGTCTTTAAACTCACGAGTCTTTAAACTCATTAAGGGCCCTCCCCCGTCATCAATTAAGCGAGTCTTTAAACTCAAAACGTGCTCCAGCAATAGCACCCGGGTCTTTAAACCCAAAATAGTTTTCAACGGGTCTTTAAACCCCAAAACATTTATCAATCACGACAACGTGGGATCCAACCCAAAATCACATTTTTCACAACAGGACCCATGGTCCGAGTTTCCACATTCAAATTCCCAAGCCTTACTTCACAAAACATGTTCAAATCATCCTTAAACACGGGGCATGCACAATCATAGTAAATCACTTTATTAAATCCTTTTTCATTCCCGAATTCGAATTCGCAATAATGATTCCGTAAGCTGGCATCCGGAAGCATCATCCCGAACCCAAACCAAGAATCCACTTAAAATTTCCGAAAACCGAATCTCGTTAATCAAATTACTTTAATGCCCCGAGCATCAAGCCCGAAATCACCTTTTTCAAGTCCATTTTAATTCTTAGAAATCACTTCTTTCTCAAATCTCATTTTCAACACATCAAACCACAATCATAATCACCAAAATCACGATCCAATCAAACATACTCAATACCCATTTTTAAAATCCTCAAAATCACAAGTCTCATTTCAATTCCAGATTCAAACATCAACAGTGATCAAATCACAATAACTCGAAATCTCGTAAAACGTGCAAATCCGGAACGTTCTCGAAAAACGTGTCAAAATCGTAAGTCACACTCGCAAATCATAAACAACCTTCTTAAATCACTTTACACCCATTTCATATAACTTCTTTCATTAAACCATCATTAAGCACACGAGTGACCATAGTCTCGAAATACGTGTAATTTCACATGTATAGTAAAAATACGTATAAATATGGGAATCGAATACGTATAAATACGGAAATCAAAATCAATCACAACTTATAATCATAATCATAAAATCATAGAAATAATTTATGCATGCATTAAATTTGAAAGCAACGTCCACTCACACACCGTCCAATAGGGCTCGGTTTCGCGCCGCACGCGGTTTCGTAATTTCCGATATTTTCCAAAAATTCCAAATCCTGTTCGAAAACATACTTTAGTGTCACTAAGGGCTTAGATAACAACATACTAATTTCCCATAATTTTCCGGGAATTAATCATTAATTACAAACGTAACGGAAATCTTCGGACCCTCGGAACCATATTGAAACGGTGTCCGATAAACTAGAAATCAACGCTAAAATGTTCGTCACATCGTATAGGACAGAAGTCGTTTTGAACTCACCTTGAGAAACCGTCCCACGCGCCCTCACGCCCCGCCGCAAGCGGCTGCGCGTGAAAGCCACGCGCCTGCTACAGTGCGGTGTACAGTCGTCGTTCCAACCCGGATTACTGGTAAACAGGCCATTTCACCCGCGACTCGACCCGATCAAATTCCTGCGAGAAACCATCCAATTTCTTCAATTGATCCCACATCTAGACTCGCAATACACTCAATTAGGGGTCTGTAATACTCATTCAAATCGACACGGTCTAAAACCAGCTCAACTGAACTCAAATCGTACTTGAAGTTCATCATCCCAGTTCAACACGATGTCACTGATTCCTTCAATTGATTAGTGGGGAAGCATCGTAGACTCACCCTCACGATGGTTGTGAACTCAATTTCACAAGAGCTTACCTCCATGACCGCGACTCCAAGCTCGATTTTTCTGCAACTCAGTCGTGACTGTCCATGGCTCTCCAGGCTTCGAGCTTCGTTCCCCTTGGTCTGGATCGACTAAATGATGTCCCAGAAGACTGAATTGAGCCTTGAATTGGCTTGGGCTGGCCAATAATTCGAAATTGGATTTTCCCTCCGTTTTCCCAGTTTTCCCGATTCTGTCCTGCCCTCCTGTTCTTCTGTTCTTTCCTCACCAAAATGATCCTCAGAGACTCGCCAATGTCCACTAATCTCTCAGTTTTCAAACCGGGCAGCGAACAAGTCGTGGGAATCATCCTGGCTCCTCTGAAATTTTGTTTCCCGCAGAGGACCCAAACCCATTACCCGTGCTCTGTTCGTTCCATTCAACACCACCACCACTCAGTTCCAAGTCCCAATTCCTCCCAGCTCTTGTCTGCCCACTCAGGTCACGCCACACACTGCATAAACAATTCGACCCGTGCACACAACTATGGCCACACTCTGTTTTTCTCACCTCAAAATTCCAGCCCACACAGCACCCCCCACACACACAATTCCACAATGCGTAAACAATTCCCTAATGCATTAAACAACTACTCAGCCCATCAATTTCATAAACAAATCACCCCGTGCTCTGATCAAGATGTAATCCATACACGGCTGTCCCTGTTCAAACAATACCCCAGTGAAAATTACTATTTTGCCCTCTTTTGACAATTTACCAAAATGCCCCTCACCATCCGTGACCCGTAGCTTGGTCACCCGATGTCCGTTTTCGGCGTGCCGCCTGTCGTTGTACTCGGGGCGTCGAGACGAACATAACGGTCTTCGAGTCATATGGATATCAATTGTCAAACAAAAAGTCAACTTTTTCCTCTATAACGTCCAATTTACGATAATGGCCCTGGACTTCCGCACGTCATAACTTCCACCCTGTTCGTCCGAATCGGACGTGCCTCCTATCTATGAACTCGTGACGTCCCAAAATACGTCACGGTCATCGGGCAAGGTCCATTTGACCGCTCGAATAAAAAGTCAACATTTTGCCCACAACTAGGGGCAAAACGGTCATTTTGCATCGTTCGTCCGATTCCACCCAACTAACCACCGATTAACCCTCATTAATCATGATTAGTTACTAACCTAATCCTGAATTCCGGGATGGGTCGTTACAACTAACCCGAAACAACGTCCGATTAACCCGAAACCTATCCCAAAAGACTCGTTACAACATCTAGACCAAAAACTATGTTGGAAGGTTTGCCGGAATCCTCCCCACGCGCCCTCACACGCCGCCTAAAGTGGCTGCGCGTGGGCCTCACGCGTCCGCACACAAAACACTGTTCATCATCGTCTTCGAAGGGTCGACCGGTCTGAACTGGCGTTCCCGGTTCTCCGCCTTCTTGCAACCGTTTTCCTTCCTTTTTCCTCCCCTAGCTTCGTCCTACCCTAAACAATTCATTCCCCTCAACCAAACACAACAACACAACCTCTAAACCGTCGTCCCAAACTCGAACCCGTAACCTCCCAAAACTCTGTTTCTCGATCCGGCCACCCGTGAAACCTCCCATCACGGCTTCACAACCAGAAGCTCCCTAGGGACTCACTGAGTCGACTAGCACTCACCAAACCCTTCGACTCGACCCCACACTTCACGACTCAACGTCTGAACCTAAACTGGAAAATAGAGTATTTTAAGGAAATTATGGAATTACCTGTGCTCAGGCCGCCGTCGTGAGCCCCGTCGTGTCCACTCGACTCCTCTAGTCCTCCTCCGTCCTCTGGACACCACCACCAGCCTCGATTGATCAATTACACGACAGTATCACCGCCAACACCCCTCTCTGTTTTTCTGAGAACTCTCACCTCTCACACACCCGAACTCACTTCAGTGCAACCCACACACTCACTAGTCTCACCATCCCTCACTGCTCTCACTCACTGAATCAACAAAACTCACACTCTCACCCAGCAACTGATCGATTTCACCCCTCTGCCCAGTCTCTGTTCTTCTCTCTTCGAACACGGCTACACACACTGAGCACAATTTTAATTTCTGCCCGTGCACCCTAGAACCCACTACACACACCCCACATGTCCTCCATCCAATGTTCCTAATCTCAAAATATCCCAATCACTCTTGTACACTTGTCCTCATCAGATGGGCACAAATCCCAAGGCACCAAAAGACCAAAATGCCCCTGTGAGTTAAAATTACCGTTTTACCCTTCACCGTTCTAGACCCGTATCTCGCCCGTCCAATGTCCGATGAAGGCATGCCGCCTGTGGTTGAACTCAGGACGACGAGCCCTACCTAACGGTCCTAGGTTTACGCCTAAAAACCTCATTACACAAAAATTCAACTTCTTGCCCATACCAGGGGCAAAATCGTCATTCTACGCCAACAGACCAAAAGTAACCAACTAAACACCGATTAGGCTCACTAATCCTTTACTAAGCACTTTACTAATCCCGGCTCTCGGGACGAGTCGTTACAGTTATAACCACAAGTGCATCATTTAGAAAAATAGTTAAACAATAATCACGTCATTTAATATAAATAGTTATGGACATCGCGGTTCATTATAATTATAATTTTTTTTGCTCATTCTTGTTGTTGATGTAAAAAATGTGTCAAATTGGACTGCGTATCATACTCAGCCACGTGTCCTTGGATAGACTTAATAAAATAGGGTAACTGGTTGGTCGATCAGAGGAAAAGCATCGATGTGGTACTAGTTTAAGCGTATTCTGATGCCCAAGTCACCAGTGGGTCTGTGTAAGGAATGAGGGGTGAATTGTAATTCGTAAAGTAGGTATGAATAGTAAATGCCTAGTACTTTTATGGCAAAAAGTGAATCCTTTTTGTATGGGTGTGATGTTGGCAATAAATTTATTCTTCCAATGTGGGATAATGAGCATTCATTATGGGGCTGACACGTGGAAGGATGATGTATGTCCACATGTTAGTGTTGTCCAGACTTTTCGAGGGCTTGTTTATCAGTGTGGGCATAAGCCTTGGAGTTTTGTAGAAGTGTATTGGGTTAGAGGTATTGGGCCTAATGGGTCTGGGATGATAAGGCATTAATAGAAATCCCCCAAATTCTTGCTCCAGCTGGAATTTCTTGATTGTGGACTAGTAAAAACTATCTCAGACCCGATGTGAATGTATACCTATAGTCTCCAAAGTCCCCGAGCAAGGCAGTGTATTGAGCAAAATTTCCTGTTGGTATGGTTGCGGGTGGACCGGCCGGTGGACCAATGGGATACTGATTAGTATGCCTTTGGTGGGACTTGTAAATAGTTATTAATCGTTATTATAATTATTAATATATGGTTGATCACGGTGTAAAGTGAAAATAATTTTAATTTTCAATTTTAATTATTTCTATTTGTTACGAGATAAAAATAACTAAAATTAATATTTAATAAAAAAAAAGGGGTAAAATTACAAGGGATGTTCATCAATCTTGAATATCAACAAATTTTATAGCATCGCTTAGAGTTCAACGAGTAGAGCAACTTTATTACTTAGGTTGACGACCAAAAGTGCCAAAATTGGTCGGAAAATGTGAAAAAGACTGAAACTATAAGGCTTTTCAAGTTCGATCCACAAAAATATGTTAAAACATGAGAAATTTAAGGATATAGTGTTGTAAGTTTCAAAGAGAGGAACAAATCCTTATCAAGATCGACGTCGTGGTGACTTGTGGGTCTTGTAAGATTCAAAGAGTGGAACAAATCCTTACCAAGATCGACATTGCGATGACCTGCGGGTTTGTGCTAGGTTATTTTATTTATTTTAATTTTTTTTTTCAAACGAGTTTAATTAAACAACACTATACAAAAAGGTTGCAAAAATATGACAAAAAAAATTATATGGTTATGTATTAAATGGATAAATAAATATGACAAAAAAAAATATATGGTTGCCATACTATTTAATTGTAGATTTAAATGGTTAAAACCACAACTGCATCATTTAGATAAATAGTTAAACAATAACCACACCATTTAATATAAAATTGTTATGGAAAACGCGATTAATCATAACTAGGATTTTTTTGCTCATCCCTACCAGTGAGTTTTCCTGCTTTATTTTGTTCTTTGGCTGGCTATGAAATCTAAATTAGCCACCTGTCATCGCATTGGAATAAGTGGGGAGTAATTGAGTTTTTTTTTTTTAAAGGGTGGCTAGCTTAGGTAGCTACTTAATTCTTACCACGCTACCTTAGCCAATGATGTATTAGTTTATTTTGATAAAAAAAAAAAAATATTTGGAGATATATTTTCCGTATAACAGAAAATTAATTAACAAGTGACTAGTTTTCATAAATTATAAAATTTCGAGTTCGGCCAATAGGCGTTCGAAAATAACAAGAATGCCCATCCAATCATGTACAACCTCAAGTCATCAGTAGAATAATATTGATATGGTTGACCCCGTGGTCTTGGTCTTTGTGCCATTCAGAGCCTCAAGTCTCTGCCTCTCTGGGACTCAGACTCAGATCATGCACAACCCAAAACTCTCAAACCCAAAGCAACATCGATCTTCCATTCTTAGAGCTGCCGATATTCATTATTTGAGTAATATATATGCATTTTGAATCTAACAAGCACAGGTCGAATTCCACAGCAACATTATGGTGCTGCAGAGAAGGGATGGAGGATGGTTTGTATCTCACAAAGAAATGTTGTTGACTTTTACTTCATTTGTTCTTAGCCATGAATGCCTGCAACTTTTCGAGCTCTTGATGGTGTAGCAGTGTGTTGTTCTGCAGAGTAGCTTCAGGGATGCAGCAGAGCAGGGAGGGAACCGGAAATTCAACTAATAATCTGTAAGTTCTGCACTTACTCAAATCTTTAGGAACAAGGTTTAATGCTAATTTACAATTTTTGAGTGTTTCGGTATTTCAAGATTGACATGAATCCCAATATATTCGAGAATGAATTTGAGTTCTTACAAATTTGAGATTTTATGATTGAGATATTAATTTTCTTGCATTTCTATATGAGTAGCAGTAATGAAGTAACGGACATGGGATCTAATTTACAAATCTAGATATCTACAAATTCAAAGAGTAGAGTAGCTCCTTATTCAACATGATCAACAATTTCGGGCATGGATTTTGCTTTAAGTTCAAATCTAGATTTGAAATACAATGATATGGTGCAATATTTTTCTGAAATTCTGTGATCGCAGTGAGTTTTTCTGAGTAATACAAGCAACCAATGTTGGTTAATGTTTTTGGGGTTTGATCAGAAAGTGAACAAAGTGTGTGTTTTCGGGCCACAAGCTACCTGTTGTGATAAAAATGGAAGATTTATGACAGTATGTTTTAATCAATACCAATACTGTAAAAGCATGTCATCTGGACTATGCATAGTATTAGGGCTCGGTTGGTATTTAAGATAGGATTGGAATTAGAACTGAAAGATGAATTAGTCATGAATAAAGCTTATCCCATCTAATCCCAAGCTGCCTAATCCCCTTCCAATTCTATCCAAATCACCTATACCTTAAAGACTCAGAGTTTTATGAACTATACAATTCATTCCTGTGTAATCCTGTACTGCAAACAAGACCTTAGAGATGGAGATGGCGTAGTTGTTACTTATCATGTGTCCTAGAATATTTCTAGTGAATCTTCTATATTCTTATTGGATTTGTCTGGAATTTATGATGCATTAATACTCAGATACTAAACAGAGTGCAAATGTCCAGGACTCCAGATGGCAGATCATCAGCTCACATATGCCAAGATCAGCAACGTCAAGAACTAGCACAGCAATGACAGCGTCCTCCATCTCACCAGCAATCACAGCACCATCTGAAGCAAGCTTGGTTCAAACATATGTAAGTATTCAATCATCTTTCAACTAATAAATAAATTCAATTTTATTGCAATCATGCGTTCTTGTTCGTTTAACTGTTGCAAAAATTAGCAAAAAACTACAGCGAAAATTTGTGAAGTAATTAAATGTAGTGATTAATTTTAACAAAAAACTACAGCAAAAATTTGTGAAAAAATTAAATGTAGTGATCAATTTTGCAACAAAACAAAATCTTTTGAGAGAAAGTACGGAAATGCATTAGATGATAAGAGTAAATCGTACAACCTGTTGGTGGTGTAAACAATGTAGCTTCATTAAAATTTTGACCGGACTTTCAACTCGGTTTAAGAAAACAGAGTATCAGACATACATTCAATCATATAGGTAAAGCGTCCTCAGTTAAAACATTAAAAATTATATTTGGAGATTCTTAAAACCACAGTACATCTGCACCGGAAAACAGCCCCACCCCTGCAAACCTGTGAGCTATCCATATTCTCATCTAAACAAACTCACCCATAATCGAGAAACAAAGTAGAGAAGTTACACAACTTGGTCAATGTTCTGTTACATCAGTATCATGACACAGCCCTAATATATACAAAATCTAAATGAAGGCACGTGTGTTTATACAACAAGATGACACATCCCTAATTTATACATAATCGAGAAAAAATTTAAAATTCTAAGAAATTTATTAAGTTACATTTGTCGAAAATGATGAATTTTAAAGTACCGGAGGATTTCAAATGATTATTTAGATGCAAGACATTTAGATGGGGCTTTTAAGGAATTACCCTTATCAATGTGTTACTTTGGCAGTTCCTTATCTAATTGCTTTGTTATACTCATTTAAATTCTCTCAAACTGTAAAATTTCTCATTTTTAACTAATTTAGTCTAAATTCCTTGAAATCTCGAAGTTTCTCAAAGAAAATGTGGTGAATGCCATAATCTTCTCTTCAATAATCTTCTCTTCAACACGATAACAAGAGTTGTCTCTTGTATCAAGCGTTAATCATAGTAGCTAGCTACTCCATCTCACATTGAAGCTTGAAATTAATTGTGCACGATTTATAATCTTGTTCTCAACATTCCAAATTAAACTTCTTCTTCATGCCCGTGAACCCTTGTGCTCTTAGGTTGGCCCTGGAATTGGAAACCAACCACCCCATATTTTTCTATTATTGCCTTTTACGAATGTGATATGTGACTTTTATTAATCCAATCTAATTGTGTTAAATTAGGTGGGGAGAGAGATTAGAATTTGAGAATTTGAGAATTTGAGAGAGAAGCATGCATATCTGTTATGTTGCGGTCAATTTGATTGGTTTAAATTGAAACTACACTGATGTTCTTAATTGAACTATATACTCTTTGGTTTGAGCAAAATCTGCACTGAAATCCAAGGATCACTAATTAAGGATATCAGTATGTTGTAATGCCAGAAAAGCTATAACAATAATACGACCATTTTGTCTCACTTTAATAACAACAAATCAAAGAGACATATAAATTCAATAGGCATGTGGTAATTTAATTCACATACATAATAATAACTCCACACACTGTCTAGCTGCTGTGTCGATCCAAACCAAATTAAAACCGAACTTTATTGATAAAAAGATAAATAATACATGTGGTTTATTATACCGTGGTCTCATTAAAAACTTACATTGTCAGGAATCTCACCTGATCTAAGAAAAAAGAGCTCCACACACCACACACGCCAAATTGTTCTTAAATATATATATAATCACACCTTGATAATAATAAAATCTTCAAACACACATAATTAATAAATTCCAAATTGCATGCACACACAACTTAAAGAAAAGGCCTGTCAAGTTGGAGGGACAGATTAGCCCTCACCATCTGCAGCTTCATGATCAGCCGCATAGGTTGAGGGTTTGGGCTCATCAATGCGAAGATTTCCACTGTGCCCGGCCTCCTTCTTCACGACCTTCCAGTGATTGTAGTGCCAGGGATCATCCTCATCGTCCTCCATAGCTGCCACGGCTTTGCGCTTCCGGTCCTCACAATTTTTGCGACCATCCGACTGACAACCAAGATCGAAATGTTAGATGACGCCATTTGATGAAAAGGAGGTAAATTATTGGATTGAATTATTCACAGTGAACGTTAATCTTTTTCATTCTAAGGCTGATTTTGTGATATTGTACAAGATGTTTTAATTGCAGATTTAGACTGAATAATTTTGGTTGGTGCATACTATTCTTTTTTCTTAGATCGGACAAAATTTTAATAAGGCCGCACGTTTTTTAAAACTTAATACATTAACGTCTTCGTTTTTATTTTAAGGATTATTTATATATACATCTTACCTCTTCTGATCCTACTGTTATCACTGGTGTTGGCACAGGGACCAGCTCCTTCTTTGGATGATCAAGATCCTCGATGCGGATTAGGGCTTCGAAGACGCCCTGTCCAACGAGCGCCTCCTCAATCTTGCCTCCTCGTGAGAGACGGAGCATGTTCCAAATTCTCGTCGAATCTAGATTCCAAAGCTGGGATTCTGTTAGCCAATTCTTCATCCTCAGGTAGTCCGCCAACTCTTCGGGGCTTCTGTGCTCCTCCAGGTATCGAAACACGTGAACCAAAGTGAAATCAGAGATGCTTTGTTTCTTGAGTTCTTGGACCCACTCTGAGGCGCAGGTGTCCGGTGAGTGGTCCCGCCTCATTACTGGTGCAGAATAATTGGCATCACCGCCCTCGGGTGGAACCAGGAAACAGAAGCCGAACACTTTCAGGCGACGGCTGCTACTGCTGCTGCTCAATTGCAAGTCCATGCCCATGATGTGCCTCATGATTGCCGCGTTAGCTTCTTGTCTGGTTGGCCCGCTCAGATGAATCTCGGTGAGAAAGAGCTCTTCTGGGCGCAAAGAAGCAGGGTTACTAGCTGCGGAATCATAGGCTGCAACCGCGTATAGCCGTGCTTTGGCGGCGCGTGGTCTCACTGGTCTGCAGTAGGTGGGTTTTTTTAGAGTAATTGGTGAGATGAAAGGCGGAGTTGAAGAGGGCTGGTTAGAGGAGCTGCTGCTGCTTTTTTCAACCTCTACTGCCACTTCCGCCTGACTCTCACCGGCGACCTCTCGTATGTGGAGATGAGTTAGAGTGATAGGAGTCCTCATTTCAGAGAGAAATCCAAAGAAAAGTTGAAACAAGAAGCTGAAATTCTTGATGCGGAGAAAAGGAAAGAGTTGGTATTTATAGACAGATGTCGTTTTCATGTATCTGACATTTTAATTAATTAAATTAATTATTTCATAATTTGGTAAAGTACATATGATATAATATGGACCATATATCGATGACTACAAGTAGCTAGCTCTGAATACTAAATATGCTTCAGAATCATGGACATAGAGGACCCACCTAGCGCCGCTATACGCCTATACCCACGAGGACTTTTCCCAACAACTTCGCAATATAGGCAGAAATACTTGACCCAATTAGCTACAGCTACAGGCAGGCTCGCTACACGACATATAATGTCTTAATCATTAGAGGAATTTTCAATTTTTTAACGAATTCTAATAATTAATGTGGCTACACGACTTTTCCATCACATTTTTAATTATCTAGTTTTTAGACACATACGTATATAAGACAAAAATATTAAAATCTGAAATTGCAATTGAATATAGATAAATTCTTGACGCTAGATCTTTGGGGAGATCTTGATACGTCACCAATAAACAGTGGGTTGGCTCCTCTTGTCTCGACAAGGCGAATGAATGATAAGGAAACATAAAAAGTCACAAACCAATGAAATGAAGCAAAAGAAGAGAAACATCTGCCGACTATCATTTTCTATGTTACATTTGATAATGGTCTTCTTGGCCCTCTTTCCCGGATAACATTATAGGACACCAACTTTAATCAGGGTTATGGTGACTGATGAGGATTAATAAAAAATTTGGGTCACATCGCAAAATATTATTTGGTGAATGCCAAATTAATTTGGCTTTGTGATCTTAATGCTCTTTAATCTCTCACATTAGATGCAGGTTTCGAGCTAGTTGCGTATAATTATAAAGAAAATTAATTTCACATTCTGTTTTTTATTTGCTATACTCACCTAAATCAGATGTGGAACTGACTCCACTTTTCGGTTTGAACAAAATATAAATTGAAATCCAACCCAATATAATTGGGTCAGTTCGTTTGACGGTTTAATTTGAAAGGTTCAAAATTTTATTAATGAAATAAAAATATAAGGACAAAATAATTGTAATAACTTGATAATAAATATGGGTAAAATACCTCCAGTGATCAGATTCAATATATATCGAAATGATCATGAGAGAATAATACACAAAATAATATAACTTGAATTTTCTAAATATCATCAAGGGTGTCATTAATATCTGAACAACTAATCTTTGCAATCTAACAAAAAGGAAAACTTAAAATCTAAATTGAAAAAGCTATGCTAACATCGGGGGTTTTAAAATCTAAATCAAATGAGTTACAAAGAAAAGTTATGCTACCAATAGGACTAATATGTCACTTAGTGATATGACCTAATAATATTACTCTTCACATGTCACATAGAAACTTTTACATTCAATTGTCGTTGAATGAGACCGATACATTATGGTATGGTGCGTGGGTGCGTGGGTGTGTGGGTTAGTGACCAAGTCCAAGTGCCAACTGCTAAGTAGGAGGAGTCATTATTGGGATAAAAGGAAAGAAGAAAAATCTTAGAAATGTCCAAATTTGCTTTATCCATATTGTGGAGCCATAAATTACCGGAATATTCAGGAGCCGCCACGTGGCCAGCAATTCTCATAATGCCGATATTATCCTCGGTAAAATTGACATCGACATGTAACGGTCTCCGCATTAATTTAATATATTTACCAGCTAAATATATTAATTAATCAGATCAATGTCGATAATAAATAAATTCCCAGCGAATTATTTATCCATTAATAAATAAGTGATTACACTCGGTACAATCACTTATTTAATAATTTCCCCTTCAGCCAATCAGACGCTCCGGTGACCCTCAAGACTTCACTATAAATAGAAGACCTCATTTCACTTCTAAAGGTAATGGAAAACTCCTGCAAACACTCTGTCAGATTATTCTCTCACAAAAAACTGACTTAAGTATCGGAGCGTTTACGGTTGAACCACCCCCCCGGGATTCAACCTTAACCCCGTTTGATTTTCGTTCTTGTGTGTAGGGATCGAGAAGGAACTTCACGGAGCCGGACAATTTCTGCATCAACAACTGGTGCTTTCATTGAGAGCCGATTTGAGAAATACTCAAAGCAAGCTCTTTAGTTTTTCCTTGAAAAAACTCCATCATCACACTTTCGACACTTACCATTCTTCACATGGCCAGAACACGCCAATCCGCGCGGGCCTCCGAGCCTGCCACATCCGCCGCTGCAGTCGCTGCCGTGAGCGAACCACTGCCTGAGATTCCGGAGGAACCATTTTCATGTATCATGCACGCCACGCATCAATTCACCTACCGTTCGGAATGCCGGATTGGACACCTACGTTTAGTTTCGGAACGTTCCTCATGACCTCTGCTACTGTGAACCCCCCACCTGCAACGGGGGCAGGCGCATCTTTTTTCCAACGAACAGACGGACTGCTGGAGGGAGAAACATCGCTAAGGGTCCCGAATCAGCTCCCTGCTGACTTGGACCTAAGGAAACACTTGGACGCCCTGCGGAACTCACAGGCCGGCACCCAAGTTCCAGAGAGACGTGGCCCATCACATCCGACTGAAGGCGCGCGACGTGCGCCCCGATATGCTACTCACCATGAGCAAGCATCTAGGGGCTCGCCTCCGCGGCTTGGACTAATGCAGCAGGTTGAGAAACTGAGCAACCACGTTCGGACCCAATCAGAGCTCCTACAACAACTATTGGGAGACCTCGTGACGTTCAGAACCTCCGAGAAGTACAATGAACCTCACGAGGCACCAAGGGACATCTCGAGACACACCAACAAGGAGCATGTTCGCTGCCGGACAATGTCCCGAGAAACGTTGCTAAGCGACTCAGGGGAGGAAAGCTGCACCCAAGAGCAGGAGGCCAAGGACTACCGAGGCCTTTGGCTCGAGAGCGACTAGGAGGACGCCCAGGAGCACTTTCGCACATTGAGTACCCGCGCAACAGGCGACAGCAGCAAGCAGTCTTCCGTAAGTCACGCACTCACTCAGATGGACAGACCCATCGTAACTCAAGAAGCACAGACGACTGCAGCAAGAAGGACGAGACCTACTCGTCAACACGCACGAGTGTCATTCCCGCTGCAACTCGAGTGAGTCGATGCCACTTGACCCGACAAAGAAATCCCCGTCACAAAGGACCATTGCACGCTGAAGACGTCCGAAGGATGCTAGACCGACGCCTCTAGGGAGTTCAACGTGACGGAGACTTAGAGGATGACCTTTGGCGCCAGATTCAGACGTCATCATCTTCGCCGTTCATGAAGGACATTGAGGAGGAGCCATTCCCGCAACGATTTTCAACACCAAACTTCAATTAGTACAAAGGAACCTTCGATCCAATAAAGCACATCGATTACTATCGGGGGGCCATGATACCTCACATGCACAACGACGCGCTCATGTGCAAAGTTTTCCAGGCCTCGCTGCAGGGTCAGGCGACGACATGGTTCAACCATCTCCCCCGGAGATCAATCACTTCCTTCGAAGAGTTGGCCCTTGCTTTCTTGAAGAAGTACTCGCAGCTTCGCACCGTCGAAGTCAAGGATGACCACCTCTTCACCATCCGAATGAGGTCTAAGGAAACTTTACGGCAATACATCCGGAGGTATTGCGAAGAGAAGTCCCGCATCGTTGGTTGTAGCGATCTCGTTGCAGTCATGGCATTTAAGCAAGGCTTACCGCGAGAGAGCCAGCTCTAAGGAGACATCGTCATGAGCAACGCCCGAAGTCTCACCAAGATACTGTCCCTGGCGGAGTGACATGCATGCTGGGAGGACGAGAAAAATGCCACCCATGTCGCCAACCGCGTCGAGGAAGATGGACATCTCACAAGGGCGTTTGCACAGCCAAAGGATGATGCCCACCGCGGGAACTCATTCGAGAAAGCCAACAAACGCAAAGGGAACCCGTCATCCAATACGTACGCGGTGCAAAGCCAAACACACAGTTTTCGATACCTTTCCTTCAAATATACAATCAGATAAAGGAAAAACTGTGGTTCAAAAGACCAGCTCCCGTCAAAGGCAACCAGGAGAGGGCTGACAAGACAAAATGGTGTGCCTATCACAATTGTTATGGACACGACATAAGCTCTTGCCAGACTTTCGAAAGATACCTCCAAGATCTCTTGAAGGAAGGACACTGCACTGAGTACGTCAGAAAAAAGGCAATGGATCGTCTCGGAAACAAAGACCCCCAGGAACCCGCACAAAAGATAATCCGTGTGGATACCATCATTGCCGAGTCCGAGTTGCAGGGAACAACCAGGAAACTGAATCAGTGACCAAGTCATCATCAAAGGCACAAATTTTGTGATTAAAATTCGGCTCAATGCCTATTTTTCTCTCATAACATCTTTCAATAAGATTCAAGATGTTTCGTTTCAACGCCCAATGAAATTATCTTATCATCCAAGCCTTCGCCATGCGAAGCGCTCCAAGCCTTCGCCCCGCGAAGCACCCCAAGTCTTCACCAATGAAGCACTCCAAGCCTTTGCCATGCAAAGCACCCGAGTCTTTGCCATGCGAAGCACTCCAAGCCTTCGTCATGCGAAGCACTCCAAGCCTTCGCCACATGAAGCACTCTAAGCCTTCGTCATGTGAAGCGCTCCAAGCCTTCGCCCCGCGAAGCACCCCAAGTCTTCACCAATGAAGCACTCCAAGCCTTTGCCATGCAAAGCACCCGAGTCTTCGCCATGCAAAGCACTCCAAGCCTTCGTCATGCGAAGCACTCTAAGTCTTCGCCATGCGAAGTACTCCAAGCCTTCGTCATGCGAAGCACTCCAAACCTTCGCCACGCGAAGCACTCTAAGCCTTCGCCCCTCGAAACACTCTAAGTCTTCACCCCATGCGAAGTACTCCAAGCCTTCTTCATGCGAAGCACTCCAAGCCTTCACCACGCGAAGCACTCTAAGCCTTCGCCCCTCGAAGCACTCTAAGTCTTCGCCATATGCGAAGTACTCCAAGCCTTTGTCATGCGAAGCACTCCAAATCTTCGCCCCGCGAAGCACTTCAAGCCTTCGTCCCACGAAGCACTCCAAGCCTTCGACATGCGAAGCACTCCACACCATGCTAAGAACCCAAAGTTTTTGCCACTCAAAGCACAACAAGTCTTCACCATGCGGACCATGCCACGACTTCGCCACGCGAAGCGCTCAAGGCTCGTCCTAGCGAGGCACGTAAAACTATCCAAGAACTTGACTTGTTGGAGTCGGAAAGCTACTAAAAAAACGCTTCCAACCCCACCAAGAGGGGCAACCACCAGTGTCAGGACCCGTCCCAAATATGGCCTCGATACCCGGGACGAACCCTGCTCCCGTCTGACAATCACACTTATAGTATCAAAAACAAACAAACAACCTTCACACAACTATAAGCATAACTATCAGACGAAGGAGTAACATATACACAACAGCCAGTCAGAGCATAGTTCTACAAAGTGGGCACAAAAGTCCTACAATGCTAGTCTCGCAACGGAAGGACGTCGGAAGCTCTATGCCTCGATATCTGCCTCAACGTTCACCCCAGCGCTATCACCACGACCTGGAGGGAAAATTTAAAACCAAAAGGGTGAGTGGACTAGAATAACCAAAGTTGCAAAATCAGTTTATCACTAACTCGAGGTTAAGGAAAAATAAGAATCAGTGTTCCCTCCGTTCTTAAAACAGGCATGCCCAACGAAGTACTAGAAAATCATAACATGAAACATCATAAGAAACAGAAACACTATAAAATCTCATAAGAAACAGATACACTATAAAATACCATAAGAAACAGAAACACTATAAAGTGGCTATAGAAATCATAGTTTCAGCATCAAATCATCATTTCCGATCAAACCTGCTGGACCTATCCGAGTCTTTAAACTCAATCAGGCCTTAAATGAAATCCGAGTCTTTAAACTCCCGAGTCTTTAAACTCAATAGGCCTATGGGGGTAATATCAACATATCCGAGTCTTTAAACTCCCGAGTCTTTAAACTCAATCCGGGCCCGTCCCCCGTCAATATCAATCTGGGTCTTTAAACCCATTATCCAGATCCAGCAAATCCAATCCATATCCAGTGTAAACCAATTCGAAATCGATCGCCAAACTCGAATTCGAAATCCCCGGTTCGAAGCCCTTCCGGTGGTTCGAACCGACATTCCGAACCCAAATCCGGAAATCCATTCTTATACCCAGAAATCACACATAAGCACAAATCATATTTCATAACCCATTTATCCTTATCAGAAAACATTTGTAGGTTGAAATTGTAATTATGGCATCAAAATCCGAAAATCGGCTTTTTCTCGGAAAACGTGCAAAATCTCGGAAATGTCTCGAAAAATGTGCAAACTCATCAATCACATATAATCATCATTCAAAAACATAAAAACATATTTAAGATCATAAAACATCAATAAAACAGTTAGGCATGCTTGAAGGAAAGAAAGAGTCCACTCACAAATTCAGAACGAGTCACTCGCGCTCCGTGCGCTCCTCGACTGTCTCGGGTGCCTCCCGTTCTGTCAGAATGCACTAAATAGGGTCACAAATACATCAAGGATCCTAATCCTAATTTCCCCAATTTTTCGGGAATTAAATAATATTTTAATCCTAGACCCTAAACCGTTCGGATTCCCGAACAACTCCGTAACACCGTCCGGTTAACTCGAAAACTATACCAATAAACTCCTTGGGACATTTAGAACCAAACTCATGTTGGAAGCTTGGCCGAATTCCTCTCCACGCGCCTCCACGCGCCGACCAAAGTGGCTGCGCGTGGGCCTCACGCGCCTGCTACAGTGCCCTTCAACCTTGAGTAGACCCGGTTCAGCACAGTGGTCTGCAAACTGAACCGGCGTCAGCGGTTCTCCACCGTACCTGCACGATTCCTCTCCCTTTCTTCACCTAAAGCTTCGTCCAGTTCCAACCTATCCATTCCCAAGCTTCTCAGACCTCGACACCGTCCCAATCCCGTCGACTCAAGCTCGAACCAGACGGCCAAACTCCCCCTGTTTCACGATCCAGCCACTCCGGTCATCCCCCGTCACGGTGGCAACACCAGACGGTTCCTAAGGCCCTTCTACTTCTAACCCGACTCACCTTGACCGTCGACTTGTGCCCAAACGTCACGACTCGACGTTTGAACCCACGGCCAAAACAGAGTACAGAGTACTCTCCGTCGACTGGCTCCGCCGTGCACGTCCCTGTCACGGCGACCATCCCACACCACTCCTAGAACCTCCCTGAACACCACTGCACTCACCACTCCCTTCGATTCTCATCCTACCTTCACGACTTTTGAATTGAAAAAACACGGGAAAACAGAGTAAAGAAGCTTACCCTTCGATTCCGTCTCCACCGCAAGCACCGTCGCGTACCACGGTGTTCGTTGGACTCCCTACAGCCTCCTGAACGTCCCACGGTCGGGATTTGAGCCACCACACGGCGTAGCCACCACCACGAACTCACGGCCTTCCTGTTTCCTCAAATCTTCGCCGCACCACCACCGCGCCGCCGTGCACGATTCCAGTCCCAAAACACGATCAACACCTCACCCTCGTCTCTCTGTCACTCTCACCAATCACCCTTCACTCACCCTTGTAACCAAATCAATCCAAATCTCTCCCATTTCTCCCCTCTGTTTCTCTGTGTTCTTCGAATAAGCACGGTTCAAAATGGAACAACGTGTGGCCGTGCACACGTTAGTAGCCCCTGGAACCATCCAGTCCCTTGCACGTGTCCATCAGCCATAGGTTAGCACAAAAAATCTCTGCCACTTGCCCTTATCTGATTGGGCTGAGGGAAAATGACCAAAATACCCCTTGTACAATTAATTACCGTTTTGCCCTCGAACGTTCTAGACCCGTATCTTTTCCGTCCGACGTCCGATGACAGCGTGCCGCCTGTCGTTGAACTCAGGACGTCGAGACCTATCTAACGGTCCTCGGTCTACGTGAAAATCACAAGTCCTCCAAAAGTCAACATTTTCCTCGTTTACTCAAAATTACGGTAACGCCCCCAATCTTCCGAACGTCAT